>CM046446.1:61428659-61873659 GCA_025506515.1 Flaveria trinervia | reverse complement strand
GGCGCATGGACCTCAGTCGCACACTATTCAGGCGCATGGACCCTCAGTCACATGGCATTCAGGCGCATGGACCTCAGTCGCACACTATTCAGGCGCATGACCCTCAATCGCATGGCATTCAGGCGCATGGCCCTTAGTCGAATGTCTTTCGGTCGTATGGCCTCCGGTCGCATGCCATTCGGTCTCATGGTTTCAAGTCGCATGAGCCCTAGCTGGGTAAAGAATACAGTTTCTTCAAACCTGAATTGCAGATTTCCCTCTAGCCCTTTTCTAACTTGTTCTAGGATTAAACAAACCATCTTACCCTAGAAACACGACCACAACATCATTCAAGCATCACAAGCCCAAACACGAGCCCCACCTGGTCGCACACCACACACAAACACACAAAAACAGGTTCAACACCCACACAACCAAAAACAATTTGCTTTGTGTTCCAGCCACAAAATCAGTCAAAAATGCTAAAAGAGGGGTCCTAGAACTCACCTTAGCAGCCTCTTCGAGTAGTGCTTTCTACAAACCCACTAGACTTCGACTTTAGCACCTTGAATTCTTTAAAAACCAAAAACTTGCCCTTTTCTCCCTTTTCTTTCTCCTTGGCCGATTGAATATGGGAAGAGGGAGGGGAGAATGGGCTGCCATCCCCTTATACCCACTCTTCTAAACTTTTCTTCTTTTTGGCAAGATTGGTCACTGAACTTGGACTTTATTTCTTTTCTTTCTTTTTCCTCTTTCTTTGGCTTCAACGAAATTAACCAGTGTTACAAGTCCACCCCCTTATATAGGTTTCATCCCCGAAACCTATTATTCCTTAAACAATTTTGGGTAATGCTGCCTCATCTCTTCTTCAGTCTCCCACATAGACTCTGATCCCTTTTTGTGCTTCCACTGCACACGCATGAGGGGAATCACTTTATTCCTTAACCTCTTCTCTTTACGATCGATGATTGCCACTGGTTGCTCCACATTATTGAGTTGTTCATCCACCTCGATGTCCTCCAGTGGTATAACCATATCCTCTTCCGTCAAACATTTCCTCTGGTAACTCCAGTTTATAGGCCACCTCTCCTACTTGAGCAATGATTCGGAAAGGCCCTATGTACCTTGGGCTTAGCTTGCCCAGCTTTTTGAACCGAATGATACCTTTCCAAGTGAGACTTTCAATATAACTCTATCACCCACCTAGAACTCAATCGGTCTACGTCATTTATTAGCATACGACTTCTGTCTATCTTTGGCTGCCTTCATGAAGGCCTTGATCCTTTCCAACTTCTCAGTTGTAGCCTCGACCACCTCGACACTCCCTAACTCTTTATGGCCGATATAACCCCAACACACGGGTGTTCTGCATCTCCTACCATATAGCATCTCATATGGAGACATACCAATACTGGCATGTTAACTGTTGTTATATGAGAACTCAGCAAATGGTAAGTGGTCATCCCAACTTCCTCCAAAATCAATGAGTCATGCCCTAAGCATATCTTCTAGCGTTTGGATCGTTCTCTTGATTGACCATCCATCTGAGGATGATAAGCCGTGCTGATATGTAACCTCGTCCCCATCACATCATGAAATTTCTTCCAAAATTTTAATGTAAACATGGTGTCACAATAATACACAATAGACACTGGCACACCATGACGGGTTATGATCACCTTAATGAACAAATCCGCCAACGTCTTGGATGAATATGTCTCGCGAATCGGTAGGAAGTGGGCGCTCTTTGTCAAACGGTCCACTATCACCCATATGGTTCCTTACCCTCGTACGGTATGCGGTAGCTTCATAATAAAATTCATTGTGATGTGTTCCCACTTCCACTCCGGTACATCCAATGGTTGGATCTTTAGATATGGCTTTTGGTGTTCAACCTTCACTTGTAAACAAGTAAGGCATTTACTCACATACTCCATCACATCATGCTTCATACTCGACCACGAATAATCTTTGATCATGTCTTGATACATCTTTGTAGCACCGAGATGAATAGAGTACCAAGTCTTATGAGATTCATCCATGATCTTTTTCCGTAGATTCCCAAAACCAGGAATCCACATCCGCCTGAATCGGGTTCTAACACCGAGTGTGTTTTCACTCAGTTCCGAAACCAGGCCTCTCATTCTTCCGGAGTTAAGATGATCTTCTTTCAATGCCTCATCTTGAAACTCCTTGAATTGCCTCATCACATTAAAGGTCATGATCAACTGGTAAGCTTTCACCCGAATCGGCTCGGGTCTCTCCTTTCGGCTAAGGGCGTCGGCCATTACATTGGCTTTGCTAGGATGGTAATGGATGTTGCAATCATAATCCTCTATAAACTCCAACCATCTCCTCTGCCTCATGTTCAAATCTTTCTGCTCGAAGAAATACTTCGACCTCTGGTGGTCTGTGAATATGGTGTGCTTCGTCCTATACAGGTAGTGCCTCCAAATCTTCAACGTGAAAACCACCGCTTCTAGCTCCAAGTGATGAGTAGGATAGTTAATCTCATGAACCTTCAACTGTTGGGATGCATAGGCTTTAACCTTTCCTCTTTGCATCAACACACATGCCAACCCCGAGTAGGAAGCATCAGAATAAATCACCTGCTCTTCACTTCCATCGGGTAACGACAAGATAGGAGCATGAGTCAATCTCACCTTTAACTCCTCAAAAGCCTTCTCTTGAGCTTGACCCCATAAAAACCTTACATTTTTCCAGTTCAACTTTGTTAGTGGAGAGCGATCTTAGAGAAGTCTTAAATAAACCTTCTGTAATAGCCATCCAGACCCAAGAAACTACGAATCTCGGAGGTCGTCTTTGGAGACTTCCATTACATCACTACCTCCACCTTTGCCGGATCCACCATAATCCCCTCAGGATTTACCACATGACCCAGAATTGAACCTTGCGCAACCAGAATGTGCACTTGGAGAATTTAGCATACAACTTCTCCCTTCTCAGTGTCTCCAACACCTCTTGAACATGACCGGCATGGTCCTCCTCACTCTTGGAATAAATCAAGATATCATCGATAAACACAATCATGGATTTATTCAACATCGGCCCACACAGTCGATCCATCAAGTCCATAAAAGCAGCTGGCGCATTGGTCAAGCAAAATGACATAACGAGAAACTCGTAGTGACCATAGCGCGTGGAGAAAGCTGTTTTAGGGATGTCCTATTCTTTCACCTTAAACTGATGGTAGCCCTATCAAAGATCTATCCTCGAAAACCCACTGGCACCTTAAAGCTGCTTAAACAAATCATCAATTCTTGGTAACGGGTATCGGTTCTTTACCGTCAACTTATTCAGCTCACAGTAGTCGATACACTTCCTCATGCAACCATCATTCTTCTTCACAAATAAGACCGGAGCACCCCAAGGGGAGATGCTCGATCGAATGAACCCCTTACCAAGCATCTCTTGCAATTGCTCCATTAACTCCTTCATCTCAGTCGGCACCAACTGATACGGTGCCTTAGTTACAGGTTGGGCACCCAGCATCAAGTTGATCTGAAACTTGATCTCACGGTCAGGTGGCACTCCTGGTAAGTCTTCGGGAAATACATCTGGAAAGTAACACACAACCGGTACCTCAGACAGTTGTGGTGTTGGTGTATCCACATCCTTAACATAGGCCAAGTAGGCATTACATCCATGCCTCATGTATTTTCCCGCCACCACCATCGAAATCACCTTCAGAATCATAGTGACTCAATCACCAAACCGTCACCATACTCCCGTCAGGCGCTGTTAACCGTATCATCTTCTTCCGACACACAATGTTCACCTCGTAGTCCACTAACCAATCCATCTAAAGAACTACATCAAAACCACCTAAGGTCATCATGAATGGTCTAACAGGGAACTTATGACCTTCTAGTTCCACGTCACAGCCTTCTATCATCTCAGAAATCATGGTAGACTTACCTATGGCAGTTTCTATATCAAAAGGCGCATCTACACTCCTACTAACAGGCACTATAGCATAGAAAGCAGCAAACATAAAACTTTTACTAGCACCAGAATCAAATAACACAAAGGCTAAAGTTTGGTTTACTAGAAACGTACCTGACACAACATCAGGGTCCATCCTAGCCTCCTCCTGCATCATCGTAAATGCTCTGGTGCTCGCCCTCTGTCTTTCTCCCCAGCCTTCTTCACCCTCGAACCTTCAGCCCTCGGTTTCTTGCAGTCCCTACTCATATGGCCCTCCACGCCACAGTTGAAACATCTCCTTGTTTTGCATTCCCTCGCCATATGACCAGGCTTCCAACACTTGAAGCACACGTTCGATCCGAACCTACATTCGCCGGTGTGCTCCTTCCCACACTTGCCACACCTCCTTGACCCTACACTAGATGTGACCACTCGTCAGCCATCCACCCATGCACTTTTGTTCCTTGGAGTGGCCCCACCACGTCCTACCCGCTTCCCATTCCAATTCTGATCACCACCACCTTTCTTGCTGCCTTCAACCATCTCCACAGTCCTTTCATCATACAACCTCCCCGCCAAGTAAATTGCCGACCTGAAGGTGTTCGTTCGGGCAGTGATCATGTGCCTACGGACATCCGCCGGCAAACCTGAATATACTCTTGATCTTTCATGGTAAGGGTGTCACTTGATCTGGCACTGGCCATGCCATCTCATTGAATTTGTTGGTGTATTGTTGATGTGTCATTGTTCCCGCCTCCAGCTGTAGTAATTCTCTTTCCACCTTATCCATTCCCTGTAAGGATAGAACTCCTCAATTACCAACCTTTTCAGCTCTACCCACTTCATCCTTCCAATTTCCCGACTACCCTCAGCTTGGACAATAAGTTCCACCAACATAGAGCCGAGTCCACAAAAGAGTGGGCAGCAAACTTCACCTTCTGGTCTTCATGGCACTTGCTGATATTCAGAACAAGTTCCATTTCCCTCATCCATTGGTGAGCACCAACAACAGTGCCATTACCATCAAAAGTAGGGGGCTTACAGCTTTGAAATGCCCCGTAGTTACAGCCTCGTGCCGCCTCCGGCGCAGGCTCTTCTTCTTCCTCCTCTTCATCATCGGAGAGAACCGTTTTAGGTTCCAGTCGCTCCCTTTCTCCTGAGGACCTATTCTTCTCTCTTCTTTCTCCTCCCCTTACAACCTTTATTACTTAAGTCACCACAGACGGTAAGACAGTCTGCATGACCTGATGAACTTCTTCCATAACAGCTTCCTTTACCGAGGCTCTCAAAATGGCGCTCTCATCACTGCCCTCCGAATGAGGGGTCTTAGGTTCTTCATGAACCACCTTCTCAACTCTAGGCCTTCTTCTTTTGGGTCGCGGTTCAACACCACGTCCACCACGACCTCCACCCAGCGAAACTTCAGATGATCTACCACCGGCCATCCTCTAACACACACTGAAAGATTCAAACAACAACACGGTCATTCAAGGGAAAAATTTAGGTTTTGTCAATTATAGTAAGTCCCTAATTATAGTTGCCAATTGTGATTAGCCACTTACTTTACTCTTCATACCCCAAGCATTACCTATACTGACTACACCAGTATTTAAATCTAGAAACAACACATAAACACCTAACATGCGCACATAATACCGGTTATCATTAAAGAAAATACCTGAAGACACGCAGCTACTCAGACTGGCATCCATTTCCTTTCCGTCCCATTTTCATTTAAGTTAAGGTTTTGTTAGTTCTCTAGAAAGATTAACATGTTGTCTTTATGTGTCTTTTTACTATTTGTAATAGTATAGGGACTAGATTTGTAATTTTGTTTGTTCCTTGTGTTTCATTATAAATAGCTTAGATTGTTGCAGTTAGTAAGATAGAACAACACTGCTTACTTTGTAATTTTCTTTGCTTGATATTAATGAAACAGTGAATTTTGTTGATATCTTGCTTGATTTGATTACTGTGTTTGTATTTCTTTGAATTGTGTTCATAGATCATCACAGATTGATACATTTGATCCTATCAGGTTTGGCTCTGATACCAACTTGTAAGGCCCTGTTCCCGGGACACTTACAGCTGGTCGATCATTATACATAAAACATATATTTTCATTAAACTTAAAGAAACATTACAGCGGAAACATTAAAACAAACATTCCATTCCATTATAAAAGCTTTTGGAAAATAATACATCGTTATCGAATTACAAAATATTTATTCCATTACACCACAAAAGCATTATAAAAATGGATGCCATCTAAAATGAGCTAAGTAGCCGCCCCGTGCCATCCTCAGCAACCGTTACCTGCCAACTGGAAACACATAAAAGTCATCGTTGCTGAGTGAGTTCTAGTTTTATAATAAAATATACTTTATCTTTCGTTTAAAACCATTTTTTACAATCGTATGTGATCATGCATTATACATACACATAGATACTATCATTATTATCTTCATTATTCGTTCGTTCAGTTCATACATTCATCATTAAATCTTTACTTTCATTCGGACGAATGCCATGTGCTTCACCCCACCATCATGCATAAAGCGGGTATTGGGCTGAGGTCTTTCATAGACCCCAAACATTGTGCACGAAGCTGACTCTAGTACATAGGGTAAGTAGCAAGGATCCCATATATATGGTCAATCACAAGATTGAACCCCAGTGTGCATCCTTCTGGGGTAATTAACTCGCACACAATTGAGCTGACACCCTTCATTGGGTGTGAACCTCCATACATTTGCTTAATCGCACTGATTAAGCCATAGTGTGCATCCTTCCGGGGTAGCTAACTCGCACACGGTTGAGCTAACACCCTTCATTGGGTGTGAACCTCCTTACGTTTGCTTGCAAGCCTTTCTTACTTTCATTCATTCATTAATGCATGCATTCGTTCATTACGTTCCTCTTTTCATTATCTTCCACTTTACATTACATAATACGTTTCATTTCATTCATAAACATTCAACATAAAGCCACGGCAAAAATAATCATACATAACAAAGAACATGAACATGAACATGAACATACAAAACATCACCATACAAGGTACCCTCACACATACATAGCATACATCATACATACCATCATGCATAAGCATCAATCATACATCGTCACACATGCCTATCATATCATCTATGACCTCAAAGTCAACGTTCTTAGCCCCTGGGAACCTCCCAAGTCAAAGCCTACATCACACTTTTCCCTCGAAAATCAGAAAATAAACTAAGTTCTTTCGGGTGCATGAGCCCTACTTGGGTGTATGGACCCTATTCCGTCGCATGGCCTTCCAAGAGCTTGAGAACACTTAGACGCATGGACACTATGGAGCATACGGACTCTCAGTCACACACTCTTCAGGCGCATGGCCTTAGTTGCATGACTTCCATGCGTATGACCGTTAGTCGCATGGCATTCAGGCACATGGACCTCAGTCGCACACTATTCAGGCGCATGACCCTCAGTCACATGGCATTCAGGCGAATGGACCTCAGTCACACACTATTTAGGGGCATGGCCCTCAGTCGCATGGCAATCAGGCGCATGGACATCGTCGCATGCCTTTCGGCCGTATGGCCTCCAGTCGCATGGCATTCGCTATCATGGTTTCCAGTTGCATGAGCCCTAGCTGGGTGCAGAATGCAGTCTCTTCGAACCTGAATTGCAGATTTTGGCCACCAGCACTTTTGTAACATGTTCTAGGCTTAAACCAACCATCCTAAGCCCTACAAACACCACCAAACATCATTCAAGCATCACAAGCCCAAATATGAGCCCCACCCGATCGCACACCACACAACAAACACACAAAAACGGGTTCAATACCCACATAATAAAAAAGAGTTTGCTATGTGTTCCAGCCCTAAAATCAGTCAAAAATGCATAAAAGAGGGGTCCTAGAACTCACCTTAGCAGCCTCTTCGAGTAGAGCTTCCTACAAACCCACTAGACTTCGACTTTACCACCATGAATTCTTCAAAAACCCTAAACTTGCCATTTCTCCCTTTTCTTTCTCCTTGGCCGATTGAATATGGGAAGAGTGAGAGGAGAGTGGGCTGCCATCCCCTTTTACCCACTCTTCCAAACTTTTCTTCTTTCTAGAATGATTGTTCCCTCAACTTGGACTTTATGTCTTTTCTTTCTTTTTACTCTTTCTTTGGGTTCAAAGAAATTAACCGGGTGTTACACGTTTGGGGTAAGCTGATGACACTAATCCAGAAAGAGATAATGAAAGAAAGTGATGAATAGTAAAGGAAGATAATAATGTTATTATCTATGTGTACGTACGATGTGTGATCATGTAGGAAAGTATAGTATGATTTGAAAGAAAGTAAAGAATGCTTTTAAACGAAAGTAAAGTATATTTTATTTTAAAACTATAACTCACTCAGCAACGCTCACTTTTATGTGTTTCTATTTGGCAGGTAAAGGTTGCTAAGCATGGCATAGGGCGGCTACTTTGCTCTTTTTGGATGCATTCTTTTGTTAAATGTTTTTGCATTATAATGCGAACAAATGATGTATTGTAATGAATGTTGTATTAACTTGCAAAAGCATTTATATTGAAATGAAAAGTTATTTTATTGTTTCGTTGCAATATTTTGTTAAAGTTAATGTAATTATATGTTTTATGTGTGATGATTGACTAGCTGTGAGCGTCCCGGGAACGAGGCCTTACAAGTTGGTATCAGAGCTAAAGTTTAAGTGAAATGGGTAAATTTTCAAAATAAACCTAAACATAAACTAAAACTGGACGGAAAGGGAAGGGATGCCAGTCCGAGTAGCTGCGTGCCATCAGGTATTTTCTTTAATGTTAACCGCATTATGTGCGCATGTTATGTGGTTTATGTGTTGTTAGTAGATTTAGATACCGATGTAGTAAGGATAGGTAATGCTTGGGGTATGGAGAGTAAAGTAAGTGGCTAATCACAATAGGCCATTGTAATTAGGGACTTACTATAATTGACATAAACTGAGAAATTCCCTTGAATGACTTTATTGGTGTTCGAATCTTATAGTGAGTTTAGAGGATGGCTGGTGGTAGATCATCGAAGGCTTCATGTGGTGGAGGTTGTGGTGGACGTGGTGCTGAACCACGGGTTACGAAAGGAAGGCCTAGAGCCAAGGAGGTGGTTCATGAAGAACTCGAGACCCCTAATCCAGAGGCTTGGGATAAGAGTGCTAACTTAAGAGCCTCAATGAAGGAGGCTGTTGTGAAGAGGTGCATATGGTCATGCAAGCAATCTTACCATTTGTAGTGACAGAAGTGATATAAGTTGTATGGGAGGGGGAGATAAAGGAAAGGAGTAGGCCTACGGGTGAAAGAAGACAGCCCGATACTAATACGGTTCTCTTTGAAGACAAAGTCTAAAGACAACAGCTGAAGATAAAGTCTGAAGACAAAGTATGATGACAAAGTCTGAAGACAAAGTCTGAAGATAAAGTCTGAAGACAATGTCTGAAGACAAAGTCTGAAGACAAAGTCTGAAGACAAAGTCTGAAGACAACAGCTGAAGACAAAGTCTGAAGACAACAGCTGAAGACAAAGTCTAAAGACAACTGCTGAAGACAAAGTCTGAAGACTAAGTTCTTAGAAGTTGTCACAACAGCTGAAGTAGTTCTCTTTAGTAGTTGTGATGATTTACTTTTCAGTAGTTTGTAATCAGTAGTTTTATATTATGTAAAACATCTGAAGTTCTTACACTTCAGATGTTATGACTTCAGTAGTTGTGATGTTAGCTTGTACTTAGCTTTTTGTGAAGGTGTTCTCAGTTGTTGTGGACATCTTCAGTAGTTTAGTTTACTTTCAGTTGTTTGTATAAATCAGTTAGCTGTCACTATCAAGTGACGTCAGCTGATGTCACATTCCTTTATAAAAGGAATGTTGACCTAATTTCCTTGCAACTGAAGCGTGTGCGTGAATGAAAACATTCTCTTTGCAGAAAACTTTCTCTCTCTATAACCGTTACTGTTTGATTGAATATTCATATTATTCTTGCTTAATTTCGTCTAATTCTTGTGCTATTCCGCTACAAATCGTAATCTAATTGATCAAACTAGATCCCGATCCTTTCAAATGGTATCAAAGCTGCTTAATCATTGATCAATTTAACAATTGATCATTGAAACTACTCTTTTGATATCTAAGTTTGATCGAGTTAGCAAATTTGCAAGAATTGCTTAGAGTTTGATTTTTTGTTGCTTCCGGTGAATTAATTGAGACTCGTCTTGTTTCAAACTGTGTTGTTGAGTTTTTGAGCTAGATTTGTTAAATCTCATTGAACCTATTTGAATTGGTGAAAATGGCTACATCAATCAATGATCCTCACAATACTGGCTCCTCAACAAATCCTCCGATGCTTGTTAGGAGTGAGTATAACATATGGCAACGCCGAATGCTCCATCACCTGTCTGTCAACAGTTTAGGTTGTTGGAAATCAGTGGTTCATGGACCATATAATCCTATGGTGAGTAATCCAGAAACCAATAAGATGGTTTCAAAGAAGAAAGAGCAATACTCATATGAAGATCTGAAACTGTTTGAAATTGATGCTAAAGCCCATGGAATTTGGCCATGGCACTGCCTAATAAATCTATTATGGACTTATGCATCATGAAACTGCTCATGACCTATGGGTTGCTCTGAAAGAATAATTTGGAAGAACTGATGAGGTCTTGGCAAACAATAAAGAGATCCTTGCCCAACAATATGAGACATTCTCGCATAGAAAGGGTGAGTCACTGACTCAACAGTTTGAGCGATTTTCCTGTTTGATATCTGAGCTGAAAATGGTTAAACATGAATATACAAACAGTTAGATGAACAACAGATTCCTCAGATCCTTCCTGATAGATGGGACACATATACTATTGTCCTACGCTCTAGTGCAAATCTGGACAATCTATCTCTCACCCAACATCATGGGAAACTGTTAACAATTGAAAGAGAGATAGAACAGAAAAGGAAACTGGCTTCATCTGGGAAGCTCACTGATGATTTTGTACCAGGGAATACTACTCTGGTCGGTCATGATTCAAAATATGCTGCATTAGAAAGTTCTTATGATGATCATATAGATTTATCTTCAAACAGTGATGATCCTGCTTTTGTTGGTGTTGATAGTAATTCAGGGTGTAGTAGTGATAATTTGTGCTTTTTGATGGATGATTTGAAAGGAATTGCTGATGATGATCTGGAAGAGATGGATATTTTGAGTCAAATGGCATTAATCAATATCAGATCTCAAAATTTTACAAAAGGACAGGTAGAAAATTTCCTGGTCTCTCTGGAAAAACCAAAGTTGGTTTTGAAAAGAGCAAGTTAAGGTGTCACAAGTGCCATAGACTTGGACATTTTGCAAGAGAGTGTAGATCATCTGGATCTAACTCTTCTGCACCCATTGTGACCTTTCCATACAATAGCTCACAAAACAAAGGGCCACATTCTACCAGTTCTGGTCATCATTCACAAATTCAATCATCTCTTGCATATTTGTTCCTCAAGGTCAAATGCCATATCCTTATCCCTGTTTTTACATGCCTCAGTCCAATCAGGTTCCAGTACCCATAGCTCAACAACCACATGCCCTACCTGAGCCTCAACCATCTCAATCAAATCAACAATCTCAATCTCAATCACATCAAAGCTTTTTCACACCTGGAGTTGTTGACTGGAGTAGCTTACCAGATGATCTTTCTGGTTATTCTGAACAAGTGTTTTCTGGTGCTCGTCAACATGGCGGTGAAAATCCTTTTGGAAATCTAGCTCTTATGGCCTTGGAGTCTACTGATGGTTCATGCTCAAATGCTTCATCATCACAGGTACCATATGTATCTTCTGAGGTTAAGGCCAAGTTGTGTTCTGAGTCATGTATAGCTGCTTTTGACTCGATTAAAGAAGAAAATGTAGCTTTAATTAATCAAAATCTTGACCTAGAGAAAGTGATTTCCAAAAGAAAAGCTGAGTTTGAGTTTGTTTTAAAGGAAAAAGATGATGAGATTTACAAATTAAAATGCCAAATCACTGATGAAAAGGCAAAGGTAGAGGTCATTTTAGAGAATCATAAGAATCTCAAAGAAACACTTGCAGCTACTCAAGTAGAGTGTGAACACTGGGTAACATCCTGCAAGGGGTTTGAAATGCTTCTCAGTAAGCAAACAGCTTCAAATGTGAAGTTTGGGATTGGGTATAATCACACTGTACCTCCTATAGATTTACTCCCAAGATAGAAGTAAAATCTAAAGGTGAAAGCAATTCCCAAACCACATCATCATGTGTCTCATCCTCAAGTGATAATACAAAATCAGAGGATGAAGTCAGTAATAGTACCTCAGCTAATCAATCTGCTGATGGTCTCACTGCTGATAAACACATGATCAAAGAAAAGCTGAGCACTTCAGGTGTTGTCTAACAAAGTATTCAAAGTACTGAAGAACAAGTAACAACACCTGAAGAACATTTCAAACCAAATGAAAACAAACATGGTTTGACAATCGCTGAAGAGTCTATCAGGAAATCCAAAAGTACTGATAGAAAACTTCTGAAGAGCAAGTCTTTAGTTGTTACAAATCCTTCAGTACTTAACATAAGTACTGAGAGGAAGAAAGTACTGAAGAACACACCTTCAATAGTTTCATCTTCTTCAGCAATTGAACAACAAAAGATGAAGAAAAAGCCATGTGAAATATGTGGTCTATTCAATCATATCACTGATGAATGTTGATACAGAAAGGGTTCAAAATTCAACAAAGATAAAATCATTAAAAAGAAAATTAATAAAATGAAAGATGAATTTGAAACCAAGTTTGTGCCACAAACATCTCAAACTGATAACCCAAAGTTTTTACAAAAAATCTAAAAAGAAGGAAGGGGTTTATCATAAAACAGCTGAAAGTATTCCTCATGGAATATCAAAACACCAGACTAAGTCTGTGTCTTTCAAAAAGGAGGACATGGTGAGTCACAGGAACCAATCAAAAACAAATACTGATGTGTCTGCTGAACTGAAGGCTTTAACAACCAATCAGACACAACTCGTTATGATGGTTCAACATCTGTTGGGGAGAGTTAACCAAATAGATGTACCTGTGATTAAACCACTGAAAAGGAAAACTAAGCCAAAATCTAAGGAATCCTTTTCAGCACCATCTCCACCTTCAAAGGTTGTTAGTCATGAAAAATTAGTTAATATAGAATCTGTTGATGAGAACAGACCCAAAACCAAAATGGTTTGGGTCTCAAAAGCTAACTAGTTTGTTGTGACAAATGCAGGGTTCTTCAGCATGCTATAGAAGCATCTTGTATGTGGACAGTGAAGGATCTATGCATATGACAGGGAGCAGTTCTCTTCTTCATGACTACTCTCAAGGAAAGAAGGGATTTGTATCTTTTGGTAATGATGCTAAGGGTTACATCATCGGAAAAGGCTTTGTGTCAAATGGTGAGATAAGATTTGATGATGTTAACCATGTGGAGAATCTCAAGTACAACTTGTTGAGTGTCAGTCAAATGTGTGATTTGCACTTTTCACCAGTCAAAACTGTCGGATTCTGTCTTCCAATGTTTTGAGAATGATTGACAAGATATTGGATGAATATAATCTCCCGAAGGCCAACAGGATTGGAAGAGTATATGCCTTAGACTTATCAAAGAAAATTGATCTAAAAGGCCATCCATGTCTGTTCTCCAAGGCCTCTCCTCAGGAATCTAAACTATGGCACAAAAGGCTTGGTCATGTGAATCTTAAAAACATGAACCAGCTTATCCATCATGGTTTAGTGAGAGGTCTGCCATTAAAGGAGTTCAAATGTGATGACAACTACTCTGCTTGTTTAAAAGGAAAGAAACAAAAAGTATCATTCCCTCCAATAGAAGAACCAAAGTCCATTGCCTGCTTGCAATTACTGCATATGGATCTTTTTGGTCCAGTAGGAGTGATGAGCATGGCAAAAAAAAATACTGTCTAGTAATTATGGATGATTATTCTAGATTTGTATGGACCTTCTTCTTACATTCAAAAGATGAGGCTGGTCAAATCATCATCTACTTTGTGTTGCATGTGGAAAAGTAGTACTCCTTTTCTGTCAAGTGTGTGGAGTGATAATGGCATAGAATTTAGAAACCACACACTTGATGAATTATATTTCTCTAGGGAATCAAGAGGCAGTATAGCATTCCAAGAACTCCTGACAAAATGGAGTGGTGGAGAGAAAGAACAGGACCCTTATTGAAGCCGCAAGGTCAATGTTGGCTGATTTTGGTTTGCCAGTAACCTTTTGGGCTTAAGCTGTCAACACAGCTTGCTATGTGCAAAATAGAGTGTTAGTAAATCAGAGGTTGATGAAGACTCCTTATGAAGTGTTACATCATTTGGCTCCTCTGATTTCCTTCTTTAGAGCATTTGGGTGTCCCTGTTATATTCTTAACACAAAGTATCCACTTTAGAAGTTTGAAGCAAAGGTGGATGCAGGGTACTTTGTTGGGTACTCATCTACTTGCAAGGCATACAGAGTTTTTAATTGCAGAACAAAGATAGTTGAAGAAACCTTGCATGTAAAGTTTAATGAATCTCCAAAGGAGAAAATCCCACAAAACCCTGTGGAGTTATTTGATTTGGACATACTACAATATGTTCCTTATCAGCCTCCAGCTGTTGCAGATTCTGTGAATCTATCATCTCCTGCAACTAGTCATTCATCTGATGATACAAATGCAAGGTTTAGTGATCACCTGCCTGAGTCTACTAACCTTGATGTTCCTGTAGTTTTAGTAGTTCTATCCACAACAAATGCTAATGAGATATCTGATTCATCTACCTCATTTGAATTTCCATCTCATTCAAGGTTTCAAGAGTCCGGATCAACATCTGTTGCTACTGAATCACCTAAGAACACTTGCACAGATCTTATTGAGTATCAAGAACTGAAGAATCACCCCATGTCTCAGATCGTTGGTGACATCAATGCTAGTGTTTCAACTAGAAGTCAATTGTCCAAATTCTGCTTTTATGCTCTCTTCATCAGTCATCAAGAGCCAAAGATATCATATTGTATTAATAGACAATGGATGGGTTGAAGCCATGCAACTTGAGCTTCTTCAGTTTCAAAAGCAGCAAGTGTGGGAACTGGTTCCTTTACCCCCAAGGTAAGTGTGCAATAGGCACTAAATGGGTGTTTAGAATAAATTGATGAAAAAGGTATTGTAAGAACAAGGCCAAACTGGTTGTACAGGGGTTTTCACAAGAAGAAGGTATTGATTATGATGAAACCTTTGCCCTTGTAGCCAGACTGGAAGCAATCAGATTGTTCTTAGCTTATGCTGCTTTCCATAATCTTAAGTTTTTCAAATGATGTCAAAAGTGCAATTTTATATGGTAAAATAAAAGATGAAATTTATGTGGTCAACCACCAGGTTTTGAAGATCATAAACATCCAGATTGGATGTATAAGCTTGATAAGGCTCTTTGGGTTAAAACAGCTCCCAGAGCCTGGTATGAAACATTATCTAACTTTCTTCTTCAAAATAATTTCACTAGAGGCTCCATAGATAAAACTGTTAATTAAGAAAGTAGGCATGCATAAGCTCCTTGTTCAAATTATGTAGATGATATTATTTTTGCATCCTCTGATCCACAGTTGTGTGATGTCTTTACTAAGTTGATGCAACAAAAGTTTGAAATGAGTGCCATGGAAGAATTACAGTTCTTTTTGGGTTTGCAAATCAAACAAATGGCTGATGGGACTTTCATTCATCAGTCAAAATATACAAAAGATTTGTTGAAAAAGTTTGATTTACAAAACTGTAAGGCCTGTTCTACTCCCATGTGCAGCACCACACAACTAGATGCTGATCAGAAAGGTAAAGTAGTTGATAAAACTCTTTACAGATGTATGATTGGTTCCTTGATGTACCTTACAGCTTCTAGACCAGACATTATGTTTGCAACTTGTGTCTGTGCTAGATTTCAGGCTGCACCTAAAGTATCCCATATGATTGCAGTCAAAAGGATCTTTAGATACTTGCAAGGAACTCAATCTCTAGGACTTTGGTATTCCACTGGGCACTCTTTCAAATTAGTTGCTTTCTCTGATAGTGACTATTCAGGGTGTTAATTAACCAGAGAATCAACCTCTGGTGGATGCCAATTTCTAGGCAATTGTTTAGTTTCTTGGCAGTGTAAGAAACAAACTTCAGTTGCTACATCCACTGCTGAAGCATAGTACATTGCTGCTGCAAGTTGTACATCTCAGGTACTCTGGCTTCAGAATCAATTATTGGATTATGACATTATAGAGACTAAGACTCCTTTACTGATGGATAGTGCTTCAGCTCTTTATATTGTGAAGAATCCTGTCCAGCATTCTAGGACCAAACGTATTGAGATCAGACATCATTTTATCAGGGATTGTTATGAAAAAGGTCTGATTGATCCAAGTTTGATCCTAGTGCTAATGAGCTTGCAGATATATTTACTAAGCCTTTGGACAGTGCAACTTTCCAAAATCTAGTTCTAAGGCTTGGTATGCTGCAGCTTGAATGATTTGACAACTACTGATGATCTCAGTTCACAAGTACTGATGAGCATTAGTATACAGCTGTCAAAAATAAGTACTGATAAGTTATTTTATCTTCAGTAGTTTTCTTAACTACTGAAGACTAAATTACTTAAAAGTACTGAAGTACTTTATTTGTTGAAAAGTACTGATGTGGTTACTACCACTGATGTCAATTCTAACATATAAGTATTGATGACCAATGAACATCTGAAAATCAGATAATCTACTGAGTAAGTGTTAAGGTCAAATGAAACAACTGTGATCTGTGAATTGATGACAACAACTGAAGAGCAATTTTACTCTTCAATTGTTTCAAACAATTGCTGTTTCATTTCAAAACAACTGAAGCCAAAACCAAGTGTTCAGTAGTTTCAAACTACTGATGACTAACACCAAGTCTTCAGTTGTTTACAACATTTGAAAGTTAAAACCATGTCTTCAGTAGTTTTCTAACAACTGATGACTAACACCAAAACTTTTAGATGTTTTCTTTCATCCGTTTCATAACCTATAAATACCTAACCCTAACTTCAAACTTTTCATAAGTTGTTTTCCGAACGTTCATCTTCCATTAATGGCGACCATGCAAATCAAACCACGACACAACTGTGTTGCCTACTTAACAAAATTGGCCTTTTGGACTAAGTTTGATGCTGCCATTGATCTGATGGTTAATTCCCCGTATCAAACTGCTTTTGTTCTGAATCCAACCATCCATCCCGATACCCTTCACCAATTCCGGACAAATGTCACTGTCCATACTGGTGAGAATGATGTCGCTATCACTCTCCAGTCATTTGTAAACCAAAAAAGGTGGTAGTCACTCCTGCTACCATTTGCCAACCCAAGATCTGAATGATGCCACCTTTGTCACCAAATACCCGAAGGGCACCACTGATCCTATCATTCATCAACCATGGATATGAGGGCGACCTAAGTGCTACAACCATTCTGAAGAAGCACTTCCATGATGCTGAACGCCTAATCTTTCACATGATCAATGTCTGCCTTGCTCCCAAATCCTCTTCATGGATCAAATGTCATCCAGGTGGCAGCAGGTATTGTATTCTATCCTTAAACATCAAAGCTTAAATTTTTCTAAAATTATATTTTTGCAATTCAAAGATCTGGCAATGAAACCTGTGGCTAACAGATGGATATTATATCCAAGGTTTTTACGGCCATAATCATAAATCAATTAAAATCTGATGGCCCTGTTGGCCTTGGAGTCCCTGCTGTGGTAGTTTTGCCAGAGGTATACTCCAGGCACAACTCTGACCCACAACTCAAAGAGGCTGCCAAACTACTAAAACCCAAGCAGAAGGAACCCATAGCCTCATCCTCCAGATCCAAAGTCCCCTCCAAATCACAATCCAAACAACCAAAAAGGCTACTCAGGGAGTTGAGTCCCCTGATGATGCCCCTGCAACACAAAGCAGGATGAAACTATGGGTAGTAATCCCCCTGTAGTTTCTATGACTCTACCAGTTGAAACCACTCAAGTATCCTCTCAACGGGATCCTGATGCAACCAAAAATAGGGAAACCACATTACGGGAATCTCTCTCACTTGAGAAGATTGCCATTGAAGAGCACCATTCACCCCAGGTGTAATCATCTTCACACCTATCTCCCACTAAAGTCACCCCAACAAGCCCTACTGTGGTTATTGCACAAGTGCTGACTCAACTACATTCCTCTAACCCTCCCCAGAAACCTATTACCACTGGGAAAACCTCAACAGTTGAGGAAGAGGATTATAATGTGGCTGATAATCCACAACACAGGGATTACAGAGTTCAATCTCCCTGTGCAGAGGAGGAGATTCGAACATCTGGTGAGGCTGCCTCTTCTACTATTTCAGCACATGACCAGATGAAGGTGATATCATTTCTAAGACCTCACCAGAGGCAACTGCCAATGAAGGACATAATCCTGAGGCAGGAAGTCCCCAGTTCCAAGAAATAGGGGCACATATGAATACTGATCTACACTCAGCACATGTTCATACTGATTTAATCAGAAGGGCAGATGATTCAGCAAAGACTGATGATCACCTGGGCTTTTTCTTTGATGTCCTAGCCCACAACACCATTCTTGAGACTGAGGTATGCAGACTACAAGAACTGCTTGCCAAAATGTCACAAGAATTGTTGGACCAAAAGAACCAATGAGCCGGATCAGAAAAACCTTAAGTCCCACAGACGTCACAACAACTTGTGAAGTCCACAAAAGCTGAAGACAAGTGCTGAAGACAAAGTCTGAAGACAAGTGCTGAAGACAAAATCTGAAGACACAAGTGCTGAAGACAAAGTCTGAAGACAAGTGCTGAAGACAAAGTCTAAAGACAAGTGCTGAAGACAAAGTCTGAAGACACAAGTGCTTAAGACAAAGTCTGAAGACAAGTGCTGAAGACAAAGTCTGAAGACACAAGTGCTGAAGACAAAGTCCGAAGACAAGTGCTGAAGACCAAGTATCAGTCGTTGTCACAACAGCTGAAGAGGTCTTCTTCAGTAGTTGTGACGGTTTTCTTTCTGTAGTTTTATGTTTTTCCTTTCAGTAGTTTTGTAAAACGACTGAAGAGCTTGTTCTTGAGTCGTTGTAGTTTCAGTAGTTTCGTATCAGTAGTTTTATGTTTTATACTTAGCACTGTGATATGTTCTTAGTAGTTGTGAACATTTCAGTAGTTTGTTAAGTTTTAGTTATTTTTGTAACAAATCTGCCAGATCTCACTATCCCGTGATATCAGCAGTGATTGCACTCTATATAAGGAGTGTCAACCTTATTGTAATCTGTGAATGATTGAGCAGAAACATTTGATATTATTGAAACATTCCTTTTCACAGAAATATATCCTCTCTTTACAACCGTATTTGTTCCTAATGCATACGAATATCAAATTCTTGCTATAATTTGTCTAATTCTTGTTCTTATTCCGCTGCGTTACACTCTAATCCATCAAACTTGAGATCATTGATCCTGTCAAATGGTATCAGAGCTGGTTCATCATTGATCGATCTAATAATTGATCGTTGAAACTACTATCCAAGGTCCAAGTTTTATTGAATTAGCATTTTTGCAAGAAACGGTTATAGAGATTGAATTTTCTGTGTTTTTGGTCATTCATCCTGAGATTTATTCTTGGTTTTCATTGAGTCTGTTGTGGTCTGTGTAAAATCTTTTAAAAGCTTGAATTAAATTGTATTTGGACCTAAAATGACTACTCCTTCCAATGATCCTCACAATACTGGTTCCTCAACCAAGCCTCCGATGCTGGTTAGGAATGAGTATAACATATGGCAACGACGAATGCTCCATCACCTGTCTGTTAACAGCTCAGGTTGTTGGATATCAGTGGTACATGGTCCACACAAGCCTATGGTGAATAACCTGGAAACCAATCAAATGGTTCCGAAGAGGAGGGAGCAATACTTAGATGAGGATAAGAAATTGTTTGAGATTGATGCAAAAGCCCATGGAATTCTGGCCATGGCACTGCCCAATGAAATCTATTCTGGGCTAATGCATTATGAAACTGCCCATGACCTCTGGAATGCCTTGAAAGAACAATTTGGAGGAACAGATGAGGTCTTGGCAAATAATAGAGAAATCCTTGCCCAACAATATGAGACATTCTCTCATAGGAATGGTGAGACACTGACTCAACAGTTTGAGCGGTTCTCTTGTTTGATCTCTGAATTAAAAATGGTCAAACACGAGTACACAAACAGCCAGATGAATAACAGATTTCTCAGATCACTGCCTGAGAGATGGGACACATATACTATTGTCCTACGCTCCACTGCAAATTTGGAGAAACTATCTCTCACCCAACTCCATTGGAAATTACTCACATTTGAGAGAGAGATAGAACAAAAACGAAAACTATCATCATCTGGAAAGCTCACTAATGATTTTGTACCAGGAAACACTGCCTTGGTAAGTCATGAGTCAGAGTATGCAGGATCAGAATGCCACTATGATGAGCATATTGATTTCACCTCAAACAATTCTAATCATGCCTTTGTGAGTGTTGATTGTCATTCTGGTAATAATAGTGACAATCTATGCTTTATCATGGATGATTTGCAGGGCATTGCTGATGATGATTTAGAAGAGATAGATATTTTGAGCAAAATTGCCTTGATCAATATCAGATCTCAGAAATTCTACAAGAGAACTGGCAGGAAATTTCTTGGACTCTCTGACAAAACCAAAGTCGGTTTTGACAAGAGCAAGTTGAAGTGTCACAAATGCCACAGGCTTGGACACTTTGCAAGAGAGTGTAGATCAACTGGATCTAACACTTCTGCACCCTTTTTGACTTTTCCAAATAACAATTCACAATTCAAAGGGCAACACTCTGCTGGTTCTAGTCATTCATCACACCCTCAATCTCCTGCATATTTTGTTCCTCAGGGTCAAATGCCATATCCTTATCCCTGCTATTATATGCCACAGTCAAATCAAGCTCAAGCTCCTATACTACTACAATCTCATGCCCTACCAGAACCTCAACCATCTCCATCTCAATCACAACCTCATCATAGCTTCTTCACACCTGGAGTTGTTGACTGGAGTAGCTTACCTGATAACTTGTCTAGTCACACTGAGCAATACTATGCTGGTGCTAGTCAACATGGTGGTGAACACCCGTTTGGAAATCTTGCTCTTATGGCCCTGGAGTCATTGAGGGTTCCTGTTCAAATGCATCATCTTCACAGGTAACTCAGGGTTCTTCAGCATGCCAAAGAAGCATCTGGTATGTGGACAGTGGAGGATCCATGCACATGACTGGGAGCAGCTCTCTTCTTCATGATTACTCTCAGGGAAAGAAGGGATTTGTCTCATTTGGAATGATGCTAAAGGTTACATCATTGGAAAGGGATTTGTGTCTAATGGAGATATTAGATTTGATTATGTCAACCATGTGGAGAATCTCAAATACAATCTGTTGAGTGTCAGTCAGATGTGTGACAAAGGACATGTTGCTCTTTTCACAAGCCAGAACTGTAGGATTCTGTCTTCCAAGGTTCTGAGCCTGATTGACAAAGTACTGGATGATAATACTCTCCTGAAGGCTAACAGGATAGGAAGAGTATATGCCTTGGATCTGTCAAAGAAAATTGAGTTGAGAGGCCATCCATGCTTCTTCTCCAAGGCCTCTCTCCAAGAATCTAAACTGTGGCATAGAAGGCTGGGTCATGTTAATCTCAAAAACATGAATCAGCTGATCCACAAGAGTTTAGTGAGAGGTCTTCCAATAAAGGAGTTCAATTGTGATGAAATCTGCACTGCATGCTTAAAAGGGAAACAACATAAAGTTTCATTCCCATCCATAGAAGAGTCCAAGTGTAATGCCTGCTTACAACTGCTGCACATGGATCTTTTTGGTCCTGTGAAGGTAATGAGTATGGCAAAGAAGAAATACTGTCTGGTAATTGTGGATGATTACTCTAGATATGTATGGACCTTCTTCTTGCATTCAAAGGATGAGGCTACTCAATCCATTATGAACTTTGTGTTACACGTTGAGAAGCAGTATTCCCTACCAGTTTAGTGTGTGAGGAGTGACAATGGTACTGAATTCAGAAACCACACTCTTGATGAGTTTTACTTGTCAAAGGGAATCAAGAGGCAGTATAGCATCCCAAGGACTCCACAGCAAAATGGAGTAGTGGAGAGAAAGAACAGGACCCTCATTGAAGCTGCAAGGTCCATGTTGGCTGATTCTGGTCTGCCACTGACCTTTTGGGCTGAAACAGTCAATACAGCCTGCTATGTACAGAATAGAGCCTTAGTAAATCAGAGGTTGATGAAAACTCCTTATGAAGTTTTACATCATTTAGCTCCTTTGATTTCGTTCTTTAGAGCATTTGGGTGTCCGTGTTACATTCTCAACACAAAGGATCAACTCCAAAAGTTTGATTCTAAGGTGGATGCAGGGTATTTTGTTGGGTATTCATCCACTTGCAAGGCTTATAGAGTATTCAACTGTCGGACAAAGATAGTTGAAGAAACCTTGCATGTGAAGTTCAATGAATCCCCTAAGGATACAATTCCACAAAACCCTGTGGAGTTGTTTGATCTGGACATTTTGCAATATGTTCCTTATCAATCACCTGCTGTTGCAGATCATATGAATCCATCATCTTCTGTAGCTAGTCATCCATCTGGTGTTACTGATGATGATGATGATATCAGTAATCACCTTTTCAAGTTTAGTGATCAACTGCCTGATTCAGCTAGACCTGATGTTCCTGTAGCTTCAGTAGCACAATCCAGAATAAATGCTGATGAGATTTCTACAACTTCAACTTCCTTTGAATTACCATCTACTGATTGGTTTCAAGGAAATGCTTCACCATCACCATCTGTTGCTGCTGAGCCTACTACAAACACTTGCACAGATCTTATGTGTACCAAGATCTGAAGAATCACCCTATGTCTCAAATTATTGGTGATATCAATGCTGGCGTTTCAACAAGAAGTCAATTGTCAAATTTCTGCTTCTATGCTCTCTTTATTAGTCAGCAAGAGCCAAAGAACTATCACATTGCTTTAAGGGACAATGGATGGGTTGAAGCCATGCAGCTTGAGCTTCTTCAGTTCAAGAAACAGCAAGTGTGGGAACTGGTTCCTCTACCTCCAGGTAAGTGTGCAATAGGCACTAAATGGATGTTTAGGAACAAAACTGATGAAAATGGGCTTATTGTTAAGAACAAGGGCAGACTGGTTATACAGGGGTTTTCACAAGAGGAAGGTATTGATTATAATGAAACCTTTGCCCCTGTAGCCAGACTGGAAGCAATTCGATTGTTTTTAGCTTATGCTGCTTATCACAACCTTAAAGTTTTTCAAATGGATGTCAAAAGTGCATTTTTGTATGGGAAAATAAAGAAGAGGTTTATGTATGTCAACCACTAGGTTTTGAGGACAATAAACATCCTAATTGGGTGTATAAGCTTGATAAGGCTCTCTATGGCTTTAAACAAGCTCCTAGAGCCTGGTATGAGACATTATCAAACTTTCTTCTAGAAAATAATTTCACTAGAGGCTCCATAGATAAGACTTTATTCATTAAGAAAGCGGGGCAACATAATCTACTTGTTCAAATTTATGTAGATGATATTATTTTTGCATCCTCTGATCCACAGTTGTGTGATGCCTTTACAAAGTTGATGAAACAGAAGTTTGAAATGAGTGCCATGGGAGAATTATAATTCTTTCTGGGTTTGCAAATCAAACAAAAGGCTGATGGAATTTTCATTCGTCAATCCAAATACACAAAAGATCTTTTGGAAAAGTTTGATTTACAAAAGTGTAAGCCCTGTTCTACTCCCATGTGCAACACCACACAACTGGATACAGATCAGAAAGGTAAAGTGGTTGATGAAACACTTTACAGATGTATGATTGGGTCCTTGATGTACTTAACAGCTTCTAGACCAGATATTATGTTTGCTACATGTGTTGTGCTAGATTTCAGGCTCCACCTAAGGAGTCTTATTTGATTGCAGTCAAGAGGATCTTTAGATATTTGCAAGGCACTCCATCTCTAGGTTTATGGTATTCTACTAGACATTCTGGTAAATTAGTTGCTTTTTCTGACAGTGACTATGCAGGGTGTAAGTTGACAAGAAAGTCCACTTCTGGAGGATACCAATTCTTAGGCAACTGCTTGATTTCTTGGCAGAGTAAGAAGTAGACCTCAGTTGCTACATCAACTGCTGAAGCAGAGTACATTGCTGCTGCAAGCTGTACATCTCAGGTACTCTGGCTTCAAAACCAATTATTGGATTATGGCATAACAGAGACTAAGACCCCATTGTTAATGGACAGCTCTTCAGCTCTTTGTATTGTCAAGAATCCTGTCCAGCACTCTAGGACTAAACATATTGAAATCAGACACCATTTTATTAGAGATTGTTTTGAAAAAGGTCTGATTGATCCAAAATTTGTTCCTAGTGCTGATGAGCTTGCAGACATTTTCACTAAGCCCTTGGATAGCACAACTTTCCAAAATCTAGTGTTAAGGCTTGGTATGCTGCAGCTAGAATAAGTGACAACTACTGATGATCTCAGCTCACAAGTACTAATGATCATTAGTTTATTATTGTCATATATATAAGTACTGAAGTTATTTTCCCACCAGAAGTTTTCTTTAAACTACTAGAGCTTAACTTCTCAGTTGTCAAGTACTTTATTTGTTAAAACAATTGATGTAGTTACAACAGCTGATGTAGCTACAACTACAGTTGTCAGAAATACAAATACGTACTGATGTCCTATGAAACATCTGAAAACAGATGAAAACGTCTGATGAGTACGTGTTGAGGACAGTATGAAACAGCTTAAAAGCAATGAATTGACGACAACTACTGATGAGCCTTTTTGTCTTCAGTAGTTTCCCAACTGTTGTTTCTTTCTAAACAACTGAAGCAAAACCATGTCTTCAGTAGTTTCACAACTACCGATGACTAACACCAAGTCTTCAGTTGTTTACAACACTGATGGTAAAACCAAGTCTTCAGTAGTTTCCCAACTACTGATGACTAATACCAAGTCCTCAGTTGTTTCATCACCTGAAGTCAAAACTGTCTTCAGTAATTTTATAACTACTGATGACTAAATCTTCAGTAGTTTTATAACTACTGATGACTAAATCTTCAGTAGTTTTATAACTACAGATGACTAAATCAGAGACTTCAGCTGTTTCAACGTCTGACGGTTAAAACCAAGTCTTCAGTTGTTTTCTAACAACTGCTGATCACACCAATACGGTCAGTCACTCCAAACCTCTGAAAGTTAATACCACGTCATCAGTAGTTTCAACAACTGATGACTAACACCAAAACCTTCAGTCATTTTCTAACCCTACCCTTTAAATACCTTATCCCACCTTCAGAGTTTTACTTTCTTCTCTTCTCAAACCTAACGTTAAAAAAACTCTGTAACCTCTCTTCATCAATGGCGACCATGCAACTAAAACCTCGACACAACTGTGTCGCACATCTCACAAAATCGCCATACTGGACCAAGTTTCACAACGCCATTGATTTAATGGTTCAGTCACCTTACAAAACGGCTTTTCTGTTAATCCCACCATATATGCCGAATCTCTTAACCATTCTGGACAAACGTCACTCTTTTCTTTGAGGAGAATGACATAGAGTCTCTTCAATCATTTGTCCATCGTCAAAAAGTGGTCATTACTCCAGACATTCTTCGCCAAACCCTAATCTAGATGATGCCACTTTCCCAACTGGTTATCCAAAGGGCACAATCGATCAATCATTTGCTCAGCATGGATACCAGGGTAACCTGAGTGCATCTACCATATTGAAGAAGCATTTCCAGGATGCCGAACGTCTCATCTTTCACCTGGTAAATGTCTGCCTTGCCCCCAAGACTTCATCATGGGATCAAATGTCCACAAGGTGGCAACAGGTAATGTACTCCATCCTTGAGCAACAACCTTTAAATTTTTCTGAAATACTATTTTCAGAGCGCAAGGATATGGCCCAAAAACAACTTGCTAACCGTTGGATATTATATCCTCGGTTCATAATGGCCATAATTGAAAACCAGCTTCAAGCTGAGGGACTTGTTGGCCTGGGAGTCCCTGCTACGGCTGTATTGCCTGAAGTATACTCCCGGCACAACTTTGAGCAATCACTAAAAATGGCTGCCAAGCTGCGCAAACCCACACAGCTGGAACCTACAGCCACCACCTCCAAATCCAAAGTCCCCACCAAACCCACTAAAAAGAAGACAAAAAAGGCTACTCAGGGAAATGAGTCCCCTGAAGATGCCCCTGCAACACAAACGCAAGCTATATCCACTGGTTATAACCCCTAGTGGATACAAGGACTTCACCAGCCACAGCCACTCAGGATTCCTCTCAAAAGGAGCCTGCAGCAACCAAAGAAGGGGTACCCACTAATCTGGGATGTTCCTCATTTGAGGAGATTGCCATTGAAGAGCACCATTCTCCCCAGGTGCATACTGCTTTTAACCCATCTCCCACTGCAACCGCCCCACAAAGTCCTACTCTTATTATTGCAAATGTGCTGACTCAGCTGCATGCCTCTCCTCCTCCCCAATAAACACCAACAAAGGGGAAAACCATAGCAATTGAGGAAGAGGATCAACATGCTTCTGACAGCCCACAGCATGAGGGTTTAACTGTTCTATCTCCTGGTGTGGATATGGAGACCAGAACATCTGGTGAGGCTGCCACCTCTTTTGAATCAGCACATGATCAAACTGAGGCTGGTAACATAGCTAAGACCTCACCAGAGGCAACAGCTGATGAAGGACATCGTCCTGAGGCTGGAAGTCCCCAGTTCCAAGAAAAAGGGGCACATGCTAAAACTGGTCGACACCCAGTGCATGTACATCCTGCTACAAGCAGGAGGTCAGGTGTTTCAGCATCTGCTGATGATGACCTGGGCTTCTTTTATGATGTTCTGGCCCAGAACACAATTCTTGAGGAAGAAGTCAGTAGACTACAAAGACTACTTGACCAATTCTCTTAACAAGCAAGTCCATCTGCCACCAACATAAACCCACAGATGGCACCCTGAAGGTCTCCCACACACTCAGCCACTTAAAACCTCCGAGCCACCAGCTTCTATTTCTTGCACTGCTTCTCAGGGACAGAACCCCTCTGAGCAAACAGCTGCTATCTTTCAGCAATCCCTACCTCTCATCACCCTAATGATCACAGACATTGTGATCAAAACCATGGATGAGAGGCTTCCCTCAATCATACAACCCCTAGTGGAGGAGATTGTGAGCACAAGGCTTTCCGCTACTCAAACCCTTGCAACCAATGCAACCAAAAAGGGGGAGAGTCAGTCAGTGAAAGAAAAGAGGAAGAGCATATAGGGGAAGAAAGAAAAGGTGACTGAGAAGGAAGAGGAGTTTGTGAAGGGAGCTGACATTGATCAAGTGGGTGAAAGTCACAAAGACTTTCATGTCACATATAAGAAGAGGAAGGTTGAAGGAAAAGAAAAAGAACTCGAACTCGATGAGATGATCAAAATGGCGGATGCTACACACAGTAAATCAATGGACTCCATTATTGATCAACTGTACAGACAGGGGTTCGATACTGCACAGCTTGACTCAGAGATTAGGAGACTTGAAGTTGAAGAAATTAACTCAAGATGGGCAAGTTATGATGCATTAGAAAGAGACAGACTAGAGATCATGATCAGATTCATTGCAAAGTACCTTGGGAGATCATTGATCGAGATTAAGTCATGGACCAGGGACAGTATCTTGGCAATAACCACCAAGATCTGTTCGTCTGAAGCATACACTAAGGGATTGGTGATTGAAGCACTAAATGAGCCAGGTGCTGGGAACAGAAAGGAACTAGCAAAACACTCAAAAGCCTCACTCACTACAAGAATGCTAGAACAACCTGCAAAACCTCCCACTTCAAAATCACCACTACCACAACCCTCTAAACCAACTCCTTTACCCTCAAAACCAACAGCCGATGATGCACCCAAGAAGAAGAAGAGAAGGGTGTTGAGGCTAGAAGAAGAAGAAGAAGAGGATGATGAGGAAGAAGATAGGCTGCCTCTTTCTACAGTCCTAACTTTTCCTAAAGCCAAACCTATGCCCATCACTCCCACCTCACAGATGGAAGCTGTGAGAGTAAAGATAGAAGAAGAACAACAGCAAAAGCTTCATGATGATGAGATGCTGAAAAGCATAGACAAAACTTATGCTGCTTCTTCATCAATAATCAGTATGAAGAAGGAAGCTCTGAGATTGTACACCCTTGCTAACACATTTCAATATCAAAAGGAAAAGGTGAGAATATGGCCTGATCCTAGGGTGGCTCACAGAATTGTGAAGAAAGACATTCCTTCGAGATACAAGGGCCAAGTAAAAAGGATCGTAGATGAAGAGATCATAGTGGTCCTTGTAGTATCACCCTGGGAAATTGTAGAAGATTTCAAGAAGGCGTATGAAACTAAAAAGCCACCCCAAAAGATGTTAGAGAACAGAGTAATTAAAAAGGGGTTAGTCTACAAGAGGCTTGAGAACTTCAAACAAAATGAGCTCAGTCTGTTACTTGAAGGGACTCACCAGATGAGTTTGCATACAGACAGATCACAACAGTTGAGCTCAAAAATGGCAAACAGGCTAAGTACATTTCAGAGCTGTATGGGCGTGAAGGATTGTTTGATGGTGGAGCTAAAAATCTTACCATGGAAGAACAAATTATGTTTCTTAGAGCATACACCAGAGAATCCTACAGGCTTATACATGGGAAGTAGATTTCATGGATAGGACCACAGCCCTGTGTCCAGTTCCCCAAAGTCAGGGCTCCTATCCATACTATGCCAACCAAATTTCAGAAATCTATTCCCAGGCTAGTGCTTAATTAGGTCATCTTCTTAGCTGATCAAGAAGGAAAAAGACCAATCTTATTGCCAACAATAAGTGGGACCTCAATAAAGTTAAGGTTTTGGCTGCATTGGTTCAGGGGGAGTTTGTTGGACCAAAAGAACCAATGAGCCGGATCAGAAAAACCTTAAGTCCCACAGACATCACAACAACTGCTGAAGTCCACAACAGCTGAAGACAAGTGCTGAAGACAATGTCTGAAGACAAGTGCTAAAGACAAAGTCTGAAGACACAAGTGCTGAAGACAAAGTCTGAAGACAAGTGCTGCAGACAAAGTCTAAAGACAAGTGCTGAAGACAAAGTCTGAAGACACAAGTGCTTAAGACAAAGTCTGAAGACAAGTGCTGAAGACAAAGTCTGAAGACACAAGTGCTGAAGACAAAGTCCGAAGACAAGTGCTGAAGACCAAGTATCAGTCGTTGTCACAACAGCTGAAGAGGTCATCTTCAGTAGTTGTGACGGTTTTCTTTCAGTAGTTTTATGTTTTTCCTTTCAGTAGTTTTGTAAAACGACTGAAGAGCTTGTTCTTCAGTTGTTGTAGTTTCAGTAGTTTGGTATCAGTAGTTTTATGTTTTATACTTAGCACTCTGATATGTTCTCAGTAGTGTGAACATTTCAGTAGTTTGTTAAGTTTTAGTTATTTTTGTAACAAATCTGCCAGATGTCACTATCCCGTGATATCAGCAGTGATTGCACTCTATATAAGGAGTGTCAACCTTATTGTAATCTGTGAATGATTGAGCAGAAACATTTGATATTATTGAAACATTCCTTTTCACATAAATATATTCTCTTTACAACCGTATTGTTCCTAATGCATACGAATATCAAATTCTTGCTATAATTTCTCTAATTCTTGTTCTTATTCCGCTGTGTTACACTCTAATCCATCAAACTTGAGATCACTGATCCTGTCAAGAATCAAGTCAATCTGCCCCAATTCACCCACAGATGGCAGTTTCTTCTAAAGCTCTCCAAAACACTGAGCCACTCCCAAAAACTATGCCACTAGTCTCTGATTCAGGCACCATTTCTCAGGGACAGAACCCCTCTGAGCAAATGGTTTCTGCCTTTCCATCCTCCTTACCTCTCATCACTTCCATCATCTCTAACATTATGCATCAAGCCATTGATGAGAGGCTTTCCTCAAATCTTCAAAGCTTACTTGATGTTATTGTTTCTAAGAGACTTTATGTCATTCAAACCCCTGAACCTAATGCAACCAAAAAGGGGGAGTCTAAGTCAGTGAAAGTAGACAAAAGAAAGAGAGTTGAAGAGAAAGAAGAAAGAGAAGAAAGAAAAGGAGATGATCACCTACAAGAGAAAGAAGAGTTTTGAACAGACTGAAGGTGAGAAAAAGTTAGAAGAACTGATCAAAGAAGCTGATGAGCAACATAGCAGATCTATGGATAAGATCATTGATCAACTTTTCAGACAAGGTTTTGACACAGCCAAACTTGACTTTGAAATCAGAAGGCTAGAGATTCAAGAGATTGAACATAGATGGGCAAGTTGGAGTGAGAAAGAAAGGGAAAGGCTAGAAGCTATGACAAAATTCATATCAAAGCATCTGGGAAGATCAATCATTGAAGTGAAGTCATGGTCCAGAGACAGTATTTTGGAGATAACCACCAGAATCTGTTCTTTTGAAGTATTCAACAAAGGATTGATCATAGAAGCTCTTGATGAAGCTGGTGCTGGGAAAAGGTCTGATATGGCAAAGTTATCCAAAGCTTCACTCACAACCAATATGCTAGAGTAGCTTGCACAATCTCCTACACCAAAACAACCAACATCACAACCCTCAAAACCAACTCCTTTACCCAAGAAAACTACTCAAACCACTACCTATGATGCACCCAAGAGGAAAAGAAGGGTGTTGAGGATGGAAGAAGAAGAAGATGATGAGGATGAGCAGCTGTTAAGGATGATTGATAAAGAGTTTCCTAAGTCTTCATCCATACAAGCTATGAAGAAACATGCTCAGAGGTTGTATGCTCTCAGATTCACATTTCAATATTAGAAAGAGAGAGTGAGAATTTGGCCTGACCCCAGAGTAAGTGATAGTATTCATAAAAAGAAGATTCCAAGTAGATACAATGGCGAAGTAAAGAAGATTGTAGATGTTGTGATAATGCTGGCCATTGTAGGGTCACCCTGGGAAATCCTTGATGACTTCAAGAGAGCTTACAAGTCTAATATGGCTCCACAAACTTTACTAGAAAACAAAATGGTAAAGAAGGGGTTGATCTACAAGAAGCTTGAAGAAATAAGAAGAAATGAGCTCCAGTTGTTTCTTGAAGGCACTCATCCTGATGAGTTTGCATACAGAGAAATAACTACTGTGGAGCTGAAGAATGGAAAGAATGTTAAGTACTTATCAGAGTAATATGGGCCTGAGTTCTTCTTTGAAAGTGAAGCTGAAGAACTCACAATGGAAGAACAAGTTGTATTCCTTGAGGCCTATGTCAGAGAGTCTTACAGACTCATCATTGGGAAGTAGGTCTCATGGATGGGATAACAGCTCTATGTCCAATTCCCCAAGACAGAGTTCCCATTCATCTTTTGCCAATCAAACTTTCTGAAACCTCTTCCCTGGCCTGAGCTTAATTTGAAGATTTCTGAGCTGATCCAGAAAATGTTTCTGCCAACAAGTGGGACTTCAATAATCTTAAAGGTTTTGGCTGCATTGGTTCAGGGGAGTTTGTTGGATCAAAAGAACCAATGAGCTAGGTCAGAAAAACCATTAAGTCCCACAGACATCAAAACACTGAAGTGGTCTAAAACAGCTGAAGACAACAGCTGAAGACAAAGTCTGAAGACAACTGCTGAAGACAAAGTCTGAAGACAACAGCTGAAGACAAAGTCTGAAGACAAAGTCTAAAGACAACAGCTGAAGACAAAGTCTGAAGACAAAGTCTGAAGACAAAGTCTGAAGACAAAGTCTGAACACAAAGTCTGAAGACAAAGTCTGAAGACAACAGCTGAAGACAAAGTCTGAAGACAACTGCTGAAGACAAAGTCTGAAGACCAAGTTCTCAGAAGTTATCACAACAACTGAAGTAGTTCTCTTCAGTAGTTGTGATGATTTACTTTTTAGTAGTTTGTAATCAGTAGTTTTATATTATGTAAAACATCTAAAGTTCTTACACTTTAGATGTTATAACTTCAGTAGTTGTAATGTGAGCTTGTACTTAGCTTTTTGTGAAGGTGTCCTCAGTTGTTGTGGACATCTTCAGTAGTTTAGTTTACTTTCAGTTGTTTGTATAAATCAGTTAGCTGTCACTATCAAGTGACATCAGCTGATGTCACATTCCTTTATAAATTGAATGTTGACCTAATTTCCTTGCAACTGAAGCGCGTGCATGAATGAAAACATTCTCTTTGCAGAAAACTTTCTCTCTCTATAACCGTTACTGTTTGATTGAATATTCATATTATTTTTGCTTAAATTTCATCTAATTCTTGTGCTATTCTGCTGCAAATCTTAATCTAATTGATCAAACTAGATCCCGATCCTTTCAGACCCCGATGTTGTGTCATATACGTTTCTAGTAAACCAAACGTTGGCCTTTATGTTATTTGATTCTAGTGCTTCAAAAAGTTTTGTTTTTGCTGCTTTCTATGCTAAATTGCCTGTTAGTAGTAAGAATATAGATACGCCCTTCGATGTAGAAATTTCCATAGGTAAGTCTGCCAGGATTTTCGAGACGATAAAAGGTTGTGACGTGGAACTAGAAGGTAACTAGTTTCCTATTAGACCCTTTGTGATGACCTTAGGTGGGTTTGACGTAGTCCTAGGAATGGATTGGTTGGCTGACTACGAGGCGAATACTGTGTGTCACAAGAAGATGATCCGGTTGACAGCTCCTGACGGGAGTTCGGTGATGATTTATGGTGATCGAGTCACGACGATCCGAAGGTGATTTCTATGGCAATGGTGGGAAAGTGCATGAGGCGTGGATGTACTGCCTACTTGGCCTACGTGAAGGATATGGATACACCAACATCACAACTGACCGACGTACCGGTAGTGTGTGACTTTCTAGATGTGTTTCGCGAAGACTTACAAGGAGTGCCACCTGACCGCGAGATCGATTTCCAGGTTGACTTGATTCCGTGTGGCCAACTTGTAGCTAAGGCACCGTATCGGTTGGCTCCGACTGAGATGAAAGAGTTGATGGAGCATTTGCAGGAATTGCTTGATAAGGGGTTCATTAGACCAAGTATCTCACCTTAGGGTACTCTAGTCTTATTCGTGAAGAAGAAGGACGGTAGCATGAGAATGTGTATAGACTACCGTGAGTTGAACAAGTTGATGGTGAAGAATCAGTACCCGTTACTGAGAACTGATGACCTATTGATCAGCTTTAGGGTGCTAGTTGGTTCTCGAGGATAGACCTTCTATCTAGCTAGCATCAGTTGAAGGTGAAGGAGCAGGATATCCCTAAAACAACTTTTCGCATGCGTTATGGACACTACGAGTTTGTCGTTATGTCTTTTGGATTGACCAACGCGCTGGCTACTTTTATGGACATGATGAATTGAGTGTGTCGGCTGATGTTGGATAAATCAGTGATTGTGTTTATTGATGATATCTTGATTTATTCAAAGAGCAAAAAGGAGCATGCCGATCACATTTGAGAAATGTTGGAGACCATGAGAAGGGAGAAGTTGTATGCTATGTTCTCCAAGTGCGCTTTCTTGTTGCGCGAGGTTCAGTTCTTGGGTCACGTGGTAAATCCTATGGAATTATGGTGGACCCAGCAAAGGTAGAGGCGGTGATGCAATAGAAGTCTCCAAAGACGCCATTCGAGATTCATAGTTTCTTGGTTGGCAGGATATTGTAGAAGTTTTATACAAGATTTCTCTAAGATCGCTTCTCCACTAACCAAGTTGACCTGTAAGGATGTAAGGTTTGTATGGGGACAAGCTCAAGAAAAGACATTGGAGGAGTTAGAGGCGAGGTTGACTCAAGCTCCTGTCTTGTAGTTACCCGATGGACATGAGGATTTGGTGGTTTATTCAGATGCTTCCTACTCGGGGCTGGGATGTGTGTTGATGCAGAGGGAAAGGTTATAGCCTATGCATCCCGTGTTGGATCTATATGCCCAAGACACATACAGGATTGATATGATTAGTACGTTATGATCCAAGTCGGGTCATACCCAATAACAAGCTATACAAACACCAATTAATGTTTATTTGTTGATAAGATCAAACAAATAAATACTGACACCAATTTAGAAAATGGGTTTCTAAAACTTTGCCTTCGTAAAAGAACAACATTATGTGGATAATTTGTTCATGAGAAATTGTTTGTTTCATTATTTAAGTTGGTTAAATAATAACAAATAAAAGTGTGTTATTGTTATAAAATTAAAAGAGGTTTTAATTTTACAAAATTAAGGGCTAAAAGTGTAACATTTTTATAAAAATAAAATGGGGGGAAACCCATTTTAAAGACACATTTTCGGCCACCCAAGGGAGTGTGGGGTTTTGTGTTTTAGTCTTCTCTTTGGAAGACTTAGTGACTTGCTCTTGCACTCCTCCAAACACACACACTTTCTCACACACAAAAAAAAAGAACTCTCTCTCTCTCAAAACAGGGATGAAAATTCGGATTCAAGGCTCCGAGAGGTTGAAACTTTTGGTTTTTTTATGGTGCAAAGGAAGTGAGTTCTTTAGGGTTGTGCTCCCTAACAAGCTTGGTGTTTGGAAGGGCTTGTGGGTATACAAGCTTGAGGTCTTCTCCTTTGAAGGCTAGACATTCAAGAACATCATCTTCTTCATCTTTTACATCTATAACATCTTGTGCAAGAATGGTTGTTTCTTTGTACACCCTATGGTTGTTTGTTTTGTTTGATAGCATACTATTTCACATATATTGTTGATCCTGGATTTTGGGTTTTGTTTGTGCTTTAAAATGGTAAAATTTTCAGATTACAAACCACATGTTAAAAAGGTTAAATGGTTAAACTAGCCTTGGTTTATATGTTACAAAACCCAACAATGGCATCTTGAGCCGGATATGTGGAATATGTGCTTCAAAAGGTCTTGAAAAGTTAGTTTTCATGGACTTTTTCAACCCATTAGAGGCTATTTTGTTGTCGATATATGAATCCCGTATGTTTCATGTTCTAATCTTGCATGCTTTAGTATAACCTTGAAAGATAACGGATTCATATATCCACAACAAAACAGCCCCTAATGGGTTATTTATTAAGTGATTCATTGATTGTGTTGTTTGGACAAAACTTAAAATTTTAGTTCATGTTGGCTGAAACTTTAGTGCTGAAATAAGGGATTCATTGTTGTTCTTTGATGTTGAATATGTTTCATATTTTGGTGCATAGCATAGCCTTGGCCTTATGTGTTTTGGTTTTGGTTGATTGTGATTTGAGATGTTGGTTTTGATTCTGGAAAGGGTTGTAATTTTGTGTTTTGTATTTTGGGTTGTGATTTATTTATTCATTTGGTTATGTAATAAATAGATCAGGTGCATTTCTTTTATTAGAAAAATTGTATTAGGATATGATTTTTGTAAAAGAAGATGCACAAAATGAAGACTCAAAGAAGGACACAAAAGACATGGACACTTGAAGCATTTGGATGTGGTTTCAAGTGGGAGTTCATGGACACATTTTGATGTGTCATCGTTACCCTTAGGGAAGACCTTATAACAACACTTGTGATAGGAAACAAGTGTGGTCAACTTAGTGGCTATGGTTATGCACTCATGTTTATATGTTTATGCTTGTTGGATGCTTGTTGTTTGATTGATTGGTTGATATTTGGATATGCATAATAAACTCATTTTCTGAAAATTTGATGGTTCTTTAAAATTAAGTGGTTAATAAAAGGTTATTAAAAGGATTAATGGTTTAATTAAAGAGGTTTTATTAAAAGTGAACCATAGGGTACCTTGTATTTGAAAGCATGCAAATATAAGGTACATAGAGTTTTGTTGATACATGTATGTCCCTAGATCATGATATGAAATGTAATAGATCTTGTTTATCTGATTCTGGTGTAATTTGATATGATTAATGAAATGATATTGGGTGTTTGTGATTTGTAATGATTAATATTTCATTAATAAGTTGATATTAAATTAATTAAATAGGTTAGTGATTGGTTGAATGTTTACATATAATGTTTACTAATTAATACATTCAAACTTAAAATAATGAAGTTATCATGCGAATGGCCCATGCGAATGGACCCTAAGCATGAACACCTTCATACGAATGACTCAGTCGCAGGACTGAACCAGGAGACTGGATCAGTCGTATGATTGTAACATAAGATTGGCTCAGTCGCACGACTGAACACTCAGTCGTGCGAATGAATCAACCGCATGGTTCAGTCGCACGATTGAATAATACCAAACTATAAATACAACTCAATTCGTGAAAAATAGGTACTCTCGATCAATTACGATTCCAGACGTACCCTAGCCGTCCAGAAGCCTCCCAATTCGTTCTCCAAGTTCACAGAACACATTAGATCGATTCCCAATCGATTTCTAACGTTAGTTTCAATTCCTGATTGATTCTTCGTGTGTTCTCACTGATTGGATCACCAATCAAATAGGATTCCGCACTATTTGATCTGGTTTACACGCTAATCTCCAAGTATTTCGTTCAAATACCAGGTCCTAACAAGTTTTCTAAACTAAGATTATGAAAACTTAAAAATTTCTTTTATAAACAAGTTTAACATCATCCTTTTGCAAAAAAATTGAGTCATTTGGAAACTCTTAATGGGATAAAGGTCACCGAACCGTTTTGTGGGAACTTGTGACTTGAGGTGGGGATACCATATTTGTGGGATAAAGGTCACCTAACCACTTATGTTGGAAAACTCACATGTGTGTGCAAATAGGGTAACTTGATTTGCAAACCATGTTAAATGGATCAGCAACAATATGGTTTACAAAGGTGTTGATGGGATAAACATGCGGACTATACATTTGATGTTTTAAAGTCGATCCATACCCTAGAAGTTGCAAAGGGTTGCAATTGTCAAAACGTTGACTACCTTGTTAATTTAAATAATGGGATAAAGGTCACCTAACGACTATTTAAATGTAACGTTGGATTCTAGATTTTCTTAAAAAGGGTTTTAATTATTAAAATATGAACAATATCGAAAATACTAAAATTGAATTTTGTTATATTTTGTATATGGCCACCAACAATAATAAAAACAATGAAATCCCGTTCGCTCACTCACTATCACTAAGGACCATTCTCCAGAAGGAGCGTCTAAACCATAATAACTTTATTGATTTTTTCCAAAACTTGAGAATTGTTCTCAAGCAAGAGAAATGATAATACATATTAGACGATCCAATTCTCGATCAACCTAGTGAGGATGATGAGGAGGCCTACAATAATTGGGTAAAATACACTGAGGACTCGGTCCAAGTATCTTGCCTCACGTTGGCAAGTATGACTCCAGATCTCCAAAAGGAGTATGAACATCATGGAGCATACGACATGATAACCCAGTTGAAGGAAACGTTCCAACAGCAAGCACGGGTTGAGCGCTTTGAAACGGTTCGAGCACTCCATGCATGTCATGTGGACGACACCCAATCTGTTTCACCTTATGTACTTAAGATAAAAAGCCACATCGACTGCCTCGAAAGGCTGAATTGTTCCATCTTGAAAGAGTTGGCTACAGATTTGATCCTCAACTCTTTGTCAAAAAGGTTTGACAACTTTTTCATGTATTATAACATGAACGGGTGGGACAAGAACATAAGTGAGCTTCACTCTATGCTCAAAACTACCGAGGCAGCCATGGGTAAAAGAGTTTTACGAGTTCTCACTATCAATGAAGATGGGAACAAGAAGATGCCTCACCCCATACCCAAGGCACATGTTGCCAAGGGTAAGGGGCACTTTAAGGGAAATGGAAAGGGAGTGGTAAAAGCTCCATCAACAAAATCAGTGGAGAAAAAGCAAAAGGTTGCTTCAAATGACCCATGCTTTAAGTGTGGGGAGATTGGACATTGGGCAAGAAATTGCCTAGTCCATCTCAAAGAGTTGCAAGCAAAGAGGGATGCCAGGCAAACCTCACGTACAATTTTCATGATTCATATTGATCTAAATTTAATATCCTCTAACACAGGGGTATTGGATTCCGGATGTGGAACTCACATTTGCAACTTATTTCATGGGTTCAAAAGAATTAAGGACATCAAGAAAGGGGATGTAAGCCTCTACATGGGGAATGGGGCAAAGGTTCAAGTTTAAGGCCGAGGGGACGACATTTTGAAACTTCCAAATGGTTTGGAAGCAATTTTGAACAATATTTTGTATGCTCCTAGTTTGACTAGGAACATTATTTCTGTTGCCCAATTAAGAAAATATGGTTATGTTTTGTCATTTATTGAGAATGAAATTCATGTTTCTTTAAATGGCATATTTTATTTTAAAGCTATTCCTGTTAATGGTATTTATGAATTGGTTCGTGAAAACACATTATGTGATAGCTTATTGTACCAAACCACCACTAAGAAACTCAAATTGGATTTGAGTGATACCTATCTTTGGCATTGCCGTCTTGGTCATATAAACAAGAAGCGCATACAAACACTTCAAAAGAACGGTCTTTTAAAATCAAATGAATATGATTCATTGGATGTATGTGAATCTTGTTTACAAGGTAAAATGACTAAGGCACCTTTTAGTGGCAAGTCCGAAAGGGCAAAAGATTTATTAGACATCATACATTCAGATGTATGTTGTCCTTTTAAGCCAATGACTAGGTACCATGAAAGATACTTCATTACCTTTACCGATGACTATAGTCGATATGGTTATGTGTACTTATTAAGACACAAAGATGAAGCTTTTAAAATGTTCAAAATCTTCCAAAATGAAGTAGAAAATCAACTCAACAAGAAAATAAAAATTCTCCGCACCGATAAAGGAGATGAATACCTAAGTGATGCTTTTAGAGATCATCTTGGAAGTTATGGTATTGTCTCACAACTATCTCCACCTGGAACACCACAACATAATGGTGTGTCCGAGCGGAGAAATCTGACTCTGTTAGATATGGTTCGATCTATGATGGCTAGAAGCTCATTGCCTCTAACATTTTGGGGTTTCGCTTTGCTCTCTGGTGCCCGTATTTTGAATATGGCCCTAACTAAGAAAGTGGAAACGACACCTTTTGAAATATGGCATGGAAGGGTTCAATCAAAGTCATATTTACAGGTATGGAGTTATGAGGCTTATGTTAAGACTCCCACCTCAAACAAGCTAGAAAGTCGTTCCACTAAGTGTAACTTCATTAGATATCCCAGAGATTCTATGGGATATTATTTCTATGATCTATTGGAACAAAAGGAGTTTGTTGCCAAGAAGGTTGAATTCTTAGAAGCTAAGTTCCTTACGGAAGGAAGTAGTAGAACTGTGGATCTTGAAGAGGATCAAGAACCACAAAACAATACACGTTTGGTTGATACGAGCACTCAACACTAGGATGTTGAGAATGATCAAGTGGTTGATCAAAGTACATAAAACGTTCGCAGATCTGGTAGAATTAGTAATCCACCTGAATGATATGGATTTTTCATAGATGGATGCTATGTGATAGATTCAAATGAACCAACCACCTATCATGATGCAATGTCCAATTTGGATTGTGACAAATGGCTTGAAGCCATGAACTTTGAGATGCAATCCATGTATGACAACCATGTGTGGGACTTGGTTGAACCACCTCTTAACTACAAGATAGTTGGAAGTAAGTGGGTTTTCAAGAAGAAAACCAATATGCATGGAAACTTGGATACTTATAAAGCTAGACTTGTAGCAAAAGCTTTCACTCAAACCCAAGGAGTTGATTATGATGAGACCTTCTCACAAGTTGCAATGCTAAATTCTATTAGGATATTATTTGCCATAGCTACTCATTATGATAATGAGATTTGGCAAATGGATGTCAAAACCTCTTTTCTAAATGGATATCTGAGGAGGATGTCTATATGGTTCAGCCTGAAGGTTTTGTCGACTCAAAACATCCTAACAAAGTATGCAACTTAAAGAAATCAATCTATGGATTGAAGCAAGCAGCAAGGAGTTAGAATCACCGTTTTGATGAAGAGATAATCAAATTTGGATTCATCAAAAATGCTAATGAAGTAGGTAAGAAGGCTAGTGGGAGCATCACCACTTTCCTAGTATTGTATGTCGATGACATCCTACTATTTGGGAATGATATTCCAACCATGGAGGGTGTAAAAGCTTGGCTTGGAAGCTGTTTCTCCATTAAGGATCTTGGTGAAGCCGCCTATATTTTGGGAATAAAGATCTTTAGGGATAGATCAAGGCGGTTGGTAGGTTTGAACCAAAGTGCATACATTGATAGATCTTGAAAAGGTTCAAGATGGAAAACTCTAAGAAAGGTACTGTACCTATTCAAAGAGGAACAATATTGAGTAAGACTCAATGTTGAAGCTCAAAGGATGATCAAGACAAAATGAAGGGAATTCCGTATGCGTCTGCTATAGGATCCATCATGTATGCAATGATATGCACTCGACTAGACGTGTCATGCGCTTTGAGCATGACAAGCCGATACCGACAAAACCGTGGAAACAATGATTGCATGGCTGTTAAGAACATACTTAAGTACCTAAGGAGGACTAAAGATATGTTCCTAAACTATGGAACCGGTGAGGAGGAACTTGTTGTAAAGGGTTACATGGATGCGAGTTTCCAAACTGATCGGATGATTCACGATCACAATTGGGGTACATTTTCATCTTGAATGGAGGAGCAATATCTTGGAAGAGCTCTAAGTAAGATGTGGTGGCATTATCAACTGCATAGTCAGAATACATCGCCACTTCATTAGCAGCTCAGGAAGCTACATGGTTAAAGAAGTTCATTGCCGATCTAGGGGTGGTCCCTTCCATTCATGTGAAGCCGGCTGAATCGGTAAACATCCGAGCATGTTCTTGACGGAAGGATAAAGAACAACAAACACCAAGAGACAATCAATAACACGAACTATAATTTAATGGTTTCATTGATAAAACCTAACGATTACAAGCTCGATACAACATAAGAATCAAGACTCTTGGCAAGAGGAGATCGAGCATGATCTCCCCTCTCATCCAGTAGCACCTCGGCTCTGGGCAGACTCTCTCCCAAATCCTTAATCTCTCTACACATTGAAACTGGTATATATAGGCCTCGGCCCATATTAGATGGGACTAGGCCAATTCGTGCGATTGGACCATGCGTATGGTTCAATCGTACAACTGGACCATGCGTATGATTCAATCGTACAACTGGACCATTCTTATGGTTCAGTCTTATGAATGTCCCAATCACATCTCTCAGTCGCACGACTGGTCCATTAGCATGGCTCAGTCATACGATCGAGTCTCATTCGTATATGCTCCTACAAATGATCCAGTTTCATGTGTTTACAACATATCAGGTGTATAACATTAAGCCTTGACTATTCGACAAGTGACAGACACACTATATATGACTATATATGCTCCAACAAATTCCCCCTTGGACGTTGCTTGCGAATAGTAGATAACACCTCTTACAATCTTCAGTCAATCTCTGCTCTGGTTGCCAATAGAATCAAATAAAAAATCATATTAGCCAACGTTGCCGATCCGTCAGGTTACACACATCCCCAAAAATGAATTTAGGCACAATAGCATTTGTTTACTTTGTAGAACACCATCATCGCAACAAGATATCCCATATGACTGATTTTTCCAGAAAAAGACATGAACAGTTTTCCATTGCTTCAATCTTCACACAGGCTAACTTGATTAACATTAACCCTGCAGAAATTCCCCCTCACGTTCAGCATATCCCAATAAATAAACATTGTGCTCTCTTTGCGTCTTCATATGATGTATTGGGCAAAAGGTTGAAGGTTCCAATCGACAGCTAACAATATCAAACAAATCTGCATGCACGTAGATTCATCATCAGAAACCTGCTCACATCATTACTTTCTGATTGCATCTTCACTTTCTCTATACATGGATTCCCCCTAAGATTGAGAATCCTCTGTGTGCGGATAAATATAACTTGATTGGCCCATAAGTAGTCAGATGCTCCTGACTACCCCCATAAAATCAACACCGACTGCTGACATTTTCTCTTCTTTTTTTCGTGTTCCAACTACATTCACCTATTCTGAAAGTCCGACGAATAATGGGGTATACATCGAACTTATTTGACACAAGAACCTCAAGGTGAATATGCTTTGGTCATCCTCCAATCCGTGCAAGAAGCTGTTCCAGACTCTATTTTTATTTTAATTTTTTTGGTCTGGAACAAATGGGGATGAGTCAATGCAGATGGCTCATTCGTGCAATTAAACATACGATTGGTCCAGTCGCACGACTAAACATATGACTGGTCTAGTCGTACGTCCATTCGGATGGTCCATTCGCGTGGCCCAGTCGCATGAACGGGTCTGCACGCAGATTTTCAAATCTGCAGCCGCCAGGCTGCCCAAAACCCTTATATGACGAATATTACATGAACCAAAACAAAATAGGCATCATTAGATTCAAAAGGATGATAGGAACGTGGTTTCGAATTCGATTTTAACATAAAAGCAACACACGTAACAAGATCTGAGCAAAACACGAAGAACACGAAGTGGGTTTAACGTCAAGATCTGAAATTTGATCTAGAAATCAAGAGCTCGGGTTGCTAGAATGATTGTTAGATCATTCCAGCAGTACCGGCTCAAATACCAATTATGAAGTCAGTTAAATTGGTAAACATCCGAGCGTGTTCTTGACGGAAGGATAAACAACAACAAACACTAAGAGACAATCAATAACACGAACTATAATTTAATGGTTTCATTGATAAAACCTAACGATTTAGTGGGTACCCCTTCTTTGGTTGCTGCAGGCTCCTTTTGAGAGGAATCCTGAGCGGCTGTGGCTGGTGAAGTCCTTGTATCCACTAGGGGGTTATAACCAGTGGATATAGCCTGTGTTTGTGTTGCAGGGGCATCCTCAGGGGACTCATTTCCCGGAGTAACCTTTTTTGTCTTCTTTTTAGTGGGTTTGGTGGGGACTTTGGATTTGGAGGTGGTGGCTGTGGGTTCCAGCTGCGTGGGTTTGCACAGCTTGGCAGCCATTTTTAGTGATTGGTCAGAGTTGTGCCGGGAGTATACTTCAGGCAATACAGCCGTAGCAGGGACTCCCAGGCCAACAAGTCCCTTAGCTTGAAGCTGGTTTTCAATTATGGCCATTATGAACCGAGGATATAATATCCAACGGTTTGGAAGTTGTTTTCGGGCCATATCCTTGAGCTCTAAAAATAGTATTTCAGAAAAATTTAAAGGTTGTTGCTCAAGGATGGAGTACATTACCTGTTGCCACCTTGTGGACATTTGATCCCATGATGAAGTCTTGGGGGCAAGGCAGACATTTACCAGGTGAAAGATGAGACGTTCGGCATCCTGGAAATGTTTCTTCAATATGGTAGATGCACTCAGGTTACCCTGGTATCCATGCTGAGCAAATGATTGATCGATTGTGCACTTTGGATAACCAGTTGGGAAAGTGGCATCATCCAGATTTAGGGTTTGGTGAAGAATGTCTGGAGTAATGACCACTTTTTGACGATGGACAAACGATTGAAGAGACTCTGTGTCATTCTCCTCAGAGACAAGAGTGACGTTTGTCCAGAATTGGTTAAGAGATTCGGCATATATGCTGGGATTTAACAGAAAAGCCGTTTTGTAAGGTGACTGAACCATTAAATCAATGGCGTTGTGAAACTTGGTCCAGTATGGCGATTTTGTGAGATGTGCGACACAGTTGTGTCGAGGTTTTAGTTGCATGGTCGCCATTGATGAAGAGAGGTTACAGAGTTTTTTTTGAACGTTAGGTTTGAGAAGAGAAGAAAGTAAAAACTCTGAAGGTGGGATAAGGTATTTAAAGGGTAGGGTTAGAAAACGACTGAAGGTTTTGGTGTTAGTCATCAGTTGTTGAAACTACTGATGACGTGGTATTAACTTTCAGAGGTTTGGAGTGACTGACCGTATTGGTGTGATCAGCAGTTGTTATAAAACAACTGAAGACTTGGTTTTAACCGTCAGACATTGAAACAGCTGAAGTCTCTGATTTAGTCATCAGTAGTTATAAAACTACTGAAGATTTAGTCATCAGTAGTTATAAAACTACTGAGGATTTAGTCATCAGTAGTTATAAAACTACTGAAGACAGTTTTGACTTCAAGTGATGAAACAACTGAGGACTTGGGAAACTACTGAAGACTTGGTTTTACCATCAGTTGTTGTAAACAACTGAAGACTTGGTGTTAGTCATCAGTAGTTGTGAAACTACTGAAGACATGGTTTTGCTTCAGTTGTTTAGAAAGAAAAAGCAGTTGGGAAACTACTGAAGACAAAAAGGCTCATCAGTAGTTGTCGTCAATTCATTGCTTTTCAGCTGTTTCATACTGTCCTCAACACGTACTCATCAGACGTTTTCATCTGTTTTCAAATGTTTCATAGGACATCAGTACGTATTTGTATTTCTGAAAACAGTAGTTGTAGCTACATCAGCTGTTGTAACTACATCAATTGTTTTAACAAATAAAGTACTTCAGTACTGAGAAGTTAAGCTCTAGTAGTTTAAAGAAAACTTCCGGTGGGAAAATAACTTCAGTACTTATATATATGACAATAATAAACTAATGATCATCAGTACTTGTGAGCTGAGATCATCAGTAGTTGTCACTTATTCTAGCTGCAGCATACCAAGCCTTAACACTAGGTTTTGGAAAGTTGTGCTATCCAAGGGCTTAGTGAAAATGTCTGCAAGCTCATCAGCACTTGGAACAAATTTTGGATCAATCAGACCTTTTTCAAAACAATCTCTAATAAAATGGTGTCTGATTTCAATATGTTTAGTCCTAGAGTGCTGGACAGGATTCTTGACAATACAAAGAGCTGAAGAGCTGTCCATTAACAATGGGGTCTTAGTCTCTGTTATGCCATAATCCAATAATTGGTTTTGAAGCCAGAGTACCTAAGATGTACAGCTTGCAGCAGCAATGTACTCTGCTTCAGCAGTTGATGTAGCAACTGAGGTCTGCTTCTTACTCTGCCAAGAATCAAGCAGTTGCCTAAGAATTGGCATCCTCTAGAAGTGGACTTTCTTGTCAACTTACACCCTGCATAGTCACTGTCAGAAAAAGAAACCAATTTACCAGAATGTCTAGTAGAATACCATAACCTAGAGATGAAGTGCCTTGCAATATCTAAAGATCCTCTTGAGTGCAATCAATAAGACTCCTTAGGTGCAGCCTGAAATCTAGCACAAACACATGTAGCAAACATAATATCTGGTCTAGAAGCTATTAATACATCAAGGACCCAATCATACATCTGTAAAGTGTTTCATCAACTACTTTACCTTCTGATCTGTATCCAGTTGTGTGGTGTTGCACATGGGAGTAAACAGGGCTTACACTTTTGTAAATCAAACTTTTCCAAAAGATCTTTTGTGTATTTGGACTGATGAATGAAAATTCCATCAGCCTTTTGTTTGATTTGCAAACCCAGAAAGAACTGTAATTCTCCCATGGCACTCATTTCAAACTTCTGTTTCATCAACTTTGTAAGGCATCACACAACTGTGGATCAGAGGATGCAAAAATAATATCATCTACATAAATTTGAACAAGTAGATTATGCTGCCCCGCTTTCTTAATGAATAAAGTCTTATCTATGGAGCCTCTAGTGAAATTATTTTCAAGAAGAAAGTTTGATAATGTCTCATACCAGGCTCTAGGAGCTTGTTTCAACCCATAGAGAGCCTTATCAAGCTTATACACCCAATTAGGATGTTTATTGTCCTCAAAACCTAGTGGTTGACATACATAAACCTCTTCTTTATTTTCCCATACAAAAATGCACTTTTACATCCATTTGAAAAACTTTAAGGTTGGGATAAGCACATAAGCTAAAAACAATCGAATTGCTTCCAGTCTGGCTACACGGGCAAAGGTTTCATTATAATCAATGCCTTCCTCTTGTGAAAACCCCTATACAACTAGTCTGGCCTTGTTCTTAACAATAAGCCCATTTTCATCAGTTTTGTTCCTAAACACCCATTTAGTGCCTATTGCACACTTACCTGGAGGTAGAGGAACCAGTTCCCACACTTGCTGTTTCTTGAACTGAAGAAGCTCAAGCTGCATGGCTTCAACCCATCCATTGTCCCTTAAAGCAATGTGATAGTTCTTTGGCTCTTGCTGACTAATGAAGAGAGCATAGAAGCAGAAATTAGACAATTGACTTCTTGTTGAAACGCCAGCATTGATATCACCAATGATTTGAGACATAGGGTGATTCTTCAGATCGTGGTACACAATAAGATCTGTGCATGTGTTTGTAGCAGGCTCAACAGCAACAGATGGTGATGGTGAAGCATTTCTTTGAAACCAATCAGTAGATGGTAATTCAAAGGAAGTTGAAGTTGTAGAAATCTCATCAGCATTTGTTGTGGATTGTGCTACTGAAGCTACAGGAACATCAGGTCTAGCTGAATCAGACAGTTGATCACTAAACTTGAAAAGGTGATTGCTGATATCATCATCATCATCAGTAACACCAGATGGATGACTAGCTACAGAAGATGATGGATTCATATGATCTGCACAGCAGGTGGTTGATAAGGAACATATTGCAAAATGCCCAGATCAAACAACTCCACAGGGTTTTGTGGAATTGTATCCTTAGGGGATTCATTGAACTTCACATGCAAGGTTTCTTCAACTATCTTTGTCCGACAGTTGAATACTCTATAAGCCTTGCAAGTGGATGAATACCCAACAAAATACCCTGCATCCACCTTAGAATCAAACTTTTGGAGTTGATCCTTTGTGTTGAGAATGTACCAGGGACACCCAAATGCTCTAAAGAATGAAATCAAAGGGGCTAAATGATGTAAAACTTCATAAGGAGTTTTCATCAACCTCTGATTTACTAAGGCTCTATTCTGTACATAGCAGGCTGTATGACAACTTCAGCCCAAAAGGTCAGTGGCAGACCAGAATCAGCCAACATGGACCTTGCAGCTTCAATGAGGGTCCTGTTCTTTCTCTCCACTACTCCATTTTGCTCTGGAATCCTTGGGATGCTATACTGCCTCTTGATTCCCTTTGATAAGTAAAAATCATCAAGAGTGTGGTTTCTGAATTCAGTACCATTGTCACTCCTCACACACTTAACTGGTAGGGAATACTACTTTTCAACGTGTAACACAAAGTTCATAATGGACTGAGCAGCCTCATCCTTTGAATGCAAGAAGAAGGTCCATACATATCTAGAGTAATCATCCATAATTACCAGACAGTATTTCTTCTTTGCCATACTCATTACCTTCAAAGGACTAAAAAGATCCATGTGCAGTAGTTGTAAGCAAGCATTAGACTTGGATTCTTCTATGGTTGGGAATGAAACTTTATGTTGTTTCCCTTTTAAGCATGCAGTGCAGATTTCATCACACTTGAAATCCTTTATTGGAAGACCTCTCACTAAACTCTTGTGGATGAGCTGATTCATTTTTTTGAGATTAACATGACCCAGCCTTCTATGCCACAGTTTAGATTCTTGGAGAGAGGCCTTGGAGAACAAGCATGGATGGCCTCTTAACTCAATTTTCTTTGACAGATCCAAGGCATATACTCTTCCTATCCTGTTAGCCTTCAAGAGAGTATTATCATCTAGTACTTTGTCAATCAGGCTCAGAACCTTGGAAGACAAAATCCTACAGTTCTGGCTTGTGAAAAGAGCAACATGTCCTTTGTCACACATCTGACTGACACTCAACAGATTGTATTTGAGATTCTCCACATGGTTGACATCATCAAATCTAATATCTCCATTAGACACAAATCCCTTTCCAATGATGTAACCTTTAGCATCATTTCCAAATGAGGCAAACCCCTTCTTTCCCTGAGAGTAATCATGAAGAAGAGAGTTGCTCCCAGTCATGTGCATGGATCCTCCACTGTCCACATACTAGATGCTTCTTTGGTGTGCTGAAGAACTCTGCACAATCATAAGAAACTAGTTAGCTTTGGAGACCCAAACGTTTTTGGTTTTGGGACTAACTTTATCAACAGATTTAACCATAGCTGGTTTCTTATGATTTACAGCTGATGAAGATGGAGATGGTGCTGAAATGGATTTGGGCCTGGAATTCCTCTCCAGTGTTTTGATCACATGGGTTTCAAGTTGGTTAACTCTCCCCAACAGATGCTGAGCCATCATAACAAGCTATGTCTGATTTGAAGCTCGAGCTTTCAGTTCATTTGACACTCCAGAGCTTGTTTTTGATGAGTTCCTGTGACCCACCATTTCCTCCTTCTTAGACTTCACAGACTTAGTCTTATGTTTATCATGAGGAACAATATCACCTGTCTTCTAATAAACCGCATCCTTCTTAGTGGATTTGGGTAAGGCCTTGGGTTTATCAGGTTGAGATGATTGTGGTACAAACTTGGTCTCAAACTCAGTTTTCATTTTATTTATTTCTAGTTTAATGAGCTTATCCCTTTGGAGCTTTAAACCCTTTTTGTACCAACATTCATGAGATAGATGATTGAATTTACCACAAATTTCACATGGTTTATTCTTCATCTTGGACATCTTTACTGCTGAAGTGGAAACTACTGAAGGTGTGATCTTCAGTACTTTCCTCCTATCATTACTATGTACTAAGGATTTGTAACAGCTGAAGACTGGTAATTCAACTGTTTTCCATCCGTCCTATAGACTGTTGATGGATTCCTTAGCAGTGTTAGTCCTTTTATTTCAACTGATTGAAATGCTTTTCAGATGTTGGGTCTCTTTCAGTACTTGAGGTACATTGAGGAACACATGAAGTACTCAGCTTCATATGAGTCTCAGTAGTTAGACCATCAGTCAATTTATTTGTTGAGATCTTAACACTGATTCATTCTCTGATCTTAGATTATCATTGGAGAATGACTCACACGATAATGTGGTTTGGAGATTGCTTTCACTTTCAGACTTAACTATGGAGTTAGGAGTAAAGTCTATTGGTGGAGCAGTATGGTTGTAACCAATGCCAAACTTCACATTTGAAGTAGTTTGCTTGCTAAAAAGCATTTCAAATCCCTTGCATGATGAGACCCAGCGTTCACACTCAACTTGGGTCACTGCAAGTTTTTCTTTGAGACTCCTGTGGTCTTCCAGAATAACCTCTAGCTTGGCCTTTTCATCATTAATTGGCATTAAGCTTATAAATCTCATCACTTTTACTGTTAAGAGCAGACTCATGCTCAGCTTTTCTTTTGAAAATGGTTTTCTCAAGCTCAAGTTTTTGATTTATTAATGCTACATTTGCCTCTCTAATAGAGACAAAGGCAGCTATGCATGATTCAGAACATAACTTGGCTTTAGCCTCTGAAGATACCTGAGTTACGTGTGAAGATAATGCATTTGAACAGGAACCCACAGTAGACTCCAGGGCCATGAGAGCAGATTTCCAAAAGGGTGTTCACCACCATGTTGACTAGCACCAGCATAGTATTGCTCAGTGTGACCAGACAAGTTATCAGGTAAGCTACTCCAGTCAACAACTCCAGGTGTGAAGAAGCTGTGATGAGGTTGTGATTGAGATGGAGATGGTTGAGGTTCTCATGATGCATGAGATTGTGGTACAATAGGAGCTTGAACTTGATTTGACTATGGCATATAATAGCAGGGATAAGGATATGGCATTTGACCCTGAGGAACAAAATATGCAGGAGATTGAGGGTGTGATGAATGACTAGAACCAGCAGAGTGTTGCCCTTTGAATTGTGATTGTTATTTGGAAAAGTCAAAAAGGGTGCAGAAGTGTTAGATCCAGTTGATCTACACTCTCTTGCAAAGTGTCCAAGCCTATGGCATTTGTGACACTTCAACTTGCTCTTGTCAAAACCGACTTGGTTTTGTCAGAGAGTCCGGAAATTTCCTGCCAGTTCTCTTGTAGAATTTCTGAGATCTGATATTGATCAAGGTCATTTGGCTCAAAATATCCACCTCTTCTAAATCATCATCAGCAATGCCCTTCAAATCATCCATGATAAAGCATAGATTGTCACTATTATTACTAGAATGACAATCAACACTCACAAAGGCATGATTAGAATTGTTTGAGGTGAAATCAATATGCTCATCATATGGTGGCATCTGATCCTGCATACTCTGACTCATGACTTACCAAGGCAGTGTTTCCTGGTACAAAATCATTAGTGAGCTTTCCAGATGATGACAGTTTACGTTTCTATTCTATCTCTCTCTCAAATGTGAGCAAATTCCCATGGAGTTGGGTGAGAGATAGTTCGTCCAAATTTGCACTGGAGTGTAGGACAATAGTATATGTGTCCCATCTCTTAGGCAGTGATATGAGAAATCTGTTATTTATCTGGATGTTTGTTTACTCATGTTTGACCATTTTTAATTCAGAGATCAAACAAGAGAACCGCTCAAACTGTTGAGTCAGTGTCTCACCCTTCCTATGAGAGAATGTCTCATATGTTGGACAAGGATTTCTCTTGTTGGACCAAAGAACCAATGAGCCAAGATGAGAAAACCTCTAATCCCACATGATATCACAACAACTGCTGAAGGCTTCATCAGCAGTTCGACAAGTGCTGAAAACTCCAACACCTGAAGATCAAGTGCTGAAGACTTAAACAGCTGAGACTAAAGTGCTGAAGTTCAACAGCTGAGAACACAAGTGCTGAAGCTGAATAGCTGAAGAACACAAGTGCTAAAGCTGAAGACCAAAGTACTGAAGTACAACAGCTGAAGAGTTTACAAGTGCTGAAGATCAACAACTGATGTACAAAGTCTGAAGACAAAGACTAAAGACATCAGCTGCTGATATCTACTGAAGTCATCAGCTGATGAAACTCTGAAGTTCAAGTCTGAAGATCAAGTACTGAGTTTCTGTAGTTGTCAAAACAGCTGAAGAGTACTTCTTTAGTAGTTTGATATCAGTAGTTTTATGTTTTACTTTCAGTAGTTTTGTAAAACGACTGAAGAGCTTGTTCTTCAGTCGTTGTAGTTTCAGTAGTTTTATGTTTTTCAGTAGTTATAATAACTGATAACACTTAGTATTTTTGTAAGGAGATGTCACTGTTTTGACATCTTCAGTAGTTGTGTTTCATTTGTAATAATTCTGTTAGATGTCACTATCAAGTGACATCAGCAGACGTCACATCTCTATATAGAGGTGTCGACCTAATTGTAAGCGTGACATTTCGTTACCACGAAAGCGAATATTGAATGAAATATATTTGCAGAATCTCTCTCTATACCGTCTTTGTTCTTCATTGATATCGTTCGTTCTTGTGATTGGCTAATTCATTGTTAGAATTCCGTTGCTATACTCTCTAATCAATCAAACGTAGATCACTGATCCTAACAAGTGGTATCAGAGCTAGTTAATCATTGATCGATCTAACAATTAATCATTGAAACTGCTAATTGATATCTGTGTTTGATTGAATTAGCGTATTTGCAAGAACTGGTTATAGATTATTGAATTTCTGTCGCTTTCGTTCATTTACTTTGAGATCTCTTTGGTTCAATTGGTTGTTGCGTTTTATTCTAAATCTGTTTATAGCTTATTCGAATTTGATTGAATCGGAGATGACTACTCCTTCTAATGATCCTCACAATACCGGTTCCTCAACCAAGCCTCCGATGCTGGTTAGGACCGAGTATAACATATGGCAACGAAGAATGCTTCATCACCTGTCTATTACAGTTCAGTTGTTGGACGTCGGTGGTACATGGACCACATAAGCCTATGGTGAACAATCCGGAAACCAATCAAATGGTTCTGAAGAGAAGGAACAATACTCTGATGAAGATCGGAAACTATTTGAGATTGATGCTAAAGCCCATGGAATTCTGGCTATGCACTGCCTAATGAAATCTATTCAGGGCTTATGCATCATGAAACTGCTCATGATCTCTGGAATGCCCCGAAGGAACAATTGGTGGCACAGATGAGGTCTTAGCAAACAATAGAGAAATCCTTGCCCAACAATATGAGACATTCTCTCATAGAAAGGGTGAGACACTGACTCAACAGTTTGAGCGCTTTTCCTGCTTGATATCTGAGCTGAAATGGTGAAACAGGAATACACCAATAGCCAGATGAACAACAGGTTCCTCATATCACTGCCTGAGAGATGGGACACATACACTATTGTCCTACGCTCCAGTGTAAATCTGGATAGCCTATCTCTCACCCAACTTCATGGGAAACTGCTTATATTCGAAGAGAGATAGAGCAAAGAGGAAACTGTCCTCATCAGGAAAGCTCACTAATGACTTTGTACCAGGGAATACTGCCTTGGTTGGTCATGAGTCAGAATATGCTGCATCTGAAAGCAATTATGATGAGCATATTGATTTCTCTTCAAATAGTTCTGATCATGCATTTGTTGGTATTGAGAGTCATTCTGGCAGTAATAGTGACAATCTATGCTTCATTATCGATGATCTGAAAGGAATAGCTAATGATGATCTAGAAGAGATGGATATTCTGAGCCAAATGGCATTGATTAATATCAGATCTCAGAAGTTCTATAAGAACTGGCAGGAAATTTCCTGACTCTCTGGCAAAACCAAGTTGGTTTGACAAGAGTAAGTTGAGGTGCACAAGTGAGGGTCTGCCAGGCACACTTTGCAAGAGATGTAGATCAACTGGATCTAACTCTTCTGCACCCTTTGTGACTTTTCCTATACTAGTCCACAAAACAGAGGGCAACATCCTACTGGTTCTGGTCATCATTCACATCCTAGATCTCCTGCATACTTTGTTCCCCAGGGTCAAATGTCATATCCTTATCCCTGCTATTATATGCCTCAACCAAATCCTGTTCAAGCTCCATTGCACAACAACCACAAGCATTGCCTGAACCACAACCTTCCCAATCTCATCACCAAACTCAGCCTCAACACACAGCTTCTTCACACCCCAAGAGTTGTTGACTGGAGCAGTTTACCAAATGACTTGTCTGGTCATGAACAACTGTTCTCAGGTGCTAGTCAACATGGTGGTGAAAGTCCCTTTGAAAATCTAGCTCTTATGGCTTTGGATTCTGCTGATACTTCATCCACTAATGCCTCTACACCAACGTATCACAGGTATCCTCTGAGGCAAAAGCCAAATTATGTTCTGAACATGCATAGCAGCATTTGCATCTATTGGAGAAGCAAATGTAGCTTTAATCAACAAGAACATTGAGCTAGAACAAATAATTTCCAAAAGCAAAGCTGAATTTGAGTTGTGCTTAATGATAAGAATGATGAGATTTACAAACTTAAATGCCAAATAACTGATGATAAGGCTAGGGAAGAGATACTTCTAGAGAAGTATAAAGATCTCAAAGAAACCCTTGCAGTTACCCAGGTAGAGTGTGATAGATTGGTACAATCATGCAAAGGTTTTGAAATGCTTCTTAGTAAGCAATCTTCTGCTTCCAATGTGAAGTTTGGCATTGGTTACAATCACACTGCTCCACCTACAGATTTTACTCCAAGAGCAGAGGTAGAATCTGATGGTGAGAGTAATAACCAATCCTCTCATTGTGTGATCTACTTTCTGATACAGCACAATCAGAAGTAGAAGTCATCACTAAGCCCTCTCAGAACCTATCAGCTGATGTTGATGGTTCCACTGCTGACACTCATGCATCACATGATTTTTGATCACTCAAGAGTTAATTCTGAAAGTCCTGAAAGGACTAGAGAGCAGGATTTAACACCTGAAGTTCAAACTCCAACTACTGCCAGTACTGAAAAGAAGAAAACTGTCAGTAGAAAGAGTTTGAAGACTACTAAAGAGGTAGTCAAGAAAGCAAACAATGCTTCCAAAGCACTGAAGAGCAAGTCTTCAGTTGCTTCACCCTCTTTAGTTGATGATCAACCTAAGATGAAGAAGAAACCATGTGAATTATGTGGTTTGTTCAATCATCTTACAGATGATTGCTGGTACAAAAGAGTTTCCAAACTCAAACATAAAAAAAATTAAAGAGAAAATGGTAAAAATGAAAACTGAGTTTGAGACCACATTTGTATCAGCAACATCAAATCCTGTAACCCTTAAGTCCTCAAAGAAATCCAAAAAGGAAGGGGTTAAACAGGTGACAGCTGAGAGTGCTTAGAAGAAGAAGGTGCAACATAGGAACTTATCAAACTCCACTGGCAATGTGTCTGATGAGCTGAAAGCTTTATCACAAAATCAGACACAGCTGGTTATAATGGTTCAACATCTATTGGGAAGAGTTAACCAATTAGATGCTCCTATGTTGAAACCACAGAAAAGGAGGTCCAAGCCAAAGGATTCCTCTTCTTCACCATCTCTCTTCCTCTCAGGTTTTTGTTTCCAATAAACCTGTTAGTTTACCATCTGTTGATGAGACCAGGCCCAAAACCAAAAGGTTTGGGTCTCCAAAACTAACTGATTGTTTATTATTGCAGGGTTCTCCAACATGCCAAAGTAGCATCTGGTATGTTGACAGTGGGGGATCTATGCACATGACTGGGAACAGCTCTCTTCTTCATGACTACTCTCAAGGAAAGAAGGGTTTGTTTCTTTTGGCAATGATGCTAGGGGTTACATCATTGGAAATGGCTTTGTCTCCAATGGAGAAATCAAGTTTGATGATGTTAATCATGTGGAAAATCTCAAGTACAATCTCTTGAGTGTCAGTCAAATGTGTGATAAAGGCCATGTTGCTCTTTTCACCAGTCAGAACTGTAGGATTCTGTCATCCGAAGTTCTGCATTTGATTGATAAGGTGTTGGATGATCACACTCTCCTGAGAGCCAACAGGACAGGAAGAGTGTATGCCTTAGATCTTTCCAAGAAAATAGATCTCAGAGGCAATCCTTGCCTATTTTCCAAAGCCTCTTCTCAAGAATCTAAACTATGGCACAAAAGGCTGGGTCATGTTAATTTCAAAAACATAATCAGCTTATCCACAATAGTTTAGTTAGAGGCTTACCAATAAAGGAGTTCCACTGTGATGAAACCTGCACTGCTTGTTTAAAAGGAAAACAACACAAAGTCTCATTCCCTCCTATTGAAGAGCCTAAGTCCACTGCCTGCTTGCAATTACTGCATATGGATCTATTTGGTCTTGTAAGAGTAATGAGCATGCAAAGAAGAAATACTGTCTGGTAATTGTGGATGATTACTCCAGATTTGTATGGACTTTCTTTCTACATTCAAAGGATGAGGTTGCTCAGAGATTATTCACTTTGTGTTGTATATTGAGAAGCAGTATTCCCTTCCAGTCAAGTGTATTAGGAGTGACAATGGAACTGAATTCAGAAACCATACACTTGATGACTTCTATCTTTCAAAGGGATCAAAAGGTAGTTTAGCATACAAGGACTCCAAAACAAAATGGAGTAGTGGAGAAAGAACAGGACCCTAATTGAAGCTGCAAGGTCCATGCTGGCTGACTCTGGTTTGCCACTGACCTTTTGGGCTGAAGCTGTTAACACAGCTTGCTATGTGCAGAATAGAGTCTTAGTAAATCAGAGGTTGATGAAGACTCCATATGAAGTTCTCCATCACTTGGCTCCTCTAATTTCATTTTTCAAAGCATTTGGGTGTCCCTGTTTTATTCTCAACACAAAGGATCAACTCCATAAATTTGATCCTAAGGTGGATGCAGGGTATTTTTTGGTTGGTTATTCATCTACTTGCAAGGCATACAGAGTCTTCAACTGCAGAACAAAGATAGTTGAAGAGACTTTGCATGTGAAGTTTAATGAATCTCCTTTGGACAAGATTCCACAAAACCCTATGGAGCGTTTGATTTGGACATACTGCAATATGTTCCTTATCAACCTCCAGCTGTTGCAGATCATGTGGATAAATCATCTTCTGCAGCATGTCTTCCACCTGGTGGTATTGATGATGATGATAATATCAATACTCACCTATTCAAGTTTAGTGACCAACTGCCTGTGTCTGCTAAATTTGATGTTCCTGTAGCTTCAGCAGTTCCATCCACAACAATGCTGATGAGATCTCTGTTTCCTCTACATCTTTTGAGTTACCATCTAATTCTTGGTTTCAAGAGTCTGCATCAACACTGCTGCTGCTGAAGGTTCTACAAACACTTGCACAGATCTCATTGTTTATCAAGAACTGAAGAATCACCCCATGTCTCAGATTATTGGTGATATCAATGCTGGTGTTTCAACAAGAAGTCAATTGTCTAACTTCTGCTTCTATGCTCTCTTCATCAGTCAGCTAGAGCCAAGAACTACCATGTTGCTTTGAGAGACAATGGATGGGTTGAAGCTATGCAGCTTGAGCTACTTCAGTTCAAGAAACAACAAGTGTGGGAACTGGTTCCTCTTCCCCCAGGTAAGTGTGCAATAGGCACTAAATGGGTGTTTAGGAATAAAACTGATGAAAATGGGCTTATTGTTAAGAACAAGGCTAGACTGGTTGTACAGGGTTTTCACAAGAAAGGTATTGACTATGATGAACCCTTTGCCCCTGTAGCCAGACTAGAGGCAATCAGATTGTTTTTAGCCTATGCTGCATTCCACAATCTTAAAGTTTTTCAAATGGATGTCAAAAGTGCATTTTTATATGGTAAAATAAAGGAAGAAGTTTATGTGTGTCAACCACCAGGTTTGAGGATAATAAACATCCTGAATGGGTATAAACTTGATAAGGCTCTTTATGGGTTGAAACAAGCTCCTAGAGCCTGGTATGAGACACTTTCTACTTTTCTTCTTAAGAATAATTTCACTAGAGGCTCCATTGATAAAACTTTGTTTATTAAGAAGGTGGATCAGCATAAGCTACTTGTTCAGATTTATGTTGATGATATCATTTTTGCATCCTCTGATCCCCAGTTGTGTGATGATTTTACAACATTAATGAAAAAGAGGTTTGAAATGAGTGCAATGGGAGAATTACAGTTCTTTCTAGGCTTGCAAATTAAACAAAAGGCTGATGGACCTTTATTCATCAGTCAAAATATACAAAAGATCTTTTGAATAAGTTTGATTTACAAAACTGTAAGCCCTGTTCTACTCCCATGTGCAACACCACACAACTGGATGCTGATCAGAAAGGTAAAGCTGTTGATGAAACACTTTACAGATGTATGATGGGTCCTTGATGTATTTAACAGCTTCTAGACCAGATATTATGTTTGCTACATGTGTTTGTGCTAGATTTCAGGCTGCTCCTAAAGAGTCTCATTTGATTGCAGTCAAGAGAATCTTTAGATATTTGCAAGGTACACAATCTCTGGGTTTATGGTATTCCACTGGACACTCTTGCAAATTAGTTGCTTTTTCAGATAGTGACTATGCAGGGTGCAAGTTAACTAGAAAGTCAACTTCTGGTGGTTGTCAATTCCTAGGCAACTGTTTGATTTCTTGGCAGAGTAAGAAACAAACATCTGTTGCTACATCAACTGCTGAGGCCGAGTACATTGCTGCTGCAAGTTGTACTTCTCAGGTACTCTGGCTTCAGAACCAACTTCTGGATTATGGCATTACAGAGACTAAGACTCCATTATTAATGGATAGTGCTTCAGCTCTGTGTATTGTCAAAAATCCAGTCCAGCACTCTAGGACCAAACATATAGAGATCAGACATCACTTTATTTGGGATTGTTTTGAAAAAGGTCTGATTGATCCTAGTTTGTGCTTGCAGATATTTTACTAAGCCTTTGGATAGTTCTACTTTCCAAAACCTTGTGTTAAGCTTGGTATGCTGCAGCTAGAATAAGTGACAACTACTGATGATTTCAGTAATAATTACTGGTGATCATTGGTAACCATGTCACATATAAGTACTGATGAGTCCTTTCACCTTCAGTAGTTTTTATAACTACTGACGGCTAAATGCCTCACAAGTACTGAAGTACTTTATCTGTTCCAAACTACTGATGTAGTTACAACTACTGATGTAGTTACAACTACTGAATCAATACAACAGATAAGTACTGACGTCCTATGAAACACCTGAAAAGCAGATGCAAAGTCTGATGAGTAAGTGTTGAGGACAGTATGAAACAGCTGAAAGGCTATGAATTGACGAAAACTACTGAAGAGAACTTTCTCTTTAGTTGTTTCTCCAACTGCTGTTTCATTCTAAACAACTAAAGCAAAACCATGTCTTCAGTAGTTTTATAAGTACTGATGACTAATACCAAGTCTTCAGCTGTTTACAACAACTGATGACAAAACCACTGTCTTCAGTAGTTTCACAACTACTGATGAACAAACCAAGTCCTCAGTTGTTTCATCATCTGAAGTCAAAACCATGGTCTTCAGTAGTTTTCTAACTACTGATGCCTAACACCACGACTTCAGCTGTTTCAACGTCTGAAAGGGTAATACCATGTCAACAGTCGTTTAAAACTACTGATGACTAACACCAAATCCTTCAATCGTTTTCTATCCCATACCCTATAGATATCCCTGACCTAATCCTTCAGAGCTTCATCTTCTTCAAACCTAACGTTCATCTCTCCAAAACTTCTCTCTCTCTAAATGGCGTCCATGCAACTCAAACCCCGACACAACTGTGTAGCTTACCTCACCAAATCGCCATTCTGAGCTAAGTTCGATAATGCTATTGATCTTATGGTCCAGTCACCCTACAAAACGGCCTTTCTTCTCAATCCAATCCTTCATGCTGAATCCCTTAACCAGTTTTGGATGAACGTCACCCTCACCACTGGGGAGAACATCACAGCGTCTCTCCATCGGTCGTCAACAACCATGAAGTGGTCATCACTCCCACTATACTTCGTCAAACTCTACACCTGGATGATGCCACTTCTCCTGCTGGATATCCAAAGGGCACAATGATTTATCCTTTGCCCACCATGGATATCAGGGCAACCTTAGTGCCTCCACCATACTGAAGAAACATTTCCATGACGCTGAACGTCTAATCTTTCACATGGTAAATGTCTGTTTGGCTCCTAAGACTTCGTCTTGGGATTAAATGTCTACAAAGTGGCAGCAGGTAATGTACTCCATTCTTGAGCAACAGCCTTTAAATTTTTCATAAATAATATTTTCAGAGCTCAAGGATATGGCTCAAAAACAAACTGCTAACCGTTGGATATTATATCCGCGGTTCATAATGGCCATAATTACTAACCAGCTTCAAGCTGAGGGACTTGTTGGCCTGGGTCCCTGCTATGGCTGTTTTGCCTGAAGTATACTCCCGGCACAACTCTGACCACTCACTCAAAATGGCTGCCAAGCTGCGCAAACCCACGCAGCTGGAACCCCAGCCACACCCCTCCAAATCAAAAGTCCCCACCAAACCCACCAAAAAGAAAACCAAAAAGGCTACTCAGGTAAATGAGTCCCCTGAGGATGCCCCTGCAACACAACCGCAGGCTATATCCACTGGTTATAACCCCCTAGTGGATATCAGGACTCTTCCAGCCATAGCCGCTCAGGATTCCTCTCAACAGGAGCCTACAGCCACCACACAAGGGGTACCCACACATCTGGGATCTTCCTCACTTGAGGAGATTGCCATTGAAGAGCACCTTCCTCCCCAGGTGCACACTGCTTCTACCCCATCACCTCCCCATGCAACCGCCCCCCAAAGTCCTACATTGCTTGTTTCACAAGTGCTGACTCAATTGCATTCCTCACCCCCTCTGCAGATACCAATTACTACTGGGAACACCTCTACCATTGAGGGGGAGGACCAAAGTGCAGCTGAGAACCCACAACATAGGGGTTACAATGTTCCTTCTCCTAGTGTAGCAATGGAGATTGGAACTTCTGGTGAGGCTGCCACTTCTCCTGTGTTAGCATATGATCAGGTTGTAGTTGGTACCATTACTAAGACCTTACCAGAGGCAACTGCTGATGACGGACATAGTCCTGAGGCAGGAAGTCCCCAGTACCAAGACAAAGGGGCACATGCTACAACTGAGCTACACTCAGTGCATGTTCATCCTGATCCTATCAAGAGGTCAGGTGATTCAGTATCTACTGATGATGACCTGGGCTTCTTTTACGATGTAATCGCCCAAAACACCATCCTAGAGGAGGAGGTGAGCAGACTCAAAGAGCTGCTTGCCAAAACTTCTAAGGACCAAAGACCATCTGCCTCCACCAACCCACAGATGGCACCTTCAGTTGAAGGTTCCCCAAACACTTTACCCTCTCACTCACAATGAGCCTCCAGCTTCTGCTTTTGGCACTATCTCTCTGGGACAGAACCCCCCAGAGCAGATGGTTGCTGTATTCCAACAATCCATACCTCTCATCATCCCATTATCAATGAAATTGTTACTAAAGCCATTGATGAGAGGATTTCCTCAACTCTATAATCACTGATTGATAATGCTGTGCAAAAGACACTTTCTGCGGTACAAATCCCTACCTCTAATGCATCCAAAAAGGGGGACAGTACTGCAGTGAAAGAAAAGAAGAGGAAAAGAACAGCGGATGAGAAGGCACAAGAGAAAGCTCAGGAGTTGGAAAAACAAAAGCAACAACAACTGATCACTTACAAAGAAAGAAAGTGCTGGTGATCAACCTACTGCTAGAAAAATCCTTGGAAGAGCTGGTAAAAGATGCAGATGACACACCGCAACCGATCCATGGATAAAATCATTGAGCAACTCTTCAAGCAAGGTTTTGATACAGCCACATTAGATAGTGAGATCAGGAAGTTGGAAGTGGAGGAGATTCAAACCCGATGGGCTGGGTATGATGTACTGGAAAAGAGAGATTGGAGATCATGATCCATTTCATTGCCAAATACTTAGGAAGATCTTGATGGAGATTCGTGCATGGACCAGAGATAGTATTCTGGCTATAGCCACCAGAATCTGTCTGTCTGAGCAATTCCATAAGGGGATTATCATTGAAGCCCTTGATGAGGCTGGGGCTGGAAAAAGGTTTGAAATGGCAAGACTTACAAAGGCTAAACTCACAACCAAAATGCTGGAACAACCTTCCCTTTCACCCACTCAAAAACAGCCTACCCCTCAAATCTCCAAACCAATCTCAAAGCCCAAATCCAAACTTCCTCAACCCTCAAAACCAACTCAACTCCCCTACCATCTAAACCAACAGCCGATGATGCACCTAAGAAGAAGAAGAGAAGGGTGTTGAGGCTAGAAGAAGAAGAAGAGGATGATGTGGAAGAAGATAGGCTGCCTCTGTCTGCAGTTCTAACATTGGCGAAAGCCAAACCTATGCCCATCACTCCCACCTCACAGATGGATGTTATGAGAGTAAAGATTGAAGAAGAACATCAGCAAAAGCTTCATGATGATGAAATCCTGAAAAGCATTGACAAAACTTATGTTGCTTCGTCATCAATTATTAGTATGAAGAAAGAAGCTCTGAGGTTGTACACTCTCGCCAACACATTTCAATATCAGAAGGAAAAGGTGAGAGTATGGCCTGATCCTAGGGTGGCTCACAGGATTGTAAAGAAAGATATTCCTTCGAGATACAAGGGCCAAGTCAAAAGGATCGTAGATGAAGAGATCACAGTGGCCCTTGTAGTATCACCCTGGGAGATTGTCGAAGACTTCAAGAAGGCCTATGAGACTAAACAACCACCCCAAAAGATGTTAGAGAACAGAATTATTAAAAAGGGGTTAGTCTACAAGAGGCTTGAGAACTTCAAACAAATGAGCTCAGTCTGTTACTTGAGGGGACTCATCCTGATGAGTTTGCATACAGACAGATTACAATAGTTGAGCTCAAAAATGGCAAACAGGCCAAGTACATCTCAGAGCTGTATGGGCGAGAAGGATTGTTTGATGGTGAAGCCGAGAACCTGACCATGGAAGAACAAATCATGTTTCTCAGGGCATACACCAGAGAATCCTACAGGCTTATACATGGGAAGTAGATCTCATGAATGGGATAACAACTCTGTGTCCAGTTCCCCAAAACAGAGTTCCCATTCATATCTTGCCAAACAAATATCTGAGATTTCTTCCTAGGCCGGAGCTTATATGGGTCATCTTCTCTACTGATCAAGAAGGAAAAAGACCAACCTTTTTGCCAACAATAAGTGGGAAAATAAATAAATTAGAGGTTTTGGCTGCATTGGTTCAGGGGGAGTTTGTTGGACCAAAAGAATCAATGAGCCAAGATCAGAAAACCTCTAAGTTCCACATGATATCACAACAACTGCTGAAGGCTTCATCAGCAGTTCGACAAGTGCTGAAAACTCCAACAGCTGAAGATCAAGTGCTGAAGACTTAAACAGCTGAAGACTAAAGTGCTGAAGTTCAACAGCTGAAGAACACAAGTGCTGAAGCTGAACAGCTGAAGAACACAAGTGCTGAAGCTGAAGACCAAAGTACTGAAGTACAACAGCTGAAGAGTTTACAAGTGCTGAAGATCAACAACTGATGTACAAAGTCTGAAGACAAAGATTGAAGACATCAGCTGATGATATCAACTGAAGTCATCAGCTGATGAAACGTCTAAAGTTCAAGTCTGAAGATCAAGTACTGAAGTTTCAGTAGTTTGTCACAACAGATGAAGAGTACTTCTTTAGTAGTTGTGATATCAGTAGTTTTATGTTTTTACTTTCAGTATTTTTGTAAAACGACTGAAGAGCTTGTTCTTCAGTCGTTGTAGTTTCAGTAGTTTTATGTTTTTCAGTAGTTATAATAACTGATAACACTTAGTATTTTTGTAAGGAGATGTCAGCTGTTTTGACATCTTCAGTAGTTGTGTTTCAGTTGTAATAATTCTGTTAGATGTCACTATCAAGTGACATCAGCAGACGTCACATCTCTTATATAAGAGGTGTCGACCTAATTGTAAGCGTGACATTTCGTTACCACGAAAGCGAATATTGAATGAAATATATTTGCAGAATTCTCTCTCTATAACCGTATTTGTTCTTCATTGAATATCGTTTCGTTCTTGTGAATTGGCTAATTCATTGTTAGAATTCCGCTGCTATACTCTCTAATCAATCAAACGTAGATCACTGATCCTAACATCTCTATTATTTTCCAAGACCTCATCTGTTCCTCCAAATTGTTCTTTCAAGGCATTCCAAAGGTCATGGGCAGTTTCATAATGCATTAGCCCAGAATAGATTTCATTGGGCAGTGCCATGGCCAGAATTCCATGGGCTTTTGCATCAATCTCAAACAATTTCTTATCCTCATCTGAGTATTGCTCCCTCCTCTTCGGAACCATTTGATTGGTTTCCGGTTATTCACCACAGGCTTGTGTGGACCATGTACCACTGATGTCCAACAACCTGAGCTGTTAACAGACAGATGATGGAGCATTCGTCGTTGCCATATGTTGTACTCATTCCAAACCAGCATCAGAGGCTTGGTTGAGGAACCAGTATTGTGAGGATCATTGGAAGGAGTAATCATTTTAGGTCCAAATACAATTTAATTCAAGCTTTTAAAAGATTTTACACAGACCACAACAGACTCAATGAAAACCAAGAATAAATCTCAGGATGAATGACCAAAAACACAGAAAATTCAATCTCTATAACCGTTCTTGCAACAATGCTAATTCAATCAAACTTGGATCTTGGATTAGCAGTTTCAATGATCAATTATTAGATAGATCAATGATGAACCAGATCTGATACCATTTGACAGGATCAGTGATCTCAAGTTTGAGGGATTAGAGTGTAACGCAGCGCAATAAGAACAAGAATTAGACAAATTATAGCAAGAATTTGATATTCGTATGCATTATGAACAAATACGGTTGCAAAGAGAGAATATATTTCTGTGAAAAGGAATGTTTCAATAATATCAAATGTTTATGCTCAATCATTCACGATTACAATAAGGTTGTCACTCCTTATATAGAGTGCAATCACTGCTGATATCACAGGATAGTGACATCTCGCAGATTTGTTACAAAAATAATTAAAACTTAACAAACTACTGAAATGTTCACAACTACTGAGAACATATCAGAGTGCTAAGCATAAAACATAAAACTACTGATACGAAACTACTGAAACTACAACGACTGAAAAACAAGCTCTTCAGTCGTTTTACAAAACTACTGAAAGGAAAACATAAAACTACTGAAAGAAAACCGTCACAACTACTAAAGAAGACCTCTTCAGCTGTTGTGACAACGACTGATACTTGGTCTTCAGCACTTGTCTTCAGACTTTGTCTTCAGCACTTGTCTTCAGACTTTGTCTTCAGCACTTGTGTCTTCAGACTTTGTCTTCAGCACTTGTCTTCAGACTTTGTCTTCAGCACTTGTGTCTTCAGACTTTGTCTTCAGCACTTGTGTCTTTAGACTTTTGTCTTCAGCTGTTGTGGACTTCAGCAGTTCTTGTGACGTCTGTGGGACTTAAGGTTTTTCTGATCCGGCTCATTGGTTCTTTTGGTCCAACAGTCTTTGACTCTTATAGTGTGTTTAGAGGATGGCCGGTGGTAGATCATCGAGGGCTTCACGTGGTGGAGGTCGTGGTGGATGTGGTGTTGAACCACGGTCACGACAGGAAGGCCTAGAGATGAAAAGGTGGTTCATGAAGAACCCAAGACCCCTCATCTAGAGGGCCAGTGATGAGAGTGCTAACTTGAGAGCCTCAGTAAGGAGGCTGTTCTGGAGGAGGTGCATCAAGTCATGCAGACGATCTTACCGTCTATAGTGAGTGAAGTTATCAAGGCTATATGGGAAGGGGAAAGAAGAGTGAGAGGAATAGGTCCTCGGGAGGATGTGAGCAACCAGAGACTAGGACGGTTCTCTCTGATGATGAGGTGGAGGAGGAAGAGCCAGTGTAGGAGATGACACGAGGTTGAAACTACGGGCATTTCAAAGATGCAAGACCCCGACCTTCGATAGTAATGGCAACGCTGCTGCTGCTCATCGATGGGTGAGAGAGATGGAAGTTGTTCTCAACATCAGCGAGTGCCGGGAAGATTAGAAAGTGAAGTTCGCTACCCACTCATTTGTGGGCTCGACTTTGTGTTGTTGGGATAATATTTTCCAAGCTGAGGGTAGCCCGGCTATGGGAAGAATTAGATGACAAGAGCTGAAAAAGTTGGTGATTGAGGAGTTCGGTCCTCATAAGGAAATAGATAAGGTGGAAAGGGAGTTCCTGTAGTTGGAGGCGAGAACCATGAGACATCAGCAATACACCACCAAGTTCAATGAGATGGCACGACTGGTGAAGGATCAAGTGACACCCTTGTCATGAAAGATCAAAAGATATATCTAGGGCTTGTTGGCAGATGTCCGTAGGCATATGATCGATGCTAGACTGAGCACGTTTATGTTGGCGGTTGACTTGGCAAGGAGGTTGTATGATGAAAGTGTCGTGGTGGTGGCTGAAGTCGGCAAGAAAGGTGGTGGTGATCAGAATTGGAATGGGAAGCGTGTTGGACATGGTGAGGCCACTCCAAGGAACAAAGGTGCGCGGGTGGATGACCGATGTGTTGTCACATCCGGTGCGGGGCTAAGAAGGTGTGGTAAGTGTGGAAACGAACACACCGGAGAGTGTAGATGGGGTTTGAATGTGTGTTTCAAGTGTGGGAAGCGTGGTCATATAGTGAGAGAATGCAAGCAGGGAGGTGTTTAAACTGTGGCGGGGAGGGCCACATGAGTAGGGACTGTAAGAAGCCAAGGGCTGAAGGTTCGGGAGTGAAGAAGACTGGAGGAGAAGGGCAGAGGGCCAGTGCTAAAGCGTTCACGATGACACAGGAGGAGGCTAGGATAGACCCCGATGTTGTGTCAGGTACGTTTCTAGTAAACCAAACTTTAGCCTCTGTGTTATTTGATTCTGGTGCTAGTAAGAGTTTTATTTTTGCTGCTTTCTATGCTAAGTTTCTTCTTAGTAGAAGGAGCATAGATACGCCCTTTGATGTAGAAAGTGCATAGGTAAGTCTACCAAGATTTCTGAGATGATAACAGGTTGTGATATAGAACAAGAAGGTCACAAGTTTCCTGTTAGACCATTTGTGATGACCTTAGGCGGGTTCGATGTAGTCATAGGAATGGATTGGTTGGTGGACTACAAGGCGAATATTGTGTGTCATAAGAAGATCATTCGATTGACAGCGCCTGATGGGTGTTCGGTGACGGTTTACGGTGATCGAATCATGACGATTCCGAAACTATTATCGATGGCAGTGGCGGGAAAGTGCATGAGGCGTGGATGTAGAGCTTACTTGGCCTACGTAAAGGATATGGACATGCCAACACCTCAACTGAACAACGTACCAATAGTGTGTGACTTTCCAAATGTGTTTCCCGAAGACTTACTAGGAGTCCCGCCGGACCCCAAGATCGAGTTTTAGATTGACTTGATACTAGGTGCCCAACACCATATCGGTTGGCTCCGACCGAGATGAAGGAGTTGATGGAGCAATTACGTGAATTGCTTGATAAGGGTTTCATTAGACCAAGTATCTCTCCATGGGGTGCTATGGTCTTATTCATGAAGAAGAAAGACGGTAGTATGAGAATGTGTATAGACTACCGTGAACTGAACAAGCTGATAGTGAAGAATCGGTACCCCTTACCGAGAATTGATGATCTATTTGATCAGCTCCAGGGTGCCAATTGGTTTTCAAGGATAGACCTTCGATCTAGCTACCATTAGCTGGAGGATAAGGAACAAGATGTTCCTAAAGCAGCTTTCCGCACGCGTTATGGACACTACGAGTTTTTCGTTATGTCTTTTGGTTTGACCAATGCACTAGCTGCTTTTATGGACTTAATGAATCGAGTGTGTCGGCCGATGTTAGATAAATTAGTGATTGGGTTTATTGACGACATCCTGATTTATTCGAAGAGCAAGGAGGAGCATGCCGATCATAGTTGAGAGGTGTTGGAGACGCTAAGAAAGGAGCAACAATATGCCAAATTCTCCAAGTGTGCCTTCTGGTTGCATGAGGTTTAGTTTTTGGGTCACATGGTGAATCCAAAAGGAATTATGGTAGACCCGGTAATGGTAGAGGCAGTGATTCAATGGAAGTCTCCAAGGACGCCATCCGAGATTCTTAGTTTCTTGGGTTTGGCGGGCTATTATAGAAGATTCATACAAGAGTTCTCTAAGATCACTTCCCCACTAACCAATTTGACTCGGAAGGATGTAAAGTTTGTATGGGAACAAGCTCAAGAGAAGGCATTTGAGGAGTTAAAGGCGAGGTCAACTCAAGCTTATGTCTTGTCGTTGCCCAATGGAAGTGAGAATCTGGTGGTTTATTTAGATGCTTCCTACTTGTGGTTGGGATGTGTGTTAATGTAGATAGGAAAGGTTATAGCCTATGCATCCCGACAGTTGAAAGTTCATGAAGTTAATTATCCTACTCATGACTTGTAGCTAGCAGTCGTGGTCTTTGCGTTAAAGATTTGGACGCACTACCTGTATGGGACGAAGTGCACCATATTCACTGACCACAAGAGCTTGAAGTACTTTTTCAAGAAGGAGGACTTAAACATGAGGCAAAGGAGATTGTTGGAGCTCGTAAAAGATTATGATTGCGAGATCCATTACCATCTGGGCAAAGCCAACGTGGTGGCGGATGCCCTTAGCGAAAAGGAGAAACCCGAACCGATTCGGGTGAAGGCTTACTAATTGATCATGACCTCCAAGGTGATGAAACAAGTCAAGGAGTTTCAAGATGAGGCATTGAAAGAAGATCATCTTAACTCCAAAAGAATGAGAGGTCTGGTTGCGGTATTGGGTGAAAATACACTCGGTGTTAGGTCCCGATTCGGGCGGATGTGGATTCCTTGTTTTCGGGATCTACGTGGCAAGATTATGATGAAGCTCATAAAACGCGATACTCTATTCATCCAGGTACTAGGAAATGTACCAAGACATGGAGAAAGATTACTGGTGGCCGGGTATGAAGCGCGATGTCGGTTGGTTGATCTTTTCATTAAAGTGATGTAACTCGTCATGGTGTGTCGGTGTCTATTGTTTCTGATCGCGACACCCGGTTTACATCTAAATTTTGGAAGAAATTTCGTGACCCTATGGGGACGAGGTTACATATTAGCACAGCTTATCATCCTCAAACTGATGGTTAGTCAGAAAGGACCATTCAGACTCTGGAAGATATGCTCCGGGCATCGGCATTGATTTTGGAGGTAGTTGGGATGACCACTTACCGTTAGCTGAGTTCTCATATAACAGCAGTTATCACACCAGCATTGGTATGCCCCCTTATGAGATGCTATACAGTAGGAGATGCAGAATGTCCGTGTGTTAGGGCGATATTGGCCATAAAGAGTTAGGGAGCATCGAGGTGGTCGAGGCTATGGCGGAGAAGCTGGGAAGGATCAAGGCCTTTATGAAGGCAGCTAAATATAGGCGAAAGTCGTATGCTGATAAACGACGTAGACTGATTGAGTTCCAGATGGGTCATAGAGTTATGTTGAAAGTCTAACCCTGGAAAAGGTATCATTTGGTTCAGAAAGCGGGGCAAGTTGAGCCTAAGGTACATAGGACCTTTTCGAATTATTGCTCGAGTAGGAGAGGTGGTCTATAGACTAGAGTTACCAAATGAGTTAAGTGGAATTCACTCGACATAGTGCTTAGCAGACGAGAATATGGTCGTACCACTGGAAGATATTAAGGTAGATGAACGGCTCAATTATTTGAAACAACCAGTGACGATCATTGATCGAAAGGAGAGGAGATTAAAGAATAAAGTGGTTCCTCTTGTGCTTGTACAATTGAGTAACAAGAAGGGATCTGAGTCTACGTGGGAGACGGAGAAGGAAATGAGACAACATTACCCACGATTGTTTAAGGAATAACAGGTTTCTGGGATGAAACCTATATAAGGGGGTTGACTTGTAACACCCGGATATTCTTTTAAAGTTATTAAGGAATGAATAAAGTGAAGAAAAAGAAAGAAACACCATTCTACCCAAGTTGAGGGGTAAAAAGTGTCAAAGTGGACAAAAACTTTCAAATTTGTTGAATAAAGGTGGTATGGCCGCCCATTTGTCTCACACTCTACGTATCATTTGGATATTTCTAGAGAGAGAAAGCAAAGAAGAGCCGAAACTCTCAGTTTGAAGAGGAACAAGAGTAGAAGATTGAATTCAAGGTAAGAATTCATAGTTTTTGCGTGTACTTTGACTGGCCTTAGCCTCGGTTTTATGCTTATATGTGTTTGTGTGTTCGGTTGTGTGTGTTTTGGTGGGTTTCTAGGCGGTTGAACACAATTTCAAATGGGTTTGGAATAAGTTATACTTAAGAGGCTGCAAAGGTGAGTTCTAGAACCCCTTTTTTTACTTGTTTTGAACTGCTTTGGGATGGAAATGCATGTATGTACATTTTTATAAAATGGGTTTCACACCCGTATGTGTGTATGTTGTGGGTAGGGTTTGATTTTGGGATATGTATGTGTTTGATGATGTTATTATTATGTTTCTAAGGCTTAGGATGTATGAATTAAGCTTAGAACATGATAGGGATGTTTGGGGACTAAATTATGATGATAAGTATGAATTAGACTGCCCATGCACCTAAACAGTGGCCCATGCGCCTAAACACTGGCTCATGCGCCCAACAGAAATAACTGGCTACGTGTCCCATGCACCCAAAACCTCATGCGCCCGAATAGTCCCCATGCGGCTAGAATAGGCTGAAATTGGTTAAGTGTTCATGCGCCCAGATAGCTTATGCGTCCAGGCACTCATGCGCCTAGGCACTTATGCGCCTAGGCACTCATGCACCTACATAGTGCCTATGCGCCTAGAATTGCCTAGAATAGACTAAGTGTTGCCCATGTGCCCCAATAGTGTCAATGCGCCTGAAAGTTGCCCATGCACCTAAGTGTTCCCCATGCGCTTGAAAGGCCATGCACTTGCATAGTGCCCATGCGCCTAATGACTTAGAATATTTTCTGATTTTTGGGGGAAAAGTGATGTGTAGGCTTTGACTTGGGAGGTTTCCGGGGGCTACGTAAGTTGAAATTTTGAAGTCATGGATCATGTGATGGGCGATGTATGATGATGTATGATTGATGCTTATGCATGCTGGTATGTTATATATGGATGATAGTGCCTTGTATGATGATGTTTTGTATTATTATGTTTATGTTCCTTATTATGTATGATTATTTTCCCCTGGCTTTACGTTGAATGTTAATGAATGAAATGAAAAGTATTATGTAACGTAAAGTGGAAGATAATGAAAAGAGGAATGTAATGAAGAATGCAGGCATTAATGAATGAATGAAAGTAAGAAATGCTTGCAAGCAAATGTATAGAGGTTCACACTCAATGAAGGTTGTAACCTTAACTATGTGCGTGTTAGCTACCGTATAAGGATACACATTGGGGTCTAATCCTTGTGATTGACCGTATGTATGGGATCCTTGCCGCTTGCCCTAGGTACTGGAGTCAGCTTCGTGCATAATGTTTGAGGTCTACAAAAGACCTCAGACCCAGTAACCAGCTTCGTGTGCAATGTTCGGGGTATAGCATATGACATTGGTCTGGAATGATAGAGAAAAGATAAGTGGTAAATGTACTTGCCCTAGGTACTGGAGTCCACTTTGTGCATAATGTTTGAGGTCTATGAAAGACCTCAGGCCTAGTAACCAGCTTCGTGCTCAATGTTTGGGGTATTGTACATGTCATCAAAAGTAATGAACGTACGAATGAAAGTAAGAAAGTTATGTATGAAAGTGAATGAAAGTGAAAAAACATGAATGATAATGATGTATGATGAATGAAAGAAAGTTAACAAACGAATGATGAAGATAATAATGAAATTATCTATGTGTACGTACGATGTGTGATCATATACGAAAGTATAGTATGATTTGAAAGAAAGCAAAGAATGGTTTTAAATGAAAGTAAAGTATGTCTTATTTTAAAACTAGAACTCACTCAGTAATGCTAACTTTTATATGTTTCCAGTTGGCAGGTAATAGTTGCTAAGGATGGCACGAGGCGGCTACTTGGCTCGTTTTGGATGGCATCCATTTTTATAATGTTTTCATGATGTAATGCAACAGCATTTTGTAATTTGATAATGATGTATTATTTTGCAAAAGCTATTATAATGAAATGAAATGGATGTTTAAATATTTCCGCTACATGTTTATAGTAAGTTGATACAAATATATGTTTTATGCGCGATGATTGACTAGCTGTGAGTGTCCCAGGAATGGGGCTTTACATCATATTAGTGTTCCTTATCTTGTATGTTTATATTTCTCGTGGCTTTACTTGTTATAGTTGTGAAAGAAATGATAAAGTATTATGTAACGTAAAGTGGAAGATAATGAAAAGAGGAACATAATGATAGAATGCACGCATTAATGAAAGAGAAAGCAAGGAAAGGCTTGCAAGCAAAATGTACAGAGGTGCATGAGTCTAAAATGTCGTAAGGTCAACTGTGTGTGGTTTAGTTAACCCTTGAAGATACACGCAGGGGTCTAGCCTTTGTGACTGACCAGTGATGTAGTACATGGTTTATAATGATTACTCACCCCGGTACCGGTGCCAGGCTATGTGCGTTATGGAAGTCATTTATGATCTTTGGCCCAGTACCTGCTTTGTGCATACGTTTGGGGTGTAGTATACAGTTGGGATCTTTGTCGCTTGCCCCGGTGCTGGTGCCAGGCTATGTGCATTATGGAAGTTATTTATGATTTTTGGCCCACTACTCGCTTTGTGCATACATTTAGGGTATAGCTGATGACACTTATCCAGAAAGAGATAAAGAAAGAAAGTGATGAACAGTAAAGGAAGATAATAATGTTATTATCTATGTGTATGTATGATGTGTGATCATCTACGAAAGTATAGTATGCTTTGAAAGAAAGTAAAGAACAGTTTTAAACGAAAGTAAAGTATGTTTTATTTTAAAACTAGAACTCACTCAGCAACGCTGACTTTTATTTGTTTCCAGTTGGCAGCTAATGGTTGCTGAGGATGGCATGCGGCGGCTACTTGGCTTTTTTTGGATGGCATTGTTTTGTTTAATTGTTATGCATTATAATGCGAACAAAGGATGTCTTGTAATCAATGTTGTATTAACTTGCAAAAGCCTTTATATTGAAATGAAAAGTTATTTTACTATTTCCCCTGAAATATTTTGTTAAAGTTAATTTAATTATATGTTTTATGTGCGATGATTGACCAGCTGTGAGTGTCCCGGGAATGGGGCCTTACACATACATACATACACACATACATACATACATATGTACATACATACATACACACACACATACATACATGCATATGTACATACATACATATGTACATACGTACCTATGTACATACGTACACACGTACACACGTACACACGTACACACGTACACACGTTCACATGTACATACTATAACAACTGACCTCTAGGTCATAATTCTTACCTTACCGACCTGCATCTTTTCCGATTCTACAAATATTAATGCTACTATCATTGATGCAATTATCTCCCACATGCTATATGTTTTGGTACTCTTGTCTTGATTGACCCCTTTTTGGATTGAATGCCTTGGTTTGACCGCATTCCTCCTGGCTCATTTGCATTTGGTTAATGCGGATGAACGCCTCCAGCCGCATTTGGTTAATGCGGATGAACGCCTCCAGCCGCATTTGGTTAATGCGGATGGACCTACTCAGTGGAATTCGGTTAATGCGGATGGGCATCTTCATCTACATTGCGTTAATGCGGATCAGCATCTTTATCCGCATTGGGTTAATGCGGATGGGCGATGAGCAAACTTTCTACTGCATTTCACCTTGTTATGAGTTTTTTGACATATGTTTTGTGATGAGTCAGTAGGTTCAAGCCTTAGTTAGGGAACCATAGTGTCCTGGGAAAGTTATTAGTCACCCTTGAAAAATTAATCATGATTGAAACAATTGAGGTGTGTGCCTACACACTTAATTTTCGATTAATAATGCATGGTCATACACAATACTAATCAACTAACTAATTATACCATCAAAAATATTACCCAATGCTACAAATAATACTACACTACATAATATTATTACCGTAAAAATTTAATCTAAAATTCCCCCATAAGACTCCAAATCGGACCCTGATAGGGTCAAATGTATCAATCTATGATGATATATGAACACAATTCAAAGAAATACAAACAAAGTAATCAACTCAAGCAAGATATCAACAAATTCACAGTTTCATAAATATCAAGTAAAGACAATTACAAAGTAAGTAAGCAGTGTTCGTGTCTCCTACTAAGTGCAACAAACAAAGCTATTTATAATGAAACAAAAGGAACTAACAAAATTACAAAACTAGTCCTTATACTATTACAAATAGTTAAAAGACACATAAAGACAACATGTTAATCTTTCTAGAAAACTAACAATACTCCCCATAAGATTTACATGGTCTTCAGTCTTCAAAATCTTCAATCTTATTTTCTTGTTAGCTTTCCTTCACCTTTTATCTTCTATCTCCAGCTTTGAAAGAAGTGTTCAGGTTCTTCCTTGATCTTGAACATTGTCTTTTTTTTGTAGATTTCTTGATCTTTCAAAGCATTTGCAATAGCAGACTTAAATTTGCTTGCAAGAATGCCTTGTTTAGGTTTAGCTTCATTTGTCTTTATCTCTAGTTTTTTCATTCTTTCCAAAGTATCTTTTGTTGGACCAAAAGAACCAATGAGCCAAGATCAGAAAACCTCTAAGTCCCACATGATATCACAACAACTGCTGAAGGCTTCATCAGCAGTTCGACAAGTGCTGAAGACTTCAACAGCTGAAGATCAAGTTCTGAAGACTTCAACAGCTGAAGACTAAAGTACTGAAGCTCAACAGCTGAAGAACACAAGTGCTGAAGCTAAAGACCAAAGTACTGAAGTACAACAGCTGAAGAGTCCACAAGTGCTGAAGATCAACAACTGATGTACAAAGTCTGAAGACAAAGACTGAAGACATCAGCTGATGACATCTACTGAAGTCATCAGCTGATGAAACGTCTGAAGTTCAAGTTTGAAGACCAAGTACTGAAGTTTTAGTAGTTTGTCACAACAGCAGAAGAGTACTTCTTCAGTAGTTGTGATATCAGTAGTTTTATGTTTTTACTTTCAGTAGTTTTGTAAAACGACTGAAGAGCTTGTTCTTCAGTCATTATAGTTTCAGTATTTTCTTTTCAGTAGCTGTAGTAACTGATAACACTTAGTATTTTTGTAAGATGTCAGCTGTTTTGACATCTTCAGTAGTTGTGTTTCAGTTGTTTTAATAATTCTGTTAGATGTCACTATCGAGTGACATCAGCAGACGTCACATCTCCTATATAAGGAATGTTCCAGCACGACATTCCTATATAAGGGATGATTGACCTGATTGTAGGAGTGACACTTTTTGCCACCACGAAAGCGTGTGATTGAATGAAATATTCTCTTTGTAGAAACTTTCTCTCTCTATAACTAATTCTTTTTATTGCAATATCTTTCATATTCTTGCTCGAATTGTGCTAGTTGGTACTCTATTCTGCTGCTGAAATCATTCGAATCGATCAAACTAGATGCTGAGATCCTATCAAATGGTATCAAAGCAGGTTAATCATTGATCGATCTAACAATTGATCATTGAAACTGCTCGTTTGCTCTAAGTTTGATCGAACTAGCAAATTCGCACGAATCTGTTATAGAGATTGAAGTTCTATCGCTTTTTGCTATTTTAATTGAGGATCTTAGTGTTTTTGAGTTAAATTTGTTTTTCTTCTTTTGAATTTGTCTGAATTTTCTAAAATGACTACTCCTTCCAATGATCCTCACAATACTGGTTCCTCAACCAAGCCTCCGATGCTGGTTAGGAATGAGTACAACATATGGCAACGACGAATGCTCCATCACCTGTCTGTTAACAGTTCAGGTTGTTGGACATCAGTGGGACATGGTCCACACAAGCCTATGGTGAATAACCAGGAAACCAATCAAATGGTTCCGAAGAGGAAGGAGCAATACTCAGATGAGGATAAGAAATTGTTTGAAATAAATGCAAAAGCCCATGGAATTCTGGCCATGGCACTGCCCAATGAAATCTATTATGGGCTAATGCATTATGAAACTGCCAATGACCTCTGCAATGCCTTGAAAGAACAATTTGGAGGAACAGATGAGGTCTTGGCAAATAATAGAGAAATCCTTGCCCAACAATATGAGACATTCTCTCATTGGAAGGGTGAGACACTGACTCAACAGTTTGAGCGGTTCTCTTGTTTGATCTCTGAATTAAAAATGGTCAAACATGAGTACACCAATAGCCAAATGAATAACAGATTTCTCAGATCACTGCCTGAGAGATGGGACACATATACTATTGTCCTACGCTCCAGTGCAAATTTGGACAAACTATCTCTCACCCAACTCCATGGGAAATTGCTCACATTTGAGAGAGAGATAGAACAGAAACGAAAACTGCCATCATCTGGAAATCTCACTGATGACTTTGTACAAGGAAACACTGCCTTGGTTGGTCATGAGTCAGAATATGCTTCATCTGATTGCCAGTATGATGAGCATATTGATTTCTCTTCAAACACTTCTGATTCTGCATTTGTGAGTGTTGATAGTCAGTTTACTGGGTGTAATAATGACAATCTATGCTTCATCATGGATGATCTCAAGGGGATTGCTGATGATGACTTAGAAGAGATGGATATTTTGAGCCAAATGGCCTTGATAAATATCAGATCTCAGAAGTTCTACAAAAGAACTGGAAGAAAGTTCCGAGGACTCTCTAGCAAAACCAAAGTTGGTTTTGACAAGAGTAAGTTGAAGTGTCACAAATGCCACAGGCTTGGACACTTTGCTAGAGAATGTAGATCATCTGGATCTAATTCTCCTGCACCCTTGTGACTTTCCCTGGCAATAGTCAACAACACAGAGGGCAACATCCTGTCAATTCTGGTTATCATTCTCAACCACAATCTCCTGCATATTTTGTTCCTCAGGGTCCAATGCCATATCCTTACCCTTGTTATTACATGCCACAAACCAGTCAGGTTCAAGCACCCATTGCTCAACAACCACATGCTCTTCCTGAGCCTCAACCATCTCAATCTCATCAACCTCCTCAACCTCAACAACACGGCTTCTTCACCCCTAGAGTTGTTGACTGGAGCAGTTTACCAGATGACACGTCTGGTCATGAACAACTGTTCACAGGTGCTGGTCAACATGGTGGTGACAGTCCTTTTGGGAATCTGGCACTTATGGCTCTGGATTCTGCAGATGGATCATCCTCAAATGCCTCTTCATCACAGGTATCACAGGTATCCTCTGAGGCTAAGGCCAAATTATGTTCTGAAACATGCATAGCAGCATTTGCCTCTATTAGAGAAGCAAATGAAGCTTTATTTAATAAGAACATAAAGCTAGAAAATATCATTTCCAAAAGAAAAGCTGAGTTTGAGTCTATGCTTAAAGAGAAAAATGATGAGATTTATAAACTTAAATGCCAAATCACTAATGATAAGGCTAGGGAAGAGGTACTTTTAGAAAAGTACAAAGACCTCAAAGAAACCCTTGCAGTCACCCAAGTAGAGTGTGATCGATGGGTACAATCATGCAAAGGTTTTGAAATGCTTCTTAGTAAGCAATCTGCTTCCAATGTGAAGTTTGGCATTGGTTATAATCACACTGCTCCTCCTACAGATTTTGCTTCAAGAGCAGAAGTGAAATCTGATGGAGAAAGCAATAACCAATCCACCTCATCATGTGATTCACTTTCTGATAGAGCACCATCAGAAGTTGAAGTTAGTATTATTCCCTCATTGAACTATCAGTTGATCTTGATGGTTCAAATACTGACACTCACATGATCAAATAGTTGATCAACTCAGGAGTTATTTCTGGAAGTCCTGAAAGGACTGGAGAGCAAGATTTAACACCTGAAGTTCAAACTCCAACTACTATTAGCACTGAAGAGAAGAAAACTGTCAGTAGAAAGGGTTTGAAGACCACTAAAGAGGAAGTCAAGAAAGCAAATAGTGCTTCCAAAGTGCTGAAGAACAAGTCTTCAGTAGTTTCATTCTCTTTAGTTGATGATCAACATAAGATGAAGAAGAAACCATGTGAAATATGTGGTTTGTTCAATCATCTTACAGATGAGTGTTGGTACAAAAGAGGATCCAAACTCAAACATAAAGAGGAAATTAAAGAGAATATTTCATTCAATCACATGCTTTCGTGGTGGCAAAAAGTGTCACTCCTACAATCAGGTCAATCATCCCTTATATAGGAATGTCGTGCTGGAACATTCCTTATATAGGAGATGTGACGTCTGCTGATGTCACTTGATAGTGACATCTAACAGAATTATTAAAACAACTGAAACACAACTACTAAAGATGTCAAAACAGCTGACATCTTCTTACAAAAATACTAAGTGTTATCAGTTACTACAACTACTGAAAAGAAACTATTGAAACTATAACGACTGAAGAACAAGCTCTTCAGTCGTTTTACAAAACTACTAAAAGTAAAAACATAAAGCTACTGATATCACAACTACTGAAGAAGTACTCTTCAGCTGTTGTGACAAACTACTGAAACTTCAGTACTTGGTCTTCAAACTTGAACTTCAGACGTTTCATCAGCTGATGACTTCAGTAGATGTCATCAGCTGATGTCTTCAGTCTTTGTCTTTAGACTTTGTACATCAGTTGTTGATCTTCAGCACTTGTGGACTCTTCAGCTGTTGTACTTCAGTACTTTGGTCTTCAGCTTCAGCGCTTGTGTTCTTCAGCTGTTGAGCTTTAGTACTTTAGTCTTCAGCTGTTGAAGTCTTCAGTACTTGATCTTCAGCTGTTGAAGTCTTCAGCACTTGTTGAACTGCTGATGAAGCCTTCAGCGGTTGTTGTGATATCATGTGTGACTTAGAGGTTTTCTGATCTTGGCTTATTGGTTCTTTTGGTCTAACAAACTCCCCCTGAACCAATGCAGCCAAAACCTCTAATTGATTTATTTTCCCACTTATTGTTGGCACAATGGTTGGTCTTTTTCCTTCTTGATAGTTGAGAAGATGACCCATATAAGCACTGGCCTGGGAATGAGTCTCTGATGATTTGGTTGGCAATGTATGGATGGGAGCTCTGTATTGGGGAATTGGACACTGAGCTGTCCCCCATCCATGAGACTCACTTCCCAACTATGAGCTGTAGGATTCCCTGGTGTAGGCCTCCAAAAATACAATTTGTTCCTCCATGGTGAGCTCTTCTGCCTCACCATCGAAGAATCCTTCAGGCCCATAGTACTCAGACAGGAATTTGACCTGTTTTCCATTTTTGAGTACCACTGTTGTAATCTGTCTGTAAGCAAATTCATTAGGATGATGACCTTCTAACAGCAGTGGTAACTTATCCTTTCTGATCTCATTCAGCCTCTTATACACCAGCCCCGTTTTGATCATTCTGTTCTCTAGCATCTTTTGTGGAGGCATGTTTGAGGTGTAGGCCTTTTTGAAATCTTCCAGGATTTCCCAGGGTGAAACTACAATGGCCAAGGAGATCACTTCATCTACAATCTTTTTGACTTGACCACTGTATCTCTGAGGGATGTTTTTCTTTTGTATTCTGTGAGCCACCCTAGGATCAGGCCAATTCTTACTCTTTCTTTCACATACTGAAAAGTATGTCTAAGAGTATAGATCCTCTGAGCTTGTTTTTTCATATTGATGATGGAGGAAGTGGCTGCATATGCTTTATCTACTCTCCTCAATAACTCTTCATCGTGCAATCTGTGTTGTTCTTCTTCTTCCAATTTCACTTTGATTGCATCTCTTTGTTGCTCAGGAGTTATTGCAAGAGAGAGATCTTTGGCCTTAGGCAACTGCAGAACAGCTGAGATCGGCAGCCTATCTTCTTCATCATCATTTTCTTCTTCTTCCACAAGCCTCAACACCCTTCTCTTCTTCTGCTTAGGTGCATCATCGGTTGTTGGTTTTGAGGGCAAGGGAGTTGGTTTTGTGGGTTGTGGTTGTGGTTGTTTTGGAGAGGGAATGTTGACAAGCTGAGTTAGCATTTTGGAGGTGAGTGTAGTGTTTGAGTGTTTGGCTAGCTCAGTCCTGCTCCCTGCTCCTGCTTCATTCAAAGCTTCGAATACTAAACCCTTAGTGTATGCTTTAGACGAACAGATCTTGGAGGTTATGGCCAAGATGCTGTCCCTGGTCCATGATTTTACTTCGATCAATGATCTCCCAAGGTATTTGCTGATAAATCTGATCATGATCTCAAGTCTCTCTCTATCCATAGTGCTGTAGCTGGCCCATCTTTGTTGGATCTCTTCGATCTCTAATCTTCTTATTTCAGAATCCAGCTTTTCAGTGTGGAAACCTTGCCTAAACAGCTGATCAATGATATTGTCCATTGATCTGCTGTGTTCAGCATCAGCCTCTTTAACCATTTCGTTCAAGTTCTTCTCTTTCTTAGCACTCTTCTTTTTCTTGTATGTGACATGAAAATCTTTTTGACTTTCATGTACTTTTTCAATTTCAGCTCCCTTCTCACTCAATTCTCCTTCTCTTTTTCGGCCTCATACACACAATCCTTCTCTTTTTCCACCTCTTTATCCTTCTCTTTCTCTCTCTCCTTCTCCATCCTCTTTCTTTTACCTTTCACTGCTGAACTCTCCCCCTTTTTGGGTGCACTGGTTGCAAGGGTTTGAGTAGCAGAAAGTTGTTGGCTCAGTACATCCTCCACCAGGGGTTGTAAGACAGAAGAAAGTCTCTTATCAACAGTTTTAATAACAAATTCGGTTAGCTGCGGTGTGATGAGAGATAGGGGATTTTGAGGGATAGCATCCATTTGCTCAGGGGGGTTTTGGTCCTGAGAAATGGTGCTGGAAACAGAGGCTGGTGGTGAGAATTTTGTAGTGGTTGTGTTTTAAGGGACCTTCAGAGGAAGGTGCCATCTGTTGGTTGATGTGGTGGCAGATGGTCTTTCTCTTGAGAGAGTTGGTCAAGTAGTTTTTGTAGCCTACTGACTTCCTCCTCTAGGATTGTGTTCTGGGCAAGAACATCGTAGAAAAAGCTCAGGTCATCATCAGCAGATGCTGAATCACCTGACCTCCTGCTTGTAGCAGGATGTACATGCAGTGGGTGTAGACCAGTTGTAGCATGTGCCCCTTTGTCTTGGAACTGGGGACTTCCGCCTCAGGACTTTGTCCTTCATCAGCTGTTGCCTCTGGTGAGGTCTTAGTTATGTTACCAACCTCAATCTGATCATATGCTGATTTAGAAGAGGTGGCAGCCTCACCAGATGTTCTGGTCTCCATATCCACACCAGGAGATAGAACATTTAAACCCCGGTGCTGTGGGTTGTGAGAAGCATGTGTATCCTCTTCCTCAATTGTTGTTGTTCTCCCCTTTGTTGGTGGTTGTAGGGGAGGAGGAGAGGCATGCAGCTGAGTCAGCACATTGGCAATTATAATGGTTGGGCTTTGAGGGGCATTTGCATGGGGAGAGGGGATAGAAGCTGATTGCATCCGGGGAGAGGGATGCTCTTCAATGATAACCTCCTCAAGTGAGAGAGGTCTCAGCAATGTGGTTTCCCCTGAAATGGTTGCAACATGATCCTTTTGAGAGGATACATGTGCGGCTGTGGCTGGTTGAGTTGTTAAACTACTGGGGGGTTTGAACTAGTAGGTTTATCCTGTTTGGGTGGTACAGGAGCATCATCAGGGACTCCTCCCTGATTAGCTTGTTTGGGTTTGGATTTTGGCATGGTGGGGACTTTGGATCTGGCAGTTGAAGTTGTGGGTTCCATTTGCTTGGGTTTTAGCAAGCGGGCAGCTTCTTTGAGGGATTGGTTGGAGTTATGCCTGGAGTATACCTCAGCTAAAACAGCTGGTGCAGGGACTCCAAGGCCAACAAGGCCATTAGTTTGTAATTCATTAAAAATTATGGCCATCAGAAACCTGGGATATAATAGCCATCTTTTTCCCACAGGTTTCTGTGCCAAATCTTTGATTTCTAGAAACACAATTTGTGAAAAATTTAAAGGTTGGTGTTCTAGAATGGAATATAATACCTGTTGCCACTGGGAAGACATTTGATCCCATGAGGATGTCTTCGAGGCTAAGCAAACATTCACCATATGAAATATTAATCGTTTAGCATCAGGGAAGTTCTTCTTCAGTATGGTAGCAGCTCGAAGATTTCCGTCGTACCCATTGTTGATGAAGGACATATCAGTTGTGCCCTTCAGGTACTCAGTCACACAAGCAGCATCTTGTAAATTTAGCACTCTACGAATGCTTTCAGGTGTAACCTCTACTTGGTTTTGGTTAACCAATGACCTAACAGAGATTTGGCCGGTAGGCACATCAGTGTGAACGTAGACATTGGACCAAAACTGACTGAGTGACTTTGGGTAGATGGTTGGGTTTAAGAGAAGAGCTGTATTATATTGAGAATCAGCCATTAGGTCTATGGCGTGATCAAACTTTGTCCAGAAGGCGAATTTCGTGAGATAGGCGACGCAGTTATGTCGGGGTTTTAGACTCATGGTTGCCATTTTTGAAAGTATGAAGGTCAGAAGAACGGCTAATGGAACGTTTGAGAAGAAGACAGGTATTTATAGGGTAGGAAGAGGAAAAGGCTGAAAGAAAATTACTGAAGGTTTTGGTGTGGTCATCAGCTGTTTGAAACTACTGATGACGTGGTATTAACCTTCAGAGGTTTAAAACGACTGACAGTGGTGGTGTTGTCATCAGTTGTTATAAAACAACTGAAGACTTGGTTCTGACCATCAGACGTTGAAACAGCTGAAGTCTTGGTGTTAACCATCAGTAGTTATGAAACTACTGAAGGTAGTGGTTTTGACTTCATATAATGTAAACAACTGAGGACTTGGTTTTGTCATCAGTAGTTGTGAAACTACTGAAGACATTGGTTTTGCCATCAGTTGTTGTAAACAACTGAAGACTTGGTATTAGTTATCAGTAGTTGTGAAACTACTGAAGACTGTGGTCTTGCTTCAGTTGTTTAGAAACAACAGTTGTAGAAACAACTGAAGAGAAATTACTCATCAGCTGTTTTCGTCAATTCTTAGCTTTTCAGCTGTTTCATACTGTCCTCAACACTTACTCATCAGACTTTTCATCTGCTTTTCAGGTGTTTCATAGGACGTCAGTACTTTTCTATTTTTACTGATTTCAGTAGTTGTAACTACATCAGTAGTTGTAACTACATCAGTAGTTTAGAATAGATAACGTACTTTAGTACTTGTGAGGCATTTAGCCTTCAGTAGTTATAAAAACTACTGAGGGTAAAAGAACTCATCAGTACTTATATGTGACATGGTTACCAATGATCATCAGTACCTATTACTGAGATCAGCAGTAGTTGTCACTTATTCTAGCTGCAGCATACCAAGCCTTAACACCAGGTTGTGGAAAGTTGAACTATCCAAAGGCTTAGTAAAAATGTCTGCAAGCTCATCAGCACTAGGCACAAACATAGGATTAACTAGACCCTTTCAAACAATCTCTTATAAAATGATGTCTAATTTCTATATGTTTGGTCCTAGAGTGCTGGACTGGATTTTTGACAATGCAAAGAGCTGAAGCACTATCCATTAATAATGGAGTCTTAGTCTCTGTAATGCCATAATCCAAAAGTTGATTCTGAAGCCAGAGTACTTGGGATGTACAACTTGCAGCAGCAATGTACTCGGCTTCAGCAGTGGATGTAGCAACAAATGTTTGTTTCTTACTCTGCAAAGAAATCAAACAGTTGCCTAGGAATTGACATTCGCCAGAAGTTGATTTCCTGGTCAACTTACACCCTGCATAGTCACTATCAGAGAAAGCAACTAATTTGCAAGAGTGCCCAGTGGAATACCATAAACCTAGAGATTGTGTACCTTGCAAATATCTAAAGATCCTCTTGACTGCAATCAGATGAGACTCTTTAGGTGCAGCCTGAAATCTAGCACAAACACATGTAGCAAACATAATATCTGGTCTAGAGGCTGTTAACTGCATCAAGGACCCAATCATACATCTGTAAAGCGTTTCATCAACAGCTTTACCTTTCTGATCAATATCCAATTGTGTGGTGTTGCACATGGGAGTAGAACAGGGCTTACAGTTTTGTAAATCAAACTTATTTAAAAGATCTTTTGTATATTTAGACTGACGAATGAAAATTCCATCAGCTTTTTGTTTGATTTGCAAGCCTAGAAAGAACTGTAATTCTCCCATTGCACTCATTACAAACTTCATTTGCATTAATTTTGTAAAATCATCACACAACTGGGGATCAGAGGATGCAAATATAATATCATCAACATAAATTTGAACAAGTAGCTTATGCTGATCCACCTTCTTGATAAATAAAGTTTTAACGATGGAGCCTGTAGTGAAATTATTTTGCAGAAGAAAGTTAGATATGTCTCGTACCAGGCTCTAGGAGCTTGTTTCAACCCATAAAGAGCCTTATCAAGCTTGTATACCCATTCTGGGTGTTTATTATCATCAAAGCCTGGTGGTTGACACACATAAACTTCTTCTTTTATTTTACCATATAAAAATGCACTTTTAACATCCATTTGAAAAACTTTAAGATTGTGGAATGCAGCATAGGCTAAGAACAATCTAATTGCCTCCAGTCTGGCTACAGGGGCAAAGGTTTCATCATAATCAATACCTTCTTCTTGTGCAAACCCCTGAACAACCAGTCTGGCCTTGTTCTTAACAATAAGCCCATTTTCATCTGTTTTATTCCTAAACACCCATTTAGTGCCTATTGCACACTTTCCTGGGGGAAGAGGAACAAGCTCCCACACTTGCTTCTTTTTGAACTGAAGAAGCTCAAGCTGCATTGCTTCAACCCAGCCATTGTCTCTAAGTGCAACATGATAATTCTTGGGCTCTAGCTGACTGATGAAGAGAGCATAGAAGCAGAAATTGGACAATTGACTTCTGGTTGAAACTCCAGCATTGATATCACCAAGGATTTGAGACATTGGGTGATTCTTCAGCTCTGGATAAACAATGAGATCAGTGCAAGTGTTTTTAGAACCTTCAGCAGCAACAGATGTTGATGTAGACTCTTGAAACCATGTAGATGGTGGCAACTCAAACGAAGTTGAAGATGCAGAAATCTCATCAGCACTTGTTGTGGATGAAGCTACTGAAGCTACAGGAGCCTCAGGTTTAGAGGACACAGGCAGTTGGTTACTAAACCTGAAGAGGTGAGTACTGCTATCATCATCATCATCAGCAACAGCAGTACCACGAAGTGGTGAACTGTTGACAGGAGCAATAGCAGGAGTTGGATAAGGAACATATTGCAGTATGTCCAAATCAAATAGCTCCACAAGGCTTTGTGGAATCTTTTCCTTTGGAGATTCATTAAACTTAACATGTAGAGTCTTTTCAACCATCTTTGTTCTACAGTCGAAGACTCTGTATGCTTTGCAAGTTGATGAATAACCAACAAAGTACCCTGCATCCACCTTAGGATCAAATTTTTGGAGTTGATCCCGTGTGTTGAGAATGAAACAAGGACACCCAAAAGCTCTGAAGAATGAAATTAGAGGGGCCAAATGATGAAGAACTTCATATGGAGTCTTCATCAACCTCTGATTTACTAGAACTCTATTCTGTACATAGCAAGCTATATTGACAGCTTCAGCCCAAAAAGTCATTGGCAGTCCAGAATCGGCAACATGGACCTTGCAGCTTCAATAAGGGTCCTGTTCTTTCTCTCCACTACTCCATTTTGTTGAGGAGTTCTTGAAATGCTAAACTGCCTCTTGATTCCCTTGAGAGGTAGAACTCATCAAGTGTATTGTTTCTGAATTCTGTTCCATTATCACTTCTAATACACTTGACTGAGAGGGAATACTGCTTCTCAACATACAACACAAAGTTGATAATCTTGAGCTGCCTCATCCGTTGAATGCAAGAAGAAAGTCCATACAAATCTGGAGTAATCATCCACAATTACCAGACAGTATTTCTTCTTAGCCATACTCATCACTCTCACAGGACCAAAGAGATCCATGTGAAGAAGCTGTAAGTAGGCAGTGGACTTAGGTTCTTCTATGGAGGGAAATGAAGCTTTGTGTTGTTTTCCTTTTAAACAAGCAGTGTAGTTATCTTCACATTTGTACTCCTTCATAGGCAGTCCCCTTACTAAACCATGGTTTGTCAGCCGATTCATGTTTTTGAGATTAACATGACCCAGCCTTCTATGCCATAAAGTAGATTCTTGAGGGGAAGCCTTGGAAAATAGGCAAGGATGGCCTTTGAGATCTATCTTCTTGGAAAGATCTAAGGCATACACTCTTCCTGTCCTGTTGGCCTTCAGGAGAGTGTATTCATCCAACACCTTATCAATCAAACTTAGAACTTTGGATGACAGAATCCGACAGTTCTGACTGGTGAAAAGAGCAACATGGCTTTGTCACACATTGACTGACACTCAAGAGGTTGTACTTGAGATTTTCCACATGGTTAACATCATCAAACTTTATTTCCCCATTGGAAACAAGCCTTTGCCGATGATGTAACCCTTTGCATCATTGCCAAATGACACAAATCCCTTCCTTCCTTGAGAGTAGTCATTAAGAAGTGATCTGTTTCCTGTCATATGCATGGATCCTCCACTGTCTACATACCAGATGCCTCTGTGGCATGCTAAAGAACCCTGCAAAACACAACAAATTAGTTAGATTTTGAGACCCAAACCTTTTTGGTTTTGGGCCTGTTCTTATCAACAGATGGTAAACTAACAGGTTTGTTGGAAACAACAGCCTGAGAGGAAGAAGATGGTAAAGAAGAGGAATCCTTTGGCTTGGACCTCCTTTTCTGTGGTTTCAACATAGGAACATCTAATTGGTTAACTCTTCCCAATAGATGTTGAACCATCATAACCAGCTGAGTCTGATTTTGTGATAAAGCTTTCAGCTCTTCAGACACATTGGCATTGGAGTTTGATAAGTTCCTATTTTGCACCTTCTTCTTTTGAGCAATCTCAGCTGTTACCTGTTTAACCCCTTCCTTTTGGATTTCTTTTTGGACTTAAGGGTTACAGGATTTGATGTTGCTGGTACAAATATGGCTTCAAACTCAGTTTTCATTTAACCATTTTCTCTTTAATTTCCTCTTTATGGTTGGGTTTGGATCTCTTTTGTACCAACAATCATCTGTAAGATGATTGAACAAACCACATATTCACATGGTTTCTTCTTCATCTTATGTTGATCATCAACTAAAGAGAATGAAACTGCTGAAGATTTGTTCTTCAGTACTTTGGAAGCACTATTTGCTTCTTGACTTCCTCTTTAGTAGTTCAAACCCTTTCTACTGACAGTTTTCTTCTCTTCAGTGCTGACAGTAGTTGGAGTTTGAACTTCAGGTGTTAAATCTTGCTCTCCAGTCCTTTCAGGACTTCCAGAAATAACTCCTGAGTTGATCAACTCTTTGATCATGTGAGTGTCGGTATTTGGACCATCAAGATCAGCTGATAGGTTCAACAAGGGAATAATACTAACTTCAACTTCTGATGGTGCTCTATCAGAAAGTGAATCACATGATGAGGTGGATTGGTTATTGCTTTCTCCATCAGATTTCACTTCTGCTCTTGAAGCAAAATCTTTAGGAGAAGCAGTGTGATTATAACCAATGCCAAACTTCACATTGGAAGCAGATTGCTTACTAAGAAGCATTTCAAAACCTTTGCATGATTGTACCCATCGATCACACTCTACTTGGGTGACTGCAAGGGTTTCTTTGAGGTCTTTGTACTTTTCTAAAAGTACCTCTTCCCAAGCCTTATCATCAGTGATTTGGCATTTAAGTTTATAAATCTCATCATTTTTCTCTTTCCAAGTTATGATGCATTAGAAAGAGAAAGACTAGAGATCATGATCAGATTCATTGCAAAGTACCTTGGGAGATCATTGATCGAGATTAAGTCATGGACCAGGGATAGTATCTTGGCAATAACCACCAAGATCTGTTTGTCTGAAGCATACACTAAGGGATTGGTGATTGAAGCACTAAATGAGGCAGGTGCTGGGAACAGAAAGGAACTAGCAAAACACTCAAAAGCCTCACTCACTACAAGAATTCTAGAACAACCTGCAAAACCTCCCACTTCAAAATCTTCAATCTTGTTTTCTTGTTAGCTTTCCTTCACCTTTTATCTTCTATCTTCAGCTTTGAAAGAAGTGTTCAGGTTCTTCCTTGATCTTGAACATTGTCTTATTTTGTACATTTCTTGTTCTTTCAAAGCATTTGCAATAGCAGACTAAATTTGCTTGCAAGAATGCCTTGTTCAGGTTTAGCTTCATTTGTCTTTATCTTAGTTTGTTCATTCTTTCCAAAGTATCTTTTGATAGACATGAGATATCAATATTAACATATAACTCAATAGGATTTTGACTTTCCTTTGAGTATATTTCTAATACTCCTTTCCTTGAAATTCTTAAAACTCAATGTCTTTAATATTCTTTTTAACAATGTTTGCATATGCAAGAGCCTTTCTTAATGATATTCTTTCCATTGCAGCATTCATCACATTGATGATGGAAAGGAAATACTTCTTCTCTTGCTCTGCAACCTCTGGAGATACTTTCTGAAACTTTTGCACCGATAAAAAAGATAATAACTTGGATGCAAAAGTTTTAGTTCAAAAGCAACAAAGAGATTAATCATGTCCTCATCCTATAGTTCGAGATTTCGGACCAATTTAAGCTCAAAAGTCTCAGAGTTACAAAACCATCTGAGAATTGGTTTTGACTTTTGATTACCATCAATCACTTTTATGCCAGGAGTTGTAACTTTCTCAACATATCTATCATAAAATTCTATCATGAAATGTTCTTCTTCAGATTGTAATCCTTTAAGCTTTTTATTCTTCTTTAATGTGGCAAAATACTCCTTGTCTTCTTGATCACATCTTGTTTTAAGAAAATTACTTGATCTATCCAATCCTCTTTTCAGTAATTCTACCATCATCTTACCACGTTTAGAATTAGATGGATTAATCAGAGTAATCTGTTTAACTCTTTTAAGTCTTGCACTAGAAGTTTAATGATGCTTGAGTAAAAGTGATATACATCACAAACAACATTTACTCTTTTTATAAAAAAATGCTTCAAATATCTTATCATACTTCCATGCTATGATCTTCACTTGGTTGTGAAATTAGGAGCAATCACAGCATTCAACAACTAAGCAATTGATTGTCCTTTTTGTAATACACTCCTTACCAAGTCTCCAGTTGATCTGGCATTATCTAAAATCTGTCTTTGTTTAAAAGAGGCTTTGTATGCTTGTCATTTAGTATTAGAAACATTTTAATCAGATCTTTTCTACTATCATGAGCATATGGTTTCTTGCCATTTGTTTAATCTCTTGGGGCTTCAACACTCTTTTTCTTTTGGTTATCTCAAGATATTGAGGATTATAAGTATAAGAATGATCATGTTCTTTAAATATTTTTTAGTTTCTTGAAAACTTTTAACAAGATTTCTCAAGGATATAGATTGTAGTCTTTTCAATTTCCTCCATGGATAATTTCTAGCTTGCAACCATGACCTTAATGCTGGAATACTCATATGATCAGGGTCAGGATGGTGCAGCTCAAAGCTTGATAATTCATCTACATGAATACTTTCTTTAGCTCTATTCCATTCACCATGTTCCATTACAATCTCATTTGGATCAATGGGAGCAACTGACTCAGCAGTAATGCATTTCTCATATTCATCATTGATTTGAGAGACAGTCAGTCCATCCAAAAATACTCTATTGTATTTCATCTTCACCAGGTAGTTGTATCTATCCTCAAAATCTTGTGGAATCTCATCCTGATCTTGAATTGGTTGTTGTGTAGAGAAATTGGATATAAATTGTTCTTCATCTATGTCTTCTTCATCTAAGACTTCATCATACCAGTCATCACGGAAATTTTCTTCAGTGTCTTCTAAAGCTTCAATTTGTTCTTGAGTGATTTGCTCTTCAACAATTTCTTCTATTCTTTTAACTTTTGAAGATGATTCTGTTAGAATTGTTTCTGTTACATCATCAAGTTTTCTTTGCCTTTGATTACCTCAAGAGTCTCTTCAACAATCATCTCAGCACTTATCATTTGTTCTGGTGAGATAGGCTTTTGACGTTCCTTTACCTTCATTAATTCATCTTTCAATTTTTCATTTTCATCTAATAATTCTTGAATTTCTCTTCAAGAGTGTCATAATCTTATCATGACTTCAAAATTTTTTATAACATCTTCTTTATTATTTGCGTAGCTCACAATCTTTTCATCTTTCAACAAACGTTCTTCTTTCAACTTAGAATTCTCATCATTAACATCTGAATTTCCTTCTCAAGAGATATGTTTATCACTTTCAGTTTATCATTTTCAACCTTTAATTCTTCAATCTCTTTATCTTTATTCACATTTTCTTCTTTCAAATTTTCCAACTCATCTATGTCAATTGTCTCCTCAGTTTGTATATAACATTATGTGTGTACTCACTGGAATTTCTTTAACTTCTTCATTCACTTCGGTTTGAAATACTGGTTCAATAGCATATCATTCATGAAATCAAAATCAAAAGTTTGATTTTGTGTATCTTCTTCTTGAGCAACAGTAACCGGTCATGTTCTTGAACATCATGAACAGAATTACATGAATATCAACATCAGTAGCTACTTCAGTTAAATTTTGAGTTTCATTGACATTACATTCATCATTCCTTTCATCCATAGCTTCTTGATGTGATTCAGATGCACCATCATTGCCATGATCATCATTATCATCATCATCAGTTGATGAGCTTTTAGAATCTTCATCATCATCATCAATCACATCATTACAATATCCTCAATAAGATCACTTGGATCTATTGGTTCATCTTTAGATAAATGATAATGTGGTTGATTGATGTCTACCTCATCCATACCTACATTCCTTATATACTCAAATAGAGGAATGTTTTGAGCACCAGTGATCATAGCCAGTCTTTTATAAACAGATTCAGACATGTGCTCCAATTGCAGTTTATCACCTTCAACTCCTTCAACATATAAGTCTGGATTTTCTTCATTAATGATTAGTTGAAGAAATCTTGGATTCATGAAGTATTTATTTCTTTTCCTCTTTCAATATAGAAAATAAATCTATTCATTATCCATTTAGCCATGTTAAACCTTGTTAGTGGCTAAACATAATAGGAGATGCAATGTCCACTGGGAATGAATCCCAACCTGCACTTCGTTTCGACATGCAATGTTGAAAAATATAACACAACAGTTTCCAGTGTTTTACACTCTAGCTTTAAAAAAATGTTTCTTCGGAAAATGATCAGGATGACCCATTTGTAGAAAAACTTCTCTATATTCATTAAAAGTGTACTCAGATAAGTATTCTGGGTCATTTTCTCCAAGTTTAAGAGTTGTTCTTATTGCTTGTTCAGAGACTTCAAGCATTCTATCAGAAGTAATGAAAGCTCTTAAAACTTTGTTCCTTCTTCATCTCTTTCTATGTTTGTGTTCTCCAAAATCTTTTGATTAATCTTGCATTTATCAAAGGTCTAGCACACATTGCATAGACATAATTTTGATCTAAGCAAAATCGAATAATCTCTTCATAACCAGCTGGTCCCTGTTTTCTTCATCTAAGAATGCAACAACATTATGTTTAGGCTCAAATTTTAAATCTGCCATTTGCAAAAATATAGGGAAAAAGAATATTAGAACATTGAAAATTTACTTATGAATTTGCATTTTGTAATATTGAATTCAATTTTGACTTATGATTTTGACTTTTTACTTATGAATTTAATTTGAATTTTGAACTCTTAAATTTTATTCAATGTTTTTATCTATCAATTTTATCAATCAATTGTTTCAATTCTGATTCATCTAATTTTATTTAAAAAAATATTTTTTTATTTGTCAAAAATTGACTATGACTGTTCATCTTTTCTTCTTCCTTCGAAGAACCCGACTGTGCAACTATCATCAACATCATTCATGATTTCAGTTGAAGAACAATATACAACTTGCTCGAAATTTGATATATATCAATAATCCAGAGTAATTTTAGATATGATTAAGATTTTATTAGATAAACTTTGATTGTTCAATCACATAGTGTTCGAACGCTCAAATAGCTGTCAAACGACTATTTCAATCATAATGTATTAATCAAAATCTACTGATTTGAATCACAAACTTACGTTTATAACTCAAGTAATATCTATCAGTCAACACAGATTTGCTTCAACCAATAGCAATAGAGAGTTCGATAAAGACCAGAGTCGATAGTTCAGAGGGTTTTGTTTGGAAATTTTTGAGTGTAATGAGAAAACAAGTGTAAGTGTTGAATATATATTAAGTGAAATTTTAGCCGCATGAGCACTTTTTGTGCGTATGAAACCCTAAAATTCACAAAATAATGAGCGTATGAGCACTGTATGGCCGTATTGACTCAGACACATGAGAACTGTTCAGCCGCATGAGCACTATACAGATGCATAAGCACTATTCAGGTTTGTTTGCACTGTCAGGCGCTTTTGCACTGTTCAGGCGCTTTTGCACTGTTCAGGCGCTTTTGCACTGTTCAGGCGCTTTTGCACTGTTCAGGCGCTTTTGCACTGTTCAGGCGCTTTTGCACTGTTCAGGCGCCTTTGCACTGTTCAGGCGCCTTTGCACTGTTCAGGCGCTTTTGCACTGTTCAGGCGCTTTTGCACTGTTCAGGCGCTTTTGCACTGTTCAGGCGCTTTTGCACTGTTCAGGCGCTTTTGCACTGTTCAGGCGCTTTTGCACTGTTCAGGCGCTTTTGCACTGTTCAGGCGCTTTTGCACTGTTCAGGCGCTTTTGCACTGTTCAGGCGCTTTTGCACTGTTCAGGCGCTTTTGCACTGTTCAGCCACATGAAGTTTCTGAAACGTCCAACACTTGTTAACTCTTGAAACATTTCAACACTATGTAGACACATGAGGCATTCAAAACGTCTAACACTTGTTAACACAGACTCATTATCACTGTTTAGGCATATGGGATGATGAAACACCCAAACACTTGGTTAAACTCATGGACTTATTGCAACTGTTTAGATGCATGGGAATGTTAAAAATGCCAAAACACTTGTATAATTCCTAAAAGTTCACCATGCTCCTATTTAGACGTATGAACACTATTTAGGCGCTGATGAGTTGACTTGAGTTGACTTTCATGAGTCTTACACTTGTGTTTTCCAAAATCTTCACCTGCAGACTATTTAAACATATTAGTAATATTTCATACTAATATATAAACATTTTAAGCAAAATTTTGAATTTTCCAAAATTTACATTTTATACCCTCAAATTTGAACTTTTTACATCTTGCACACTCAATTTTGATTTTTTAACATTTTTAATTCTTCACTTGATGATTTACTTTTTAAAGTATATATGTCCCTTCATTTTAATCTCAAAACATAATCAAATATCCATTTTCAACTTTTAAAAGAAACATTTCCACTTGCAAATTTATATAGGTTCATATCATCATTTTCAAAAGATACTCACATACACTTTGAACATATAGCATCATCCTTTCAATTCAACATTTTATTTTGATTTTCTAAGAAAAAACTCTTCCATTTATTACTCCCCTTAAACTTTTAAGTTTGAAAAACTTATAAGTTTCCTAAGGTAACATAATAAGATCACACATCTCATGTTATATTGCCTTCACACACATAAAACATGCATAAAATTAAAATGAAATCAAAATCAAAATCTAGTGTAAACAAAGAATTCATGTCTGCAGTGAGATCATATCAATGAAGATAAGCACAGTAAAATAAAAAAAAATATGAGTAGTCATGGACAATGAATAAATCTTGATCAAGTGTGCTCCAAGTCAGTGATATCACAGTAAAGGAGACACAAGATCTAAGGACAGAACATGAGTGATTTTGACAAATTATCAGCTCACTTACTTTTTCAATTCATGGATATTTAGATAAACATGATGTAGATCCTACAAAGACTTAGAGAGCTCAACTATCATCTAGACATGCAAGAAAGAACACATGGATAACCATTTGATCAACTCTATCTATCCATTTGAATAGACTGTGCACATTCGCATCTTTTGCATCAAAGAGAAAATCCAGGTCTGTAATGACTTACAACAAAGGATTTCTCAGCACTTTAGGTCTATGATGACTCATAACAAAGAAGTGATATGATGCTTGTAACAGATCTCATGATTAATCACATCACAATCAGGTGTGAGTGGTGTAACTTAACAAGCAATCAATATGATAAGTCAAAACATCTCAAAAGTACTCAGATGAATACACACAAATGTAAAGATTTAGTGTAATCACAAGAATTTACTTTTTTAGTATAGTGGCATAATATTGTCTACACATCATATCTGATCATGTTAGACTTTATTAATGAGTGAAATATGCAACTGATCTCACTAATATACTATCATTTCTCACATATTGCAAAATAGATTCTTGTCTAAAAATAAACTGACACTTATAAAAAGACTCTATATTTGGATTTTGATTTTATACTTTTGTATTTGGTTTTTCTAAACAAAAACACACACACAAAATACAAATAGACAATTAACATTGAGAAGATCACTTATGATGATCTTTTGATTTAGGGAGATTACATATGATTAATAAGACCAATTGACTCCACTAAATACTCAAACCATCCTGGTAGGAAGGCTTTAGTAAATAGATCTGCCAACTGTTTTTCTGTTGCAATTTGAATCAATATGATTAACCCTTTTTCAGAGTTATCTCTAAGAAAATGATATTGAATTTCGATATGATTTGTTTTTGAATGTTGAACAGGATTAGCTGTAATGAACATAGCTACAGTGTTATCAATGTAAATAGGTGTTTTAAGAAAATTTAAATCATAATCCAGTAATTGATTTTGCAACCAGATGATTTGAGAACATCCTGCTGATGCAGTAATTTACTCAACTTCTATAGTTGAAACAGAGACCTTTGTTTGTTTCTTACATTGCCATGAGACTAATTTGGGACCAAGAAATTGACACCCACCCAAAGTAGATTTTCTATCTTGACAACATCCACCATAATCACTATCTGTATATCCATGTAATTCAAAGTTACCCTCGTAAGGATACCAAAGCCCTAAAGCTGATTTACCTTTGAGATACCTGAATATCCTTTTGATAGCAATTAAGTGAGATTCTTTTGGGTCTGATTGATACCTGGCACAAACACAAACAACATACATAATGTCTGGTCTAGATGCCGTAAGATACATCAAATAACCAATCATTGATCTGTATAGCATTTGATTAATAGATTTACCTTTTGGACCAGGTTCAATCTTGGTGTTAACATCTGCTGGAGTTCGTATAGACTGATAGTCTTGCAACTTAAATTTCTTCAAGAGCTTGTCAACAAACTTCTCTTGATTGATAAAAATTCCATCGCCAGTTTGCTTGACTTGAAGTCCAAGAAAGAAATTAATCTCTCCCATAGAACTCATTTGGAACCGAGATTTCATGATTTCTTCAAATTCAATTCACAATTTTAGACTCGTAGAACCAAATATGATATCATCAACATACAGTTGTACACATAAGAGATCTTCATTATCCTTCTTTACGAATAAAGTTGGATCATATTTCCCTCTTGTGTATCCATGTTGGATTAAGTGTTGTGATAATGTCTCATACCAAATTCAAGGGTCTTGATAAAGTCCACATAAAGCTTTACTCAGCTTATACACTTGATGTGGAAATTCTGCATCCTTAAAGCCCGGAGGTTGCTTCACAAACACATCGTCAGTGATAGGACCATATAAAAAGGAACCCTTGATATCCATTTGATACACCTTAAATTTCATGAATGAAGCATATGCCAGGAAAACTCGAATGGATTCAAGTCTTGTAACTGGTGCAAACACCTCATCATAATCTATTCCTTCTTCCTGTGTGTATCCTTGTGCAACAAGTCTCACTTTGTTACTTATTACTACACCATGATCATCAGTCTTATTTCTAAGCAACCATTTTGTGCCTATGGCATTTTCTCCTACAGGTAAATCCACTAAATTCCACACTTCTTGTTTGCGGAATTAAAGCAATTCTTCTTGCATAGCTTCTATCCAACCATTGTCCTTTAATGCTTTGGTAACATTTTTAGGAACAATTTAAGAAAGAAAACAAGAATATAAGCACATGTTTGCTTGTTCTGATTTACTCCTTGTTGTTCTCTCATTCAATGGACCAATAATCTGAGAAATTGGATGATTCTTGTGAATACGAGATGTTGGAATCTCATCACATTGAACACTAGCATCCAGATTTGTTTGGTTTAAATTGGAGAGCTGATGTAACAAATTAGAAGAATGTGGATTGAAGTTTGGAACTTGAGTTGATGAGTTAATAAAGTAATCAAAGTTACCAGTATCAACTGCATCACCAGAGATGGATGATGTTCCAGACTCAGGTTGCACAAACTCATTACCATCATTAGGAATTGGTTGTGATTCTTCCTGATCAAATGAGACTGAATGATCTAAAGCTGAATTATAAAGATTATTTTCATTGAATCGAATTGTTGAGTCCTTGAAAAATGATAAAAATGGGTAGTCTGAGCTAGAATCATTTGATCCTCACTGAAAGATCCAAGATCTCCCGTAGATTTCTTCTGACCTGTAGAATCAAGACAATTTGATTGATTAAACAAGTTAGATTGAAATGAATTTGAAAATGAATCTAAATCAAATAACCATGCAGGACCATTTGAAACTAATGGAAAAGAATTTTCTAGAAATTTAACGTTAAATGTTTCAAGAATTATATTCGTCCTAGAGTTATACACTCGATAGGCTTTTGAAACAGATGAGTAGCAATAGAAAATCCATTATCAGATTTTGCTTCAAAGTTTCCTTACTGATATTTGAATTAAGAATCATAACAGGACAACCAAATGATTTTAGAAGGTTTATGTTTGGTTTTCTTCCGAACATTAACTCATAAAGAGTTTTCATTTTATCTTTCACAATTAAAATTCTGTTCTGAATAAAACACACACTTGATATAGCTTCATCCCAAAAAGTGATAGGCATTTTTGCATCAGCTAACATAGAACGAGCAGCTTCAATTAGTGTTCTATTCTTCCTTTCAGCAACTCCATTTTGTTAAGGAGTTATGGGAGCACTGAACTGATGAGCTATCCCTCTCTAAGCATAAAACATTTCAATGTTAGCATTTTTGAATTCCATTCCATTATCACTTCTTATTATTCTCACTTTATTTTCTAATTGATTTTTAACTTTATGATAAATTCTTTTAGTAAATCAGCTGTTTCAGATTTAGCATAAAAAAGAAAACCCATGAAAATCTTGTATAGTCATCAATGATAACTAAAAAATATGATTTTCATCCAATACACTTTACATTTGTTGGTCCAAAAAGGTCCATATGTAACATTTGAAGAGGTTTGGAAGTTAAGTTTATGAGCTTGGCCTTATAAGACGCTCTGTGTTGCTTTCCTTTCAAACATGCTGAGCAGTGATTAGTCGTTGCAAACTTCTTAGATGGAAGTCCAATGACATGATTTCCTGATACAAGTTTGTTCATATTCTTGAAATTTGAATGTCCGAGACGTCTATGCCAAAGCTGGCTTTCATCATTTGATGCCTTAGCAATTAGGCATGTTGTTTTAGTTGAAGGATCAAGTTGAGACATATCCAACTTGTATACATCTCTATCCCTTTCAACTGTGACAATTACGCAATCTTTGCTTATCTAAAAACCTAGCTTCAAAACATAACAAAATGAATCATCAAATAGAACAGAGTATAATTTATCACATTTGGGATACACTTAAAAGATTAAAGTTCAACTGTGAACAAAAGTTGACTTTGTCAAAGCTTGTTATTCCATTGATACTATTCCTTCTCTTGTTATTTTTCCACCAGCATCACCCCAAATGCGACGTGTGTTCCATCCTTTAACATAAAATCTTGTAACAAGGCAGGATTGCCTGTCATATGCCGCTACACCTACTATCCACATACCATGTATTAAGTGGTCTTCTTGGGCGTACCTTAGGTTGATCAGATTGTGCCATTACACCTACTTCATCTGTATCCTCCTTAGGATCATATTTGTCACTCCAATCATAGTCATCTTCTTCATTCTCACTTTCTACCTTGGATCATTATTTTCTGACCATTTTTCTCCCTGGATTTCTGCAATAAGAGAAAAACTTGATGTTAATCATTAGTAAATTGTTCAGCATATGCATTCCAATCATAACCATCTTTAATGCTAACTACTAAAGCTTTCATGGTTGCATCAGATGGTTTTGTTTCATCTTTAAGCTCAGGCATAGGAAGACTTTGATAGGGCTTCTGAAAAGTCTTCTGAGCTGGTTGAAACCTTTGATTGCTAGAACTTGATTGAGCATTTCCTCCATTATTCCTGAGCTTGCATTCTCTTGAGAAATGTCCATAACTGTTACAGTTAAAACACCTTGATTTTGACTTATCAAACCTAACACTCTTGTTAGCACTTGGCTTGTACTTCCTGTTGACATATGAGTGTTTTTGTGTCCTCTAAGCAATCATTACTATCTACCAGTTTAAGTCCATCTGTTCAACATCTTCAGGATCCATTTCAAACAAATCTTGCAAAACAAGGTCTAATTGAGTTAAATGGCTACCCTGATATGCTTGAAAACTAGCCATAAATGCAGTCAATGTAGTTTTAGACTCTTCATCCTCTAATAGGATGTTTATCACATCTTTAACTTTGCTAGATTTAGCAGAGTTAGATGAAGAAGTCTTTGTTTTAACATCAGAGTTTTAGACTGAGATTTAGGAGGAGATTGAGAATGAGACTGTGTTGTATAAGCAGGAGCACTAGTAAATGATGAATCAGTGAAACTCCTGCTCCAACAAACAAATCTCCCTCTTCTTCTGTAAATTTCTCACTTTTTGCCATGAATGCATTTTCAATAGTGTTTGCAGGAGAAGCAACAAACTGATATTGAGACTTGATGCTGCTCTATCATTATTCCTTGAGCTTTCATCAATCTCTACTGACTCTATCTTGGCAATGAGTAGATCTAGATCCATAGAGAACTTCTCAGTATGCTTTAGTAAAGGTTACTGTTTGTTTCCATGATGAGGATAAGCAGTGAGTAGTCAACATTTAGATCTTCAAGATCAGCTTAATACAGCTGTTGACATCTCATTGTAAGTTGAACAAAATCTGTTCATCACCATGTCTCCAAGCAAATGTTGAAACAATTCTAATTGTCTTTCAACTTTTGTTTCATGAGATTTTGAATCTCCTTGCCTCCTTCACAATGGTCTTTAAGGCTTATTACATTGGTGTTCTAGTTTGATATCCATCAAGCCTTGCAAGAAACTAGAGGTAGTCCTTTACACATCAAGTTATGCTTTGATATCACTTAACTCTTCTTAATCATCTCCTTGAAGACCATCTTAGGAAGGGTTCTTGAGAATCTTTTAGTATAAACAACCCTCTGTCGGCCCATCAGTGATTATAGAAATGTATGATCCTTTTTCGATAGATTTCCAAAAATCAATGTCACTGGGATTTAAGTCAGTTTTTTAACCTAAGAGACCAATTTTTGAAATCCCTCTTTTTTAAGTTTTAGAACTCTATTTTAGATTTTTGATTTCACCATCTATATTTTTTTTTGTTTTTCTTCGATTTTGAATTAAGAAAAGAAATGTTAAAAGTTTTTTTTTTGAAAAATTTTCTTAAAAAACTTCTAAGTATCAATTGTGATGCGCACTGAACAGTAAATCAACGTCAACATTATTGCGCCTAGGTAGAGAGACGTCTAATGGACTTAGATAATTTTCCAAGCCTAAGTTGATGCGTCTAACTATATGAAAATGCTGACTATTATAAAATGTTGGACCAAAAGAACCAATGAGCCAAGATCAGAAAACCTCTAAGTCCCCACGGTATCACAACAACTGCTGAAAGCCTCATCAGTAGTTTGACAAGTGCTGAAGACTTCAACAGCTGAAGATCAAGTGCTGAAGACCTTAACAGCTGAAGAACCAAAGTGCTGAAGTACAACAGCTGAAGAACACAAGTGCTGAAGCTGAAAGACCAAAGTACTGAAGTACAACAGCTGAAGAGTTCACAAGTGCTGAAGATCAACAACTGATGTACAAAGTCTGAAGACAAGACTGAAGACATCAGCTGATGATATCTACTGAAGTCATCAGCTGATGAAACGCCTGAAGGTCAAAGTCTGAAGATCAAGTACTGAAGCCTCAGTAGTTTGTCACAACTGCTGAAGAGTACTTCTTCAGTAGTTGTGATATCAGTAGTTTTATTTTCTTTGTTTCAGTAGTTTTGTAAAACGACTGAAGAGCTTGTTCTTCAGTCGTTGTAGTTTCAGTAGTTTTATTTTGTACTTAACTTGCTGATATGTTCTCAGTAGTTGTGAACATTTCAGTAGTTTGTTAAGAATTAGTTATTTCTGTATTGGATCTGCCAGTTGTCACTTTCCGTGATAACAGCAGTGACTGTTGCACTCTATATAAGGAGTGACAACCTATTGTAATGATGTAGTGATATGAGCAATTGAATGGAATGATTGATTGATTCGATTAGAAATATTCTACATCATTCTCCTAGAAATCAGAAATTCATATTCTCTCCTATAACCGTATGCGATCTTAACGCTTACAAGTATCGATTGCTTGCTACAATTTGTCTAATTCGTGTTTGTATTCCGCTGCTTTATATTCTGATATATCAAACTTGTGATCACTGATCCTGTCAAATGGTATCAGAGCAGGTTAATCATTGATCGATCTAATAATTGATCATTGAAACTGCTATTCAAGATCCAAGTTTGATTGAATTAGCTTTTGTTTTTGCAAGAAACGGTTATAGAGATTGAATTTTTCTGTATTTCTGCTCATTCATCCTGAGATCTTTTCTTGGTTCTCATTGAGTTTGTTGTGGTTTGTCTAAAACTTTTTTAAACTTGAACTAAACTGTTTTTGAACTGAAAATGACCACTCCCTCCAATGATCCTCACAATACTGGTTCCTCAACCAAGCCTCCTATGCTGGTTAGGAATGAGTATAACATATGGCAAAGACGTATGCTCCATCACCTGTCTGTTAACAGCGCAGGGTGTTGGACATCTGTGGTACATGGTCCACACAAGCCTATGGTGAATAACCCGGAAACCAATCAAATGGTTCCGAAGAGGAGGGAGCAATACTCAGATGAGGATAAAAAGTTGCTTGAGATTGATGCAAAAGCCCATGGAATTCTGGCCATGGCTTTGCCCAATGAAATCTATTCTGGGCTAATGCATCATGAAACTGCCCATGACCTCTGGATTGCTTTGAAAGAACAATTTGGAGGAACAGATGAGGTCTTGGCAAATAATAGAGAAATTCTTGCCCAACAATATGAGACATTCTCTCATAGAAAGGGTGAGACACTGACTCAACAATATGAGCGGTTTTCTTGTTTGATCTCTGAACTAAAAATGGTCAAACTTGAATACACCAATATTCAGATGAATAACAGATTTCTCAGATCACTGCCTGAGAGATGGGACACATATACTATTGTCCTACGCTCCAGTGCAAGTTTGGACAAACTATCTCTCACCCAACTCCATGGGAAATGCTCACTTTTGAGAGAGAGATAGAACAGAAGAGAAAGCTGTCTTCATCTGGAAAGCTCACTGAAGACTTTACAAGGCAACACTGCCTTGGTGGGTCATGAGTCAGAATATGCTTCATCTGAATGCAGTATGATGAGCATATTAATTTCTCTTCGAGCACTTCTAATTCTGCATTTGTAAGTGTTGATGGTCAGTTTACTGGAGGTAATAATGACAATTTATGTTTCATTATGGATGATCTCAAGGGGATTGCTGATGATGACTTAGAAGAGATGGATATTTTGAGCCAAATGGCCTTGATAAATATCAGATCTCAGAAGTTCTACAAAAGAACTGGAAGAAAATTCCCAGGACTCTCTGGCAAAACCAAAGTTGGTTTTGACAAGAGCAAGTTGAGGTGTCACAAATGCCAACGGCTTGGACACTTTGCAAGAGAGTGTAGATCAACTGGATCAAACTCTACTGCACCCTTTGTGACTTTTCCTGGCAACAGTCAACAAAACAGAGGGCAACATCCTGTCACATCTAGTCATCATCCTCAACAACAATCTCCGGCATATTTTGTTCCTCAGGGTCAAATGCCTTATCAGTACCTTGTTATTACATGCCACAGTCAAGTCAAGTTCAAGTTCCTATGACACCACAACCTCATGCATTACCAGAACCTCAGCCTCCCTATCTCATCAACAACCTTCATCTCAACAACACAGCTTCTTCACCCCAGGAGTTGTTGACTGGAGCAGTTTACCAGATGACTTGTCTGGTCATGATCAACTGTTCTCAGGTGCTGGTCAACATGGTGGTGACAGTCCCTTTGGGAATCTAGCTCTTATGGCTTTGGAGTCTGCTGATACTTCATCTTCCAATGCCTCTACACCTCAGGTATCACAGGTATCCTCTGAGGCAAAAGCCAAATTATGTTCTGAACAATGCATAGCAGCATTTGCTTCCATTAGAGAAGCAAATGTAGCTTTAATTAATAAGAACATTGAGCTAGAAAAGTAATTTCCAAAAACAAAGCTGAGTTTGAGTTTGTGCTCAAAGATAAAAATGATGAGGTTTATAAACTGAATTGCAAAATAATTGATGATAAGGCTAGAGAAGATGTACTTTTAGAGAAGTACAAAGATCTCAAAGAAACCCTTGCAGTTACCCAGGTCGAGTGTGATAGATGGGTACAATCATGCAAAGGTTTTGAAATGCTTCTTAGTAAGCAATCTGCTTCAAATGTGAAGTTTGGAATTGGTTACAATCACACTGCTCCACCTACAGATTTTACCCCAAGAGCAGAGGTAGAATCTGATGGTGAGAGTGATAACCAATCCATCAAGTCATGTGATCTACCTTCTGATACAGCACAATCAGAAGTAGCAGTCAGTATCAAGTCCTCCTTGAACCTATCAGCTGATGTTGATGGTCCAAATGCTGACATTCACATGATCAATAAGTTGATCAACTCAGGAGTCAATCCTGAAGGTCCTGAAAGGACTGGAGAGCAGGATTCAACTCCTGAAGTTCAAACTTCAACTGCTGTCAGTACTGAAGAGAAGAAAACTGGCAGTAGAAAGAGTTTGAAGACTACTAAAGATGCTGTCAAGAAAGCAACCAATGCTTCCAAAGCATTGAAGAACAAGTCTTCACCATCTTTAGTTGATGATCAACCTAAGATGAAGAAGAAACCATGTGAAGTATGTGGTTTGTTCAATCATCTTACAGATGATTGTTGGTACAAAAGAGGTTCCAAACTCAAACAAAAAGAAGAAATTAATGAGAAAATGGTAAAAATGAAAACTGAGTTTGAGACCACATTTGTATCAGCAACATCAAATCCTGTAACCCTTAAGTCCTTAAAGCAATCCAAAAGGAAGGAGTTAAACAGGTGACAGCTGAGGGTGCTCAAAAGAAGAAGGTGCAACATAGGACTTATCTAACTCCACTAGCATGTGTCTGATGAGCTGAAAGCTTTATCACAAAATCAGACACAGCTGGTGATGATGGTACAACATCTGTTGGGTAGAGTTAACCAACTAGATTCTCCTATGTTGAAACCACAGAAAAGGAGGTCTAAGCCAAAGGACTCCTCTTCTGCACCATCTTCTTCCTCTCAGGCTGTTGTTACAAATAACATGCTAGTTTACCATCTATTGATGAGACCAGGCCCAAAACCAAAAAGGTTTGGGTCTCTAAAACTAACTGATTGTTTATTATTGCAGGTTTCTTCAACATGCCAAAATAGCATCTGGTATGTAGACAGTGGGGGATCCATGCACATGACTGGGAACATCTCTCTTCTTCATGACTACTCTCAAGGAAAGAAGGGATTTGTCTCTTTTGGCAATGATGCTAGGGGTTACATCATCGGTAAGGGCTTTGTCTCCAATGGAGAAATCAAATTTGATGATGTTAATCATGTGGAAAATCTCAAGTACAACCTCTTGAGTGTCAGTCAAATGTGTGATAAAGGCCATGTTGCCCTTTTCACAAGTCAAAACTGTAGGATTCTGTCATCCAAAGTTTTGCCCTTGATTGACAAGGTGTTGGATGATCACACTCTCCTGAAAGCCAACAGGACAGGAAGAGTGTATGCCTTAGATCTCTCTAAGAAGATAGATCTCAAAGGCAATCCTTGCCTATTTTCCAAAGCCTCTTTTCAAGAATCTAAACTATGGCACAGGAGGCTTGGTCATGTTAATCTCAAAAACATGAATCAGCTTAGCCACAATAGTTTAGTCAGAGGCTTACCAATAAAGGAGTTCCACTGTGATGAAACTTGCACTGCTTGTTTAAAAGGAAAACAGCACAAGGTCTCATTTCCTCCTATTGAAGTGTCCAAGTCCACTGCCTGCTTGCAATTACTGCATATGGATCTATTTGGTCCTGTGAGAGTAATGAGCATGGCAAAGAAGAAATACTGTCTGGTAATTGTGGATGATTACTCCAGATTTGTATGGACTTTCTTTCTACACTCAAAGGATGAGGCTGCTCAGAAGATTATCCACTTTGTGCTGTACATTGAGAAGCAGTATTCCCTTCCAGTCAAGTGTATTAGGAGTGATAATGGAACTGAGTTCAGAAATCATACACTTGATGACTTCTATCTCTCAAAGGGAATCAAAAGGCAGTTCAGCATTCCAAGGACTCCGAACAAAATGGAGTAGTGGAGAGAAAGAACAGGACCCTCATTGAAGCTGCAAGGTCCATGCTGGCTGACTCAGGTTTGCCATTGACCTTTTGGGCCGAAGCTGTCAACACAGCTTGTTATGTGCAAAATAGAGTTTTAGTAAATCAGAGGTTGATGAAGACTCCATATGAAGTTCTCCATCATTTGGCTCCACTGATTTCATTTTTCAAAGCATTTGGGTGTCCCTGTTTTATTCTCAACACAAAGGATCAACTCCACAAATTTGATCCTAAGGTGGATGCAGGATACTTTGTTGGTTATTCATCTACTTGCAAGGCATACAGAGTCTTCAACTGCAGAACAAAGATGGTTGAAGAAACTCTACATGTTAAGTTTAATGAATCTCCAAAGGACAAGATTCCACAAAGTCCTGTGGAGTTATTTGATTTGGACATACTGCAATATGTTCCTTATCAAACTCCTGCTGTTGCTCCTGTCAACAGTTCACCACCTGGTGGTACTGCTGATGATGATGATGATTGCAGTACTCACCTCTTCAGGTTTAGTGATCAGCTGCCTGATTCAACTAGACCTGATGTTCCTGTAGCGCCAGTAGCACCATCCACAACAAATGCTGATGAGATTTCTTCGAATTCAACTTCCTTTGAATTACCATCCACTGATTGGTTTCAAGGAAATGATTCACCATCACCATCTGTTGCTGCTGAACCGGCTACAAACACTTGCACAGATCTCATTGTGTATCAAGATCTGAAGAATCACCCCATGTCTCAAATCATTGGTGATATCACTGCTGGAGTATCAACAAGAAGTCAATTGTCAAATTTCTGCTTCTATGCTCTCTTCATCAGTCAGCAAGAGCCAAAGAATTATCACATTGCTTTAAAGGACAATGGATGGGTTGATGCCATGCAGCTTGAGCTTCTTCAGTTCAAGAAACAGCAAGTGTGGGAACTGGTTCCTCTACCTCCAGGTAAGTGTGCAATAGGCACTAAATGGGTGTTTAGGAACAAAACTGATGAAAATGGGCTTATTGTAAGAACAAGGCCAGACTGGTTGTTCAGGGGTTTGCACAAGAAGAAGGTATTGATTATGATGAAACCTTTGCCCCTGTAGCCAGACTGGAAGCAATTCGATTGTTTTTAGCTTATGCTGCTTATCAAAAACTTAAAGTCTTTCAAATGGATGTCAAAAGTGCATTTTTGTATGGAAAAGTTAAAGAAGAGGTTTATGTATGTCAACCTCCAGGCTTTGAGGACAATAAACATCCTAATTGGGTGTATAAGCTTGATAAAGCTCTTTATGGGTTAAAACAAGCTCCAAGAGCCTGGTATGAGACATTATCAAACTTTCTTCTGGAAAACAATTTCACTAGAGGCTCCATTGACAAGACTTTATTTATTAAGAAAGCTGGGCAGCATAATCTACTTGTTCAATTTATGTAGATGATATCATTTTTGCATCCTCTGATCCAAAGTTGTGTGATGCCTTTACAAAGTTGATGCAACAGAAGTTTGAAATGAGTGCCATGGGAGAATTACAGTTCTTTCTGGGGTTGCAAATCAAACAAAAGGCTGATGGAATTTTTATTCATCAATCCAAATATACAAAAGATCTTTTGCAAAAGTTTGATTTACAAAACTGTAAGCCCTGTTCTACTCCCATGAGCAGCACCACACAACTGGACTCAGATCAGAAAGGTAAAGTGGTTGATGAAACACTTTACAGATGTATGATTGGGTCCTTGATGTATTTAACAGCTTCTAGACCAGATATTATGTTTGCTACATGTGTTTGTGCTAGATTTCAGGCTGCACCTAAAGAGTCTCATCTGATTGCAGTCAAGGGATCTTTAGATATCTGCAAGGCACTCCATCTCTAGGTTTATGGTATTCTACCAGACATTCTGGTAAATTAGTTGCTTTTTCTGACAGTGACTATGCAGGGTGTAAGTTGACCAGGAAATCAACTTCTGGTGGATGTCAATTCCTAGGCAACTGCTTGATTTCTTGGCAGAGCAAGAAACAGACCTCAGTTGCTACATCCACTGCGGAAGCAGAGTACATTGCTGCTGCAAGCTGTACATCTCAGGTACTCTGGCTTCAAAACCAACTTTTGGATTATGGCATTACAGAGACTAAGACTCCATTGTTAATGGATAGTGCTTCAGCTCTTTGCATTGTCAAAAATCCAGTCCAGCACTCTAGGACCAAACATATAGAGATCAGACATCATTTTATAAGGGATTGTTTTGAAAAAGGTCTGATTGATCCTAAGTTTGTGCCCAGTGCTGATGAGCTTGCAGACATTTTTACTAAGCCTTTGGATAGTTCAACTTTCCAAAACCTGGTGTTAAGGCTTGGTATGCTGCAGCTAGAATAGGTGACAACTACTGATGATCTCAGTAATTCATATTGATGATCATGAGTGCCTGTCACATATAAGTACTGATGAGCTCTTTTAACCTCAGTAGTTTTTATACTACTGAAGGCTAAAAGTTCTCACAAGTACTGAAGTACTTCATCTGCTCTAAACTACTGAAGTAGTTACAACTACTGATGCAGTCATAACTACTGAATCAGTAAAAACAGATAAGTACTGATGTCCTATGAAACAACTGAAATCAGCCATAAAGACTGATGAATGTGTTGAGGACAGTTTGAAACAGCTGAAAAGCTAAGAATTGACGAAAACAGCTGAAGAGAACTTTCTCCTCAGTCGTTTGTACCACTGCTGTTTCATTTTAAACAACTGAAGCAAAACCACGTCTCTCAGCAGTTTTATAACTACTGATGACCAATACCAAGTCTTCAGTTGTTTACAACAGCTGATGACAAAACCACTGTCTTCAGTAGTTTCATAACTACTGATGACAAACACCATGTCCTCAGTTGTTTCAATCACCTGAAGTCAAAACCACGGTCTTCAGTAGTTTTCTAAACTACTGATGCCTAACACCGCGACTTCAGCTGTTTCAACGTCTGAAAGGATAATACCATGTCAACGGTCGTTTAAAACTACTGATGACTAACACCACATCCTTCAGTCGTTTCCTCACCCGTACCCTATAAATACCCTTAACCTGAGCTCTCCATGCTTTATCTTCTTCAAACCTAACGTTCCTCTCCAAAAAATTTCCATGGCGTCTATGCAAATTAAACCGCGACACAACTGTGTTGCCTACCTCACAAAATCGCCGATCTGGACTAAGTTCGATACTGCTATCGATCTTATGGTTCAGTCCCAATACAACAAGGCATTCCTTCTGAACCCCGTTTTACATACCGAATCCTTGAACCAATTTTGGATGAACGTTAATGTCACTACTGAGGAGAGCAACACACAATCCCTCCCTCCGTCAGTCGTCAACCACAAAGAAGTAGTGATTACTCCTGCAACAATCCGTAAAATTCTTCAACTGAGTGATGCTACCTCTCCTGCTGGATATCCGAAGGCACCATAGATCTATCATTTGCTCAGCATGGATATCAAGGTGATCTCAGTGCCACCACCATCATGAAGAAACACTTTAATGACGCTGAGCGCCTGATCTTTCACATGGTCAATGTATGTTTGGCCCCTAAGACATCGTCTTGGGATCAAATGTCCACCAAATGGCAGCAGGTATGTATTCTATCCTTGAGCAACAACCACTGAATTTTTCAGAATTAATATTTTCAGAGCTCAAAGATATGGCTCAAAAACTAACTGCCAACCGTTGGATACTCTATCCACGGTTCATAATGGCCATTATAATAGACCAGCTTAATGCTGAGGGACTTGTTGGCTTGGGAGTCCCTGCTACGGCTGTTTTGCCAGAAGTATACTCCCGGCACAACTCGACCGGACACTCAAACTGGCTGCCAAGCTGCGAAAACCCACGCAGCTGGAACCCACAGCCACCACCTCCAAATCCAATGTCCCCACCAAACTCACCAAAAAGAAACCCAAAATGGCTACTCAGGGAATTGAGTCCCCTGAGGATGCTCCTGCACAAAAACGCAGGATATATCCACTAGTCCAAACCCCCTAGTGGATACCATGACTCCTCCAGCCACAGCCGCTCAGGCTTCCTCTCAACAGGAGCCTGCAGCAACCCAAGGGGCACCTACTTATCTGGGATCTTCCTCACTTGAGGAGATTGCCATTGAAGAGCACCATCCACCCCAGGTGCACACTGCTTCTACCCCCGTACCCCAAACAACCGCCCCTCACAGCCCAACTTTAATAGTTGCTCAAGTGCTGACTCAATTGCACTCCTCACCCCCTCCCCAGAAACCACTTATTACTGGGAATACCTCTACAATGAGGGGGAGGAACACAGTGCATCTGAGAACCCACAGCACAGGGGTTTCCCAATTCTATCTCCTGGTGTAGAGAAGGAGCTTAGAATATCTAGTGAGGCTGCCACCTCCTCTGACTCAGCACATGACCAGAGTGAGGCTGGTAACATTGCTAAGACCTCCCTAGAGGCAACAGCTGATGATGGACATTGTCCTGAGGCTGGAAGTCCCCAGTACCAAGCACAAGGGGCACATGCACCAACTGGTCTACACCCAGTGCATGTTCATCCTGCTCTAAGCAGGAGGTCAGGTGATTCAGTATCAACTGATGATGACCTGAGCTTCTTCTTCTGATGTAGTTGCTCAAAACACCATTCTAGAGGATGAGGTTAGCAGACTCAAAGAGCTGCTGGCCAAGATGTCTCAGGATGCAAGTCCATCTGCCACCCTCATACACCCACAGATGGCACCTTCCCTTGAAGGTTTCCAAATACAGAGCCACCCCAAAATCAACCACCTGCCTCCGCTTCAGGCCCTACTTCTCAGGAACAGAACCCTCCTGAGCAAATAGGTGCTGCTCTCAAAAATTCCCTCCCTCTCATCACCCCCCTAATCACTGATATAGTGATCAAAGCCCTTGATGAGAGGCTTTCCTCAACATTACAGCCCTTGGTTGATGCTGCTGTCCACAAGACTCTTTCTGCGGTCTCAACCCCTTCCTCCAATGCAACCAAAAAGGGGGAGAGTCCTGCAGTGAAAGAACAGAAGAGGAAAAGATCCGAGGAAAAGAAGAAGCGAAGCAAGCCCAAAAGGAGAAAGAACAGCAACCAATGCTCACCTACAAGCGAAAGAAAGGTGCTGATGAGCACATTGCTGAAGATAAAGCCTTGGAGCTACTGATAAAAGAGGCTGATGCCGAACACAGTAGATCAATGGACAACATCATTGATCAGCTGTTCAGGCAAGGTCATGACACCAACAACTTGACTCTGAGATTCGACGACTAGAGATTGAAGAAATCCAGAATAGATGGGCAAGTTATGAAGTGTTAGAAAGAGAAAGGCTAGAAATCATGATAAGATTTATTGCAAAATATCTTGGAAGATCAATGATTGAGATCAAAGCTTGGTCCAGGGACAGTATCTTGGCAATCACCACCAAGATCTGTTCGTCTGAAGCATACACTAAGGGCTTGTTATTGAAGCTTTGAATGAAGTGGTGCTGGGAGCAGGACTGAGCTAGCAAAGCAATCAAAAGCCACACTCTCACCTCAAGGATGCTAGCACAGCCTGTCAACATTCCCACACCAAAACCACCCAAAACACAACCCACCAAACCAACTCCCTTACCCTCAAAACCCATAGCCGATGATATACCCTTGAAGAAGAAGAAAGGATATTGAGGCTAGAAGAAGATGAAGAAGATGATGAAGACAGGCTGCCGCTATCAGCTGTGATTCAGTTGCCTAAGGCCACAAGTCACTCCTCAGCAATTACTCCTGAAGTCCAGAGACAAATGGTTAAAGTGAAGCTAGAAGAAGAAGAGCTTCATAAACAGCATGATGAGGAATTGCTGAAGAGAGTTGACAAAGCTTATGCAGCCACATCTTCCATCATCAATATGAAGGAGCAAGCCCTCAGACTTTACACTCTCAGGCATACCTTTCAATATCAAAAGGAAAGAGTGAGGATTTGGCCTGATCCCAGGGTCTCTCACAGAATTCATAAGAACAATATACCTCGGAGATACATTGACCAGGTGAAAAAGATCGTAGATGAAGTGATCTCTCTGGTCTTTGTAGTTTCACCCTGGGAAATCCTAGAAGACTTCAAGAAGGCCTACAAAGCTAATCTAACCCCTCAGAAGATGCTGGAAAACAAAATAGTGAAAAAGGGGTTAGTTTACAAGGCTTGAGGAAGTCAGGAAAAATGAGCTCCAGTTGTTCCTAGAGGGTAATCACCCGGATGAGTTTGCTTACAGAGTAATAACAACTGTGGAGCTAAAGAATGGGAAACAGGCCAAATACCTGTCTGAGTATTATGGGCCGGAATCATTGTTTGAAGGAGGTGCTGAAGAGCTAACCATGGAGGAACAAATCACCTTCCTTGAGGCCTACACAAGAGAGTCGTACAGACTCATTATGGGGAAGTGAATCTCATGAATGGGATAACAACTCTGTGTCCAGTTCCCCAAAACAGAGTTCCCATTCATACTCTGCCAAACCAAATATTTGAGGTTCTTCCCAGGCCGGAGCGTACATGGGTCATCTTCTCTACTGATCAAGAAGGAAAAAGACCAACATTTTTGCCATCAATAAGTGGGAGTATAAATAAGTTAGAGGTTTTGGCTGCATTGGTTCAGGGGGAGTTTGTTGGACCAAAAGAACCAATGAGCCAAGATCAGAAAACCTCTAAGTCCCACACGGTATCACAACAACTGCTGAAAGCCTCATCAGTAGTTTGACAAGTGCTGAAGACTTCAACAGCTGAAGATCAAGTGCTGAAGACCTTAACTGCTGAAGAACCAAAGTGCTGAAGTACAACAGCTGAAGAACAAGTGCTGAAGCTGAAAGACCAAAGTACTGAGAACAACCTGAAGAGTTCACAAGTGCTGAAGATCAACAACTGATGTACAAAGTCTGAAGACAAAGACTGAAGACATCAGCTGATGATATCTACTGAAGTCATCAGCTGATGAAACGCCTGAAGGTCAAAGTCTGAAGATCAAGTACTGAAGCCTCAGTAGTTTGTCACAACTGCTGAAGAGTACTTCTTCAGTAGTTGTGATATCAGTAGTTTTATTTTCTTTGTTTCAGTAGTTTTGTAAAACGACTGAAGAGCTTGTTCTTCAGTCGTTGTAGTTTCAGTAGTTTTATATTTTGTACTTAACTTGCTGATATGTTCTCAGTAGTTGTGAACATTTCAGTAGTTTGTTAAGAATTAGTTATTTCTGTATTGGATCTGCCAGTTGTCACTTTCCGTGATAACAGCAGTGACTGTTGCACTCTATATAAGGAGTGACAACCTATTGTAATGATGTAGTGATATGAGCAATTGAATGGAATGATGATTGATTCGATTAGAAATATTCTACATCTATAAACATTCCTAGAAATCAGAAATTCATATTCTCTCCCTATAACCGTATGCGATCTCAACGCTTACAAGTATCGATTGCTTGCTACAATTTGTCTAATTCGTGTTTGTATTCCGCTGCTTTATATTCTGATACATCAAACTTGTGATCACTGATCCTGTCATAAAATGCCTGAACAGTTGTAATGCGCCTACACAGTTGTAAAGCGCCTACACAGTTGTAAAGCGCCTCAACAGTTGTCACACGTCTAAACAGTTCTAATATGTCTCAATAGATGATACTTTTGGACTTCTACTCTTCAACAGTAGTGAAACGTCTGAACTGAAAACGTCCAAACATTGTTAATACGACTAGATAGTAGTCAAACGCCTAACACTTAGACAATTTTTCAGCAAACTTCAACCCTAATGCGCCACATTCATCATGTTAATATGAATGTAACTAACTCAAAACTTCTGAAATTCTTCAAAAGTTGATGAATGGAGTGAAACTTTCCAATTAGACTTGTTTTATACCGATAATCATTCTTCTAACATCAATTTCTTTCAATATCAATAACAAATCAATCAATTTTATGATTTTCAGTTCAAAAAATAGTGAGCTTTTCAAGCACAAATTCAACAAATTATGTCAATTTTGATGAATTTAACTGCTAATTGTGGTTTAAAACATGTTTCTGATGATGAAACACATCTGAAATCCACAAGATTTCAATTGAATTGTCTATCAATCACAGAATCAGTGAATTTTTGAGTTTGACGGTTCGACAGAACTCAAAGATCACTCTACCAACAGCTCTGATACCATTTGATAGGATCAAATGTATCACTCTGTGATGATATATGAACACGATTCAAATAAATACAAACAAAGTAATCAAATAAAGCAAGATATCAACAAATTCACAGTTTCATTAATATCAAGCAAAGACAATTACAAAGTAAGTAAGCAGTTTTCGTCTCTCCTACTAACTGTAACAATATAAGCTATTTATAATGAAACAAAAGGAACTAAAAAATTACAAAACTAGTCCCTATACTATTACAAATAGTTAAAAGATACATAAAGACAACATGTTAATCTTTCTAGAGAACTAACAGCCGCCCCACTCTCCACCAATCCTTACCCTTCTACACCACTACCCCCTTCCAACCACTACCATTTCATGCAATTTTTCCTCACCTTTATACACTTTATCTCTTTCTCTATTCTCTTAACTTCTAATTCTCTCTAGAAAACACACAAACACAACCAAAATACTTTCCATTTCCAGCTTGTTTTCGAAGAAATACAATAACACACAATCGGCCAAGCTCAAGAACCGCAAAGGTGAAATTTTGTAACCTTTTGACACTAATCTTGTAACTGGCTCAAAATGGGCCAACACACATGTTGCACCCTGAAAGGATCATACATGCTAACTCAATGGGTGAATTGATGATTGTTCAGCTGGAATCCCACAAGTCCGAGATGAAATGCGGATGAAGATCTGAAAGAAAAAATAAGTGTTATCTTCCGTATTAGTTAATGTGGAAGACAAAACTCTGATGCGGACAAGTGTTTACTCTTCCGCATTAACTAATGCTGAAGACATAATACTAATGCTGAAGAAAAAGTTACTCTTCCGCATTGAGTAATACGGATGAACAAAAGAAGATGCGGGCAAGACTTTGATCATCCGTATTGATAAATGCGGATGACCAACCAAATGTGCACAAGTATTTGTTCATCCGCATTAACCAATGCGGATGACCAACTTACTAATGCTGATGATCAAGTAGAAATGTTGATCAAAATTAACTCATCCGCATTTGTGACTGCGGATGAACAAGTAGAGATGCGGATCAAGACATAGACTAGTTTATGATGTAATAGATTAGGGGTAGTTTAGTCAATTTGTAAAGGCATCTTGTCTGCCGATAAATAGAATAGTTAACCTCGTACTGAGGTGACGGCTGATAGATAGAGAATTTTTGTTGTAATTATTCTCTGTAACTTATCAACTTTCATATATCGATACAAACATCATTTATGAGTAATTTTCTTGCTTGAATGTTCTTTGATTGTTTGTTTCCGCCACTCAATCATTGACTTGATTATCATATTTGATTCTCAGTAAGAATATCACTCTTACACAATCCCAGCCAATTGGTATAAGAGCCTTGGCTCTCGATTCTCTTTCAGATCTGCGCACAGACTGAATAGAACTCGATTGATCTGAACCTCAACATAGCAAACAACAAGAATACTCCTGTCAAACAGCAATAACACTCATTCTGAACCTCAACAGAACTGCTTGAACAAGTTGGAGTCATCAAATATAATCAATCTTAAAATCAACTAAATCTATACTTACACAAATCAACATGGATTCTAATAGTTACTCTGAATTAGGTCATACACCTAAACCTCCCATGCTTAAACACAAATCTGAGTTTAAACAATGGGGAATACGGTTTAGAAATTATATCACAGGTGTAAATCCTGACTTTTGGATCTCAATATGTAAGGGTCCATATATTCGTATTACTCTATCAACAGCTCAAGTTGCACTGTACAAGACTGCTAGAATACTAATTGAAGACTTAACTCTGGATGAAGATGACGATAAGAAAATCAAAATTGATCTCAAAGCATACTCTATTTTGACTCAAGCACTCAAAATGGATGTGCTGAAAAGATTGGAAAAATATGGAACTGCTAAAGCTGTTTGGGATGCTCTCAAAATTATGTGTGAAGGTAGTAGTGAAGTTGGTGAAATTAACAAAGACAAGCTGGTCAATCAGTATGAAACCTTCCATCACACCAAAGGAGAATCCATATCAAAACAACTACACAGATTTGTACAGTTGGTCAATGACTTGGAAATTATGGGTGTTTCATACACCATTAAAGAACTTAACAAGAAAATGCTTCACAGTCTACCTGAAAGCCGGAAGCAAAATGTCACAATGCTGAAAAATACTCTTGATCTTGAGAGTACAACTCTAGACATTATGATAGCCAAGATTGAAGCTTTGGAACTTGATGAATGAAGCAGATATCTAAGTGGGCCAAGAGTGATTGAAGCCTACAAATTCCCTTCAGAATCACATTCTGTTGAAAATGCTTTCATCACAGAGGAAGATGACTTCATCTCATCAAGAGATCAAATGAACAATACTGGGTTCATTGCATCTCCACCATTCAATCACCTTTCAACTTCAGCTCAAGCACCACAGTCTCCACTGCTCCTCCAATCTCTCTAGAAGACTTAATATCAGAAGAGCAAAAGGCAACATACAATGCCTTTGTTGCAAGTTTTGAAGCATATCTTGGGGGAAGACTCACTTCTGCCGATCTAATACAGGAAGATTTAAAAGAAATAGATCCTGATTATGTTGAGGAGATGGATCTACAATGGCAAATGGCAATGATTGCCATGAGAGCAAAGAAATTCTTCTGAAAAGGAAGAAAGTTGAGCCTGAATGAGAACACAAAACTTGGATATGACAAATCCAAGGTAAAATGCTTCAACTGTGGCATGACTGGCCATTTCTCAAGAGAGTGCAATGCTCCTAAAAGAAACAACCATTCAAGGAACTCTCCTGGTCAATCATCATCGCAGCCCAATTCAAGCTATCACTCAAACAATCAACAATAGCAGTACCATCATTCTCATCATCAACATGTTGGATCTTTTATGCCTAAGACACATACAAGATTGATGTGATTAGTACGTTATGATCCAAGTCGGGTCATACCCAATAACAAGCCAACAAACACCATAAATATTCATTCGTTGATAAGCTCATACAAATAAATATTAAACACCAGTTTAGAAAATAGGTTTTCTAAATCATTGCTTTTGTAAATAAACAACAATATGTGGATAATTATTTTATGAGAAGTTATTTGTCTCATTATTTAAGTTAGTTAAACAATGATAAATACAAATGTGTTAGTATTATAAAATTAAAAAGGGTTTTAATTTTATAAAACAATGGGTTAAGAGTGTCTTTTATAAAACAGAAGTTTGGGGGGAAACCCAATTTTGGGTGTGGTTTAGGCCGCCCAAGTGAGTGGGGATTGGAACAAGTTTTGTCTTGGTCCTTGTAAACTTTTCTACAAACTTACACTCAAACACTCTTCTCCATTTTATTGCACTTTCTCCTACACACTCAAGCAATAATCCTCTCTCTCTCACCTGGCTAAAAACTAGTTTTGTAAGCTGAAAATTCGTTTTTTCTGCTTGGGATTTTCGGATCTTCAAGAAGAGAAGAAACTTGGTGTTTATACTACCAAGAAAGTAGGTGTCTTGGAAAGGCTTGTGGGTATCACCTCTTGAGGTCTTCTACTTTGGAGATTTTGCTTTCAATCATCCTCTTCCCTTCATCCACGAGTTCTAAGAGGTAGTATTTGTTGCTTTGAATGTTTGTTTGATAGCATGTTCTTTCATATAAAGATCCTTGTTAATGGGTTTTGTATATCACATGTATTTGATATATGTGTATATATATATATATATCAAATAATCTGAAAAATTTTCTTTGATTATAAATCCGCTGCGTTTTGACACATTAATGGTTAATGTGACTTTGATAAACATCTACAAAACCCAACAATGGCATTAAGAGCCGGTTATATGGATACATGCTTCAAAAAACCGAAATTTTCGGGACCTTTTTGTGTAAAAAGTGAGCTGGAAATTCCATCCATGGCTAACCCTTTGTTTTTCAAGATTATACTTTATATGCATAGTTATGATCCTGAAAAATTAATGTCATTTGATGGTTTGTTTGTTTGGACAAAAACCCCTTTTGTTTTGGTTTATGTTGGCTGAAATTTTGGGGTTTAAAGGGTACCATTCTAGTTTGTTTTGTTTACATATTTGGATGTCATTTTGGTGCATATAACCTAGCCATGACCTTGTGTTTGAATGTTTGTGATTGTGATTTAATTTGTTGTAATAAAGGCATGTAATTTATTTGATTCATTTGGTATGTAATAAATAGATTAGCTTGCACTTTTTTATTCTAGAAAAATGTATTAGGTTTTTCTATTGTAATTGTTCTTTGAGGCTGATATGGATGTCCAAGAAGGTGCCTAAAGAAGATGGTGAAATCACAACACAAAAGGGTTACTTGAAGCATTTGGATATGGGTTCAAGTGGGAGCTCACCGACACAAGTTTCTTGTCATGTTTTCTTACCCTTAGGAATGACCTTTTGACACACTTGTTATGGCAAGCAAGTGTGGTCAAAATAGTTGGCTATTGTTATGCATTATATTGTATGTTTGGTTGTTTCTTTTGGTTGTTTGGATGTGTTTGACATTTTGTTAAAAATTGATAAACTTGGTAAACAACTATGATAAAACAAGCATAAAATAGGTTCTTTTGTATCATTAAAGGAATTAATAAAATGAGTTTATTAAGGATTAATGATTTAATAGAAATGAGTTCTATTAAAAGGAACTATGAAAATAGTTTTTCATAAAATACCATGCGTTTGAATGCATACAAATTGCATGGTATAAAAGGTTTTTCTAAAACTTGGTTTTAAAAACCTTTAAAAAAATAAAAACCCTTTTCTAAACAAGTATAACACCATCCTCTTAGAAAACACTCGATTCACTTGCAACTCATTTATGGGATAAAGGTCACCTAACTATAAATAAGATACTTGTGAAGTTGAGGTGAAATTACCATATTTGTGGGATAAAGGTCACCTAACCACTTATATTAGTAAAATCACACGTGTGTCTAAGTAGGACGACTTGATTTGGATATCATGCATTAGGATCACCGAAGCATGACGTACAAAAGTGTTGATGGGATTAACATGCCTAACTGAACATAAGATGTTTAAACCGATCCCATACACTAGAAATTGTAATAGGTTACAATTTTCAAACGTTGACTACCTTGTTAATTTAAATAAAGGGATAAAGGTCACCTAACCAATATTTAAATGTAACTTTGGATTCTAGTTTTAATTATTAATTATCAATGAGATATAAAAGGGTATTAATAATTGACATACTTTGATATTGAAAATACTAAAATTGAACTTTATGAAATTGTAGATGGAAAACAACAACTCGATCCCAACCGTCCATAACTTATCACTAAGAACCATCCTTGAGAAGGAACATCTTACCCATGGGAATTTCATGGATTGGTACCGAAACTTGAGAATCGTTCTCAAGAAAGAAAGGAAGTCCTATGTGTTAGACGATCCCATTCCCGATGAACCCGATGAGAATAATGTGGAGGCCTTTAATGATTGGGTCAAGTACGTCAAAGACTCTGTGCAAGTCTCATGTCTCATGTTAGCGAGTATGATTCCCGATTTACAAAAAGACTTTGAGAACTACAATGCCTATGACATGATCACCCAGTTGAAGGAAATGTTCTAACAACAATCAAGGGTGGAACGCTTCGAAACGGTTCGAGCGCTCCATGCATGTCGGATGGACGAGACCCAATCAGTATCATCGTACGTTCTTAAGATGAAGAGCCACATTGATCGCCTTGAAAGGCTTAATTGTCGTGTCTCCAGTGGGTTGGCTACGGATTTGATCCTCAACTCTCTATCCAAGAAGTTTGATAGCTTTGTTATGAACTATAACATGAATGGATGGGACAAGAGCATTGGTGAGCTTCATTCAATGCTCAAAATGGCCGAGGCGGGCATGGGTAGAAAGGTTCTACCGGTCCTAACAATCAATGAAGGAGGTAGAAAGAAAAGGACCCACCCCGACCCTAAGGCAAGTGTTGCTAAGGGAAGGGACACATTAAAAGGAAAGGAAGGGCAAGGCTAAAGTGGAACCCAAAGAAAGAAACAAAACTTTGCTAAAGATGATTCGTGTTTTGAGTGTGGTGAGGTAGGCCATTGGAAATGAAACTGTCCGGTCTATCTCAAAGAGTTGAGAGCTAAGAGGGATGCCAGGCAAACCTCAGGTATGACTTTTATGATACATATTGAGCTAAATGTTGTTTCTTCTAGCACATGGGTATTGGATACCAGATGTGGAACTCATATTTGCAATTTGTTGCAGGGGTTCAAAAGAAATAAGCATTACAAAAAGGGGATGATAGCCTCTTTATGGGAAATGGAGCAAAAGTTGAAGTTGAAGCCCAAGGAGACTATGTTTTGAAACTTTCATGTGGTTTGAAAGTTATTCTGAAAAATGTTTTGTATGCTCCTGGTTTAACTAGGAATATTAATTTAGTTTCCCTTTTAAGACAATGTGGTTATGATTTCAATTTGTTGACAATGATATCCATGTTTATTTGCATCATGTGTTTTATTTTAAAGCTATGCCTTGTAATGGTATCTATGAAGTGGTTCATGATAACACAACACATGAGAGCTCAATGTACCAAGAAACCATTAAAAGCTCAAATTAGATTTGAGTGATTCCTATCTTTGGCATTGTCGCCTTGGTTGTTGGACCAAAAGAACCAATGAGCCAAGATCAGAAAACCTCTAAGTCCCACATGGTATCACAACAACTGTTGAAAGCTTCATCAGCAGTTTGACAAGTGCTGAAGACTTCAACAGCTGAAGATCAAGTGCTGAAAACTTCAACAGCTGAAGACTAAAGTGCTGAAGTACAACAGCTGAAGAACACAAGTACTGAAGCTGAACAGCTGAAGAACACAAGTACTGAAGCTGAACAGCTGAAGAACACAAGTGCTGAAGCTGAAAGACCAAGTACTGAAGTACAACAGCTGAAGAGTTTACAAGTGCTGAAGATCAACAACTGATGTACAAAGTCTGAAGACAAAGACTGAAGACATCAGCTGATGATATCTACTGAAGTCATCAGCTGATGAAACATCTGAAGTTCAAAGTCTGAAGATCAAGTACTGAAGTTTCAGTAGTTTGTCACAACTGCTGAAGAGTACTTCTTCAGTAGTTGTGATATCAGTAGTTTTATATTTTTAGTTTCAGTAGTTTTGTAAAACGACTGAAGAGCTTGTTCTTCAGTCGTTGTAGTTTCAGTAGTTTTATGTTTTTTAGTAGTTATAACAACTGATAACACTTAGCATTTTTTGTATGGAGATGTCAGCTGTTTTGACATCTTCATAGTTGTGTTTCAGTTGTAATAAATCTGTTAGATGTCACTATCAAGTGACATCAGCAGACGTCACATCTCTTATATAGAGATGTCGACCTAATTGTAATTGTGACATTCTATTACCACGAAAGCGAATATTGAATGAAATATATTTGCAGAAATTCTGTGAATCGACTAATTCATTGTTTGAATTCCGCTGCTATACTCTTCAATCAATCAAACATAGATCACTGATCCTAACAAGTGGTATCAGAGCTGGTTAATCATTGATCGATCTAACAATTGATCATTGAAACTGCTAATTGATATCTGTGTTTGATTGAATTAGCGTATTCGCAAGAACTGGTTATAGATTATTGAATTTCTGTCGCTTTCGTTCATTTATTTTGAGATCTTCTGGTTCAATTGGTTGTTGTGTTTTGTTCTAAATCTGTTTTAGCTTAATCGAATTTGATTGAATCTGAGATGACGACTCCTAATGATCCTCACAATACCTGTTCCTCACCAATCCTCCGATGCTGGTTAGGACCGAGTATACATATGGCATGAAGAATGCTTCATCACCTGTCTGTTAACAATTCAGGTTGTTGGACATCTATGGTACATGGACCACATAAGCCTATGGTGAACAATCTGGAAACCAATCAAATGGTTCCGAAAAGAAGGAACAATACTCTGATGAAGATCGGAAACTATTTGAGATTGATGCTAAAGCCCATGGAATTCTGGCCATGGCACTGCCTAATGAAATCTATTCAGGGCTTATGCATCATGAAACTGCTCATGATCTCTGGAATGCCCTGAAGGAACAATTCGTGGCACAGATGAGGTCTTAGCAAACAATAGAGAAATCCTTGCCCAACAATATGAGACATTCTCTCATAGAAAGGCGAGACACTGACTCAACAGTTTGAGCGCTTTTCTTGCTTGATATCTGAGCTGAAAATGGTGAAACAGGAATACACCAATAGCCAGATGAACAACAGATTCCTCAGATCACTGCCTGAGAGATGGACACATACACTATTGTTCTACGCTCCAGTGCAAATATGGATGGTCTATCTCTCACCCAACTTCATGGGAAACTGCTTACATTTGAAAGAGAGATAGAGCAGAAGAGGAAACTGTCCTCATCAGGAAAGCTCACTGATGACTTTGTACTAGGGAATACTGCCTTGGTTGGTCATGAGTCAAATATGCTGCATCTGAAAGCAATTATGATGAGCATATAGATTTCTCTTCAAATAGTTCTGATCATGCATTTGTTGGTATTGAGAGTCATTCTGGCAGTAATAGTGACAATTTATGCTTCATCGTGGATGATCTGAAAGGAATAGCTGATGATGATCTAGAAGAGATGGATATTCTGAGCCAAATGGCATTGATTAATATAACATCTCAGAAGCTCTATAAGAGAACTGGCAGGAAATTTCCTGGACTCTCTGGCAAAACCAAAGTTTTTTGACAAGAGTAAGTTGAGGTGTCACAAATGCCAAAGGCTAGGACACTTTGCAAGAGAGTGTAGATCAACTGGATCTAACTCTTCTGCACCCTTTGTGACTTTTCCTAGTACTAGTCCACAAAACAGAGGGCAACATCCTGCTGGTTCTGGTCATTATTCACATCCTAGATCTCCTGCATACTTTGTTCCCCAGGGTCAAATGTCATATGCTTATCCCTGCTATTATGTGCCTCAACAAACCCTGTTCAAGCTCCAATTGCACAACAACCACAAGCATTGCCTGAACCACAACCTTCCCAATCTCATCAACAAACTCAACCTCAACAACACAGCTTCTTCACCCTAAGAGTTGTTGACTGGTGCAGTTTACCAGATGATTTGTCTGGACATGAACAACTGTTCTCAGGTGCTGGTCAACATGGTGGTGAAAGTCCATTTGGAAATATAGCTCTTATGGCTTTGGATTCTGCTGATACTTCATCCTCTAATGCCTCTACACCAAAGGTATCACAGGTATCCTCTGAGGCAAAAGCCAAATTATGTTCTGACACATGCATAGCAGCATTTGCATCTATATAGAGAAGCAAATGTAGCTTTAATCAACAAGAACATTGAGCTAGAACAAATAATTTCCAAAAACAAAGCTGAATTTGAGTCTGTGCTTAATGATAAAAATGATGAGATTTACAAACTAAATGCCAAATAACTGATGATAAGGCTAGGGAAAGATACTTCTAGAGAAGTATAAAGATCTCAAAGAAACCCTTGTAGTTACCCAGGTAGAGTGTGATAGATGGGTACAATCATGCAAAGGTTTTGAAATGCTTCTTAGTAAGCAATCTGCTTCCAATGTGAAGTTTGGCATTGGTTACAATCACACTGCTCCACCTACAGATTTTACTCCAAGAGCAGAGGTAGAATCTGATGGTGAGAGTAATAACCAATCCATCTCATTGTGTGATCTACTTCTGATACAGCACATCAGAAGTAGAAGTCATCACTAAGCCCTCTCAGAACCTATCAGCTGATGTTGATGGTTCCACTGCTGACACTCACATGACAATGAGTGATCAACTCAAGAGTTAATTCTGAAAGTCCTGAAAGGACTAGAGAGCAGGATTTAACACCTGAAGTTCAAACTCCAACTACTGCCAGTACTGAAGAGAAAAAACTGTCGGTAGAAAGAGTTTGAAGACTACTAAAGAGGCAGTCAAGAAAGACAAACAATGCTTCCAAAGCACTGAAGAACAAGTCTTCAGTTGCTTCACCCTCTCTAGTTGATGATCAACCTAAGATGAAAAAACCATGTGAAGTATGTTTTGTTCAATCATCTTACAGATGATTGTTGGTACAAAAGAGGTTCCAACTCAAACAAAAAGAAGAAATTAAAGAGAAAATGGTAAAATGAAAAATGAGTTTGAGACCACATTTGTATCAGCAACATCAAATCCTGTAACCCTTAAGTCCTCAAAGAAATCCAAAAAGGAAGGGTTAAACAGGTGACAGCTGAGAGTGCTCAAAAGAAGAAGGTGAACATAGAAACTTATCAAACTCCACTGGCAATGTGTCTGATGAGCTGAATGCTTTATCACAAAATCAGACACAGCTGGTTATGATGGTTCAACATCAATGGGTAGAGTTAACCAACTAGATGCTCCTATGTTGAAACCACAGAAAAGGAGATCCAAGCCAAGGATTCCTCTTCTTCACCATCTTCTTCCTCTCAGGCTGTTGTTTCAAATAAACCTGTTAGTTTACCATCTATTGATGAGACCAGGCCCAAAACCAAAAAGTTTGGGTCTCCAAAACTAACTGATTGTTTATTATTGCAGGGTTCTCCAACATGCCAAAGTAGCATCTGGTATGTAGACAGTCGGGATCTATGCACATGACTGGGAACAGCTCTCTTCTTCATGACTACTCTCAAGGAAAGAAGGGTTTTGTTTCTTTTGGCAATGATGCTAGGGGTTACATCATTGGTAATGGCTTTGTCTGCAATGGAGAAATCAAATTTGATGATGTTAATCATGTGGAAAATCTCAAGTACAATCTCTTGAGTGTCAGTCAAATGTGTGACAAAGGCCATGTTGCTCTTTTCACCAGTCAGAACTGTAGGATTCTGTCATCCAAAGTTTCGCATTTGATTGATAAGGTTTTGGATGATCACACTCTCCTGAGAGCCAACAGGACAGGAAGAGTGTATGCCTTAGATCTTTCCAAGAAAATAGATCTCAAAGGCAATCCTTGCCTATTTTCCAAAGCCTCTTCTCAAGAATCTAAACTGTGGCACAAAAGGCTGGGTCATGTTTTTCAAAACATGAATCAGCTTATCCACAATAGTTTAGTCAGAGGCTTACCAATAAAGGAGTTCCACTGTGATGAAACCTGCACTGCTTGTTTAAAAGGAAAACAACACAAAGTCTCATTCCCTCCTATTGAAGAGCCTAAATCCACTGCCTGCTTGCAATTACTGCATATGGATCTATTTGGTCCTGTGAGAGTGATGAGCATGGCAAAGAAGAAATACTGTCTGGTAATTGTGGATGATTACTCCAGATTTGTATGGACTTTCTTTCTACATTCAAAGGATGAGGTTGCTCAGAAGGTTATTAACTTTGTGTTGTATATTGAGAAGCAGTATTCCCTTCCAATCAAGTGTATCAGGAGTGATAATGGAACTAAATTCAGAAACATAACTTGATGACTTCTATCTCTCAAAGGGAATCAAAAGGCAGTTTAGCATCCCAGGACTCCAGAACAAAATGGAGTAGTGAAGAGAAAGAATAGGACCCTCATTGAAGCTGCAAGGTCCATGCTGGCTGACTCTGGTTTGCCACTGACCTTTTGGGCTGAAGCTGTCAACACAGCTTGCTATGTGCAAAATAGAGTTTTAGTAAATCAGAGGTTGATGAAGACTCCATATGAAGTTCTCCATCATTTGGCTCCTCTAATTTCATTTTTCAAAGCATTTGGTGTCCCTGTTTTATTCTCAACACAAAGGATCAACTCCATAAATTTGATCCTAAGGTGGATGCAGGGTATTTTGTTGGTTATTCATGTACTTGCAAGGCATATAGAGTCTTCAACTGCAGAACAACGATAGTTGAAGAGACTTTGCATGTAAAGTTTAATGAATCTCCTTTGGACAAGATTCCACAAAACCCTGTGGAGTTGTTTGATTTGGACATACTGCAATATGTTCCTTATCAACCTCCAGCTGTTGCAGATCCTGTGGATAAATCATCTTCTGCAGCATGTCTTCCACCTGGTGGTATTGATGATGATGATGATAATATCAATACTCACCTATTCAAGTTTAGCGACCAACTGCCTGTGTTTGCTAAATTTGATGTTCCTGTAGCTTCAGCAGTTCCATCCACAACAAATGCTGATGAGATCTCTGTTTCCCCTACATCTTTTGAGTTACCATCTAATTCTTGGTTTTAAGAGTCTACATCAACATCTACTGCTGCTGAAGGTTCTACAAACACTTGCACAGATCTCATTGTTTATCAAGAACTGAAGAATCACCCCATGTCTCAGATTATTGGTGATATCAATACTGGTGTTTCAACCAGAAGTCAATTGTCTAACTTCTGCTTTTATGCTCTCTTCATCAGTCAGCTAGAGCCAAAGAACTACCATGTTGCTTTGAGAGACAATGGATGGGTTGAAGCTATGCAGCTTGAGCTACTTCAGTTCAAGAAACAGCAAGTGTGGGAACTTGTTCCTCTTCCCCCAGGTAAGTGTGCAATAGGCACTAAATGGGTGTTTAGGAATAAAACCGATGAAAATGGGCTTATTGTTAAGAACAAGGCTAGACTGGTTGTACAGGGGTTTTCACAAGAAGAAGGTATTGACTATGATAAACCTTTGCCCCTGTAGCCAGACTAGAGGCAATCAGATTGTTCTTAGCCTATGCTGTATTCCACAATCTTAAAGTTTTCCAAATGGATGTCAAAAGTGCATTTTTATATGGTAAAATAAGGAAGAAGTTTATGTGTGTCAACCACCAGGCTTTGAGGATAATAAACATCCTGAATGGGTGTACAAACTTGATAAGGCTCTTTATGGGTTGAAACAAACTCCTAGAGCATGGTATGAGACACTCTCTACTTTTCTTCTTAAGAATAATTTCACTAGAGGCTCCATTGATAAAACTTTGTTTATTAAGAAGGTGGATCAGCATAAGCTACTTGTTCAGATTTATGTTGATGATATTATTTTTGCATCCTCTGATCCCCAGTTGTGTGATGTTTACAACATTAATGAAAAAGAGGTTTGAAATGAGTGCAATGGGAGAATTACAGTTCTTCTAGGCTTGCAAATCAAACAAAAGGCTGATGGAACCTTATTCATCAGTCAAAATATACAAAAGATCTTTTGAATAAGTTTGATTTACAAAACTATAAGCCCTGTTCTACTCCCATGTGCAACACCACACAACTGGATGCTGATCAGAAAGGTAAAGTTGTTGATGAAACGCTTTATAGATGTATGATTGGGTCCTTGATGTATTAACAGCTTCTAGACCAGATATTATGTTTGCTACATGTGTTTGTGCTAGATTTCAGTTTGCTCCTAAAGAGTCTCATTTGATTGCAGTCAAGAGAATCTTTAGATATTTGCAAGGTACACAATCTCTGGGTTTATGGTATTCCACTAGACACTCTTGCAAATTAGTTGCTTTTTCAGATAGTGACTATGCAGGGTGCAAGTTAACTAGAAAATCAATCTGGTGGTTGTCAATTCCTAGGCAACTATTTGATTTCTTGGCAGAGTAAGAAACAAACATCTGTTGCTACATCAACTGCTGAGGCCGAGTACATTGCTGCTGCAAGTTGTACTTCTCAGGTACTCTGGCTTCAGAACCAACTTCTGGATTATGGCATTACAGAGACTAAGACTCCATTATTAATGGATAGTGCTTCAGCTCTATGTATTGTCAAAAATCCAGTCCAGCACTCTAGGACCAAACATATAGAGATCAGACATCATTTTATTCGGGATTGCTTTGAAAAAGGTCTGATTGATCCTAAGTTTGTGCCTAGTGCTGATGAGCTTGCAGATATTTTTACTAAGCCTTTGGATAGTTCTACTTCCCAAACCCTTGTGTTAAGGCTTGGTATGCTGCAGCTAGAATAAGTGATAACTACTGATGATTTCAGTAATAATTACTGGTGATCATTGGTACCCATGTCACATATAAGTACTAATGAGTCCTTTCACCTTCAGTAGTTTTATAACTACTGATGGCTAAATGCCTCACAAGTACTGACGTACTTTATCTGTTCCAAACTACTGATGTAGTAAAACTACTGATGTAGTTACAACTACTGAAATCAGTATAAACAGATAAGTACTGATGTCCTATGAAACACCTGAAAATCTGATGCAAAGTCTGATGAGTAAGTGTTGAGGACAACATGAAACAGCTGAAAGGCTATGAATTGACGAAAACTACTGAAGAGAACTTTCTCTTCAGTTGTTTCAACAACTGCTGTTTCATTCTAAACAACTGAAGCAAAACCATGTCTTCAGTAGTTTTATAACTACTATTGACTAATACCAAGTCTTCAGTTGTTTACAACAACTGATGACAAAACCACTGTCTTCAGTAGTTTCACAACTACTGATGACAAACACTAAGTCCTCAGTTGTTTCAATCATCTGAAGTCAAAACCACGGTCTTCAGTAGTTTTCTAACTCCTGATGCCTCACACCACGACTTCAGCTGTTTCAACGTCTGAAAGGGTAATACCATGTCAACATTCGTTTAAAACTACTGATGACTAACACCAAATCCTTCAGTCATTTTCTAACCCATACCCTATAAAATCCCTGACCTAATCCTACAAAGCTTCATCTTCTTCAAACCTAACGTTCCTCTCCAAAACTTCTCTCTTCTAAATGGCGTCCATGCAAATTAACCGCGACACAACTATGTAGCCTACCTACTAAATCGCCTGTCTGGGCTAAGTTCGATACTGCTATCGATCTTATGGTTCAGTCCCAATACAAAACGGCATTTCTTCTCAATCCCATTCTACATGCCGAATCCCTCCAACAGTTTTGGATGAACGTTACCATCACCACTGGGGAGAACAACACAACATCTCTCCGGTCGGTCGTCAACAACAAAGAAGTGGTCATCACTCCAGAAATACTTCGCCAAAATCTACATCTGGATGATGCCATTTCTCCTGCTGGCTATCCCAAGGGCACCACTGATCTATCCTTTGCCCATCATGGATATCAGGGCAATCTTAGTGCCTCCACTATAATGAAGAAACATTTCCATGACGCTGAACGCCTAATTTTTCACATGGTGAATGTATGTTTGGCTCCTAAGACTTTGTCTTGGGATCAAATGTCAACAAAGTGGCAGCAGGTAATGTATTCTATTCTTGAGCATCATCCGTTAAATTTTTCAGAAATAATATTTTCCGAGCTCAAGGATATGGCTCAAAAACTAACTGCTAACCGTTGGATATTATATCCGCGATTCATAATGGCCATCATTACAAACCAGCTTCAAGCTGAGGGACTTGTTGGTCTGGGAGTCCCTGCTACGGCTGTTCTGCCTGAAGTATACTCCGGCAACTCTGACCACACACTCAAATTGGCTGCCAAGCTGCGCAAACCCACGCAGCTGGAACCCCAGCCACCACCTCCAAATCAAAATTCCCCACCAAACCCACCAAAAAGAAACCCAAAACGGCTACTCAGGGAATTGAATCCCCTAAGGATGCCCCTGCAACACAAACGCAAGAGATATCCACTGGTCAAAACCCCTAGTGGATATAAGGACTCTTCCAGCCATAGCCGCTCAGGATTCCTCTCAACAGGAGCCTGCAGCAACCACACAAGGGGTACCCACACATCTGGGATCTTCCTCACTTGAGGGGATTGCCATTGAAGAGCACCATCCTCCCCAAGTGCACACTGCTTCTATCCCTTCACCCCATGCAACCGCCCCTCACAGCCCAACATTGATAGTTGCACAAGTGCTGACTCAATTGCACTCCTCACCCCCTCCCCAGATACCACTTACTACTGGGGACACCTCTACCATTGAGGGGGAGGAACAAAGTGCAATTGAGAACCCACAGCACAGGGGTTTACCACTTCTATCTCCTGGTGTAGATAGGGAGATTAGAATATCTAGTGAGGCTGCCACCTCTTCTGAATCAGCACATGATCAGACTGAGGCTGGTAACATTGCTAAGACCTCACTAGAGGCAACAGCTGATGATGGACGTTGTCCTGAGGCTGGAAGTTCCCAGTACCACGACAAAGGGGCACATGCAACAACTGGTCTACACCCAGTGCATGTACATCCTGCTCCAAGCAGGAGGTCAGGTGATTCAGCTTCTGCTGATGATGACCTGGGCTTTTTCTACGATGTTCTTGCCCAGAACACAATCCTTGAGGAGGAAGTCAGTAGGCTGCAAAACCTACTTGACCAACTCTCAAAGAGAAAGACCATCTGCCTCCACCAACCCACAGATGGCACCTTCAGTTGAAGGTTCCCCAAACACTGAGCCACTCCAAACAACTCAGCCACCTGCCTCTGCTTCTGGCACTATTTCTCAGGAACAGAACCCTCCTGAGCAAATAGTTGCTGTCCTGCAAAATTCCCTCCCTCTCATCACACCCATAATCACTGACATTGTGACTAAAGCCATTGATGAGAGGCTTTCCTCAACTTTACAACCATTGATTGATGCTGCTGTGCAAAAGACACTTTCTGCGGTACAAACCCCTACCACCAATGCATCCAAAAAGGGGGAGAGTACTGCAGTGAAAGAAAAAAAGAGGAAAAGAACAGAGGATAAGAAGGCCCAAGAGCAAGCCCAAGAGGTGGAAAAAGAAAACAACAACTGATCACCTATAAACGAAAGATAAGTGCTGATGATCAACCTACTGCTGAAGAAATATCCTTGGAAGAGATGGTAAAAGATGCTGATGATACACACAGCCGATCCATGGATAAAATCATTGAGCAACTCTTCAGGCAAGGTTTTGATACAGCCCATTGGATAGTGAAATCAGGAGGTTGGAAGTGCAAGAGATTCAAACCCGATGGGCTGGGTATGATGCACTTGAAAAGGAGAGATTGGAGATCATGATCCGCTTCATTGCCAAATACTTAGGAAGATCTTTGATGGAGATTCGTGCGTGGACCAGAGACAGTATTCTGGCTATAGCCACCAGAATCTGTCTGTCTGAGCAATTCCACAAGGGGATTATCATTGAAGCCCTTGATGAGGCTGGGGCTGGTAAAAGGTTTGAAATGGCAAAACTTACAAAGGCTAAACTCACAACAAAGATGCTGGAACAACCTTCCCTTCCACCCACTCAAACACAGCCTACCCCTCAAATCTCCAAACCAATCTCAAAGCCCAAATCCAAACAACCACAATCACAACCCACAAAACCAACTCCCTCACCATCTAAACCAACAGCCGATGATGCACCTAAGAAGAAAGAGAAGGTGTTGAGGCTAGAAGAAGAAGAAGAAGAGGATGATGTGGAAGAAGATAGGATGCCTTTGTCTGCAGTCCTAACACTGGCGAAAGCCAAACCTATGCCCATCACTCCCACCTCACAGATGGATGTTGTGAGAGTAAAAATTGAAGAAGAGGAGCAGCAAAAGCTTCATGATGACGAAATGCTGAAAAGCATTGACAAAACCTATGCCCTCCTCATCAATTATCAGCATGAAGAAAGAAGCTCTGCGATTGTACACTCTTGCCAACACATTTTAATATCTGAAAGAAAGGGTGAGAGTATGGCCTGATCCGAGGGTGGCTCACAGGATTGTAAAGAAAGACATTCCTTCGAGATACAAGGGTCAAGTCAAGAGGATCGTAGATGAAGAGATCATAGTGGCCCTTGTAGTATCACCCTGGAGATTGTCGAAGATTTCAAGAAGGCCTACGAGACTAAACAACCACCCCAGAAGATGCTAGAGAACCTAATTATCAAAAAGGGGTTAGTCTACAAGAGGCTTGAGAACTTCAAACAGGATGAGCTAAGTCTGCTACTCCAAGGGAATCATCCTGATGAGTTTGCATATAGACAAATTACAACTGTTGAGCTCAAAAACGGCAAACAGGCCAAGTACATCTCAGAGCTGTATGGGCGAGAAGGATTATTTGATGGTGAAGCCGAGAACCTGACCATGGAAGAACAAATCATGTTTCTCAGAGCCTACACCAGAGAATCCTACAGGCTCATACACGGGAAGTAGATCTCATGAATGGGATAACAACTCTGTGTCCAGTTCCCCAAAACAAAGTTCCCATTCATATCTTGCCAAACAAATATCAGAGACTTCTTCCCAGGCCAGAGCTTTTATGGGTCATCTTCTCTACTGATCAAGAAGAAAAAGACCAACCTTTTGCCAACAATAAGTGGGATAATAAATAAATTAGAGGTTTTGGCTGCATTGGTTCAGGGGGAGTTTGTTGGACCAAAAGAACAATGAGCCAAGATCAGAAAACCTCTAAGTCCCACATGGTATCACAACAACTGCTGAAAGCTTCATCAGCAGTTTGACAAGTCCTGAAGACTTCAACAGCTGAAGATCAAGTGCTGAAAACTTCAACAGCTGAAGAACTAAAGTGCTGAAGTACAACAGCTGAAGAACACAAGTACTGAAGCTGAACAGCTGAAGAACACAAGTACTGAAGCTGGACAGCTAAAGAACACAAGTGCTGAAGCTGAAAGACCAAAGTACTGAAGTACAACAGCTGAAGAGTTTACAAGTGCTGAAGATCAACAACTGATGTACAAAGTCTGAAGACAAAGACTGAAGACATCAGCTGATGATATCTACTGAAGTCATCAGCTGATGAACATCTGAAGATCAAAGTCTGAAGATCAAGTACTGAAGTTTCAGTAGTTTCTTACAACTGCTGAAGAGTACTTCTTCAGTAGTTGTGATATCAGTAGTTTTATATTTTTAGTTTCAGTAGTTTTGTAAAACGACTGAAGAGCTTGTTCTTCAGTCATTGTAGTTTCAGTAGTTTTATGTTTTTCAGTAGTTATAACAACTGATAACACTTAGCATTTTTTGTAAGGAGATGTCAGCTGTTTTGACATCTTCAGTAGTTGTGTTTCAGTTGTAATAAATCTGTTAGATGTCACTATAAGTGACATCAGCAGACGTCACATCTCTATATAAGAGATGTCGACCTAATTGTAATTGTGACATTCTATTACCACGAAAGCGAATATTGAATGAAATATATTTGCAGAAATTCTCTCTCTATAACCGTCTCTGTTCTTCATTGAATATCGTTTTGTTCTTGTGAATCGACTAATTCATTGTTTGAATTCCGCTGCTATACTCTTCAATCAATCAAACATAGATCACTGATCCTAACATTGGTCACATAAACAAGAAACGTATGCAAAAACTTCAAAAGAATGGTCTTTTAAAAACTAATGAAAATGATTCATTTGATGTATGCGAGTTGTTTACAAGGTAAAATGACAAAGGCCTCTTTTAGTGGGACTAATGAAAGGGCAAATGATTTATTAGGGTCATACATTCGATGTATGTGGACCTTTGAAACCAATAACTAGGAATGGTGAAAGATACTTCATTACCTTTACCGATAACATAGTCGTTATGGGTATGTGTACTTATTAAGACACACATGAATCTTTTGAAATGTTCAAAATCTTCAAGAATGAAGTAGAAAATCAACTCAACAAGAGGTCAAAATTCTTCATACAGATAGAGGAGGTGAATAACTAAGTAGTGAATTCAAGAGTATCTTAGAAGTTGTGGGATTATCTCACAACTTAATCCACCGGGAACACCACAACATAATGGTGTTTCTGAGAGAAGGAATCAGACTTTATTGGATATGGTTCAATCTATGATGGCTAGAAGTTCACTACCTCTATCATTTTGGGGTTTCGCTTTGCTCTCCGCGACCCGTATTTTAAATATGGCCCCAACTAAGAAAATGGAAAGGAAGCCTTTCGAAGTATGGCATGGAAGGGTTCCATCATTGTCATACTTAAAAGTTTGGGGTTGTGAGGCTTATCCTAAGCAATACGCTCAAAACAATTAGAAGCCCGATCCACTAAGTGTATCTTTATTGGATATCCTAGAGATTGTATTGGATATTATTTCTATGACCCCACAGAGCAGAAAGTGTTTATTGCTGGAAAGGCAGAATTTTTGGAAACTAGTTCCTTTCGGAAGGAACTAGTGGAAGAACAGTGGAACTTGAAGAGGCTCAAGATTCACAAGATGATACACATTTGGTTGATACTAGCAATCAACATGAGGATGTTGGGAATGATCATATGGATGATCAAGATACACAAAACGTTCGTAGATCTGGTAGAACTAGTGTTCTTCCTGAAAGATATGGATTTTTTATGGATGGATGCTATGTGGTCGATTCGGATGAACCAACACATACTGTGATGCAATGTCAAAACCTGATTTTGACAAATGGCAAGAAGCCATGAATGTTGAGATGCAATCCATGTATGATAACCAAGTTTGGGAATTGGTAAAACCACCTCTTAAATCAAGGTAGTTGGAAGTAAGTGGGTTTTCAAAAAGAAAACCGATATGCATGGAAACATGGATACTTATAAAGCTAGACTTGTAGCAAAAGGTTTCACTCAAACTCAAGGGGTTGATTATGATGAAACTTTCTTGCCTGTTGCAATGTTAAAGTCTATCAGGATATTATTTGCCATAGCTGCATATTATGACTATGAGATTTGGCAAATGGATATCAAAATCGCTTTCCTTAAAGGATATCTTGAGGAAGATGTACATATGGAACAACCTGAAGGTTTTGTTGATCCAAAACATCCTAACAAGGTATGCAGGTTAAAGAAATCAATCTACGGATTGAACAAGCATCGAGAAGTTGGAATCACCGTTTTGATGATGAAGTAAAGAAATTTCGTTTCACAAAACGCTGATGAAGCTTGTGTGTATAAGAAAGCTAGTGGAGCATTACTACTTTCCTTGTTTTATATGTCGATGACATTTTACTATTTGGAAACGACATTCCAACCACGGAAGGTCTAAAAGCCTGGCTTGGAAGTTGTTTTTCCATTAAGGATCTTGGTGAAGCCGCCTATATTTTGGGAATAAAGATCTATAGGATAGATCTAGGTGATTGATAGGTTTAAACCAAAGTACATACATGAAAAGGTCTTGAAAAGGTTCAAGATGGAGAATTCTGAAAAGGGTTTGGTACCTATTCAAAAGGGGACTATATTGAGCATGTCTCAATGCCCAAGTTCAAAGGTTGAACAAGAGAGAATGAATGGAGTCCCATATGCATCTGCTATAGGATCCATCATGTATGCAATGATATGTACTAGGCCGGACGTGCCATATGCTCTAAGCATGACAAGTAGATATCAACAGAATCCTGGCAATAGTCATTGGATGGCTGTTAAGAGTATTTTGAAATACCTTAGAAACACTAAGGATATGTTCTTAATATATGGATCTGGTGAGGAGGAGCTCGTTGTAAAGGGTTACACGGATGCGAGTTTCCAAACTGATCGAGATGATTCTCAGTCACAGTCGGGATTATGTCTTCATTATGAATAGAGGAGTGGTCTCTTGGAAGATCTCAAAACAAGATGTAGTGGCACTATCTACAACAGAATCAGAATACATCGCTGCTTCATTGGCAGCTCAAGAAGCTGCATGGCTAAGGAAGTTCATTGTTGATCTAGGGGTTGTTGCTACCATTCAAGAACCCCTAGAGATCTTTTGTGACAACCAGGATACGATTGCTCAAATCAAGGAACCTCGTGCTCATCAAAAGACTCGGCACATTGAACGAAGGTTCAACTACATAAGGGATGAAGTTGGAAAGGGAAAAATATGTATTCGCAAAGTTCACACTGATCAAAACATTGCGGATCCATTCACGAAGCTCCTAGATGGTCAAAACATGAAAGTCATAGTTGTGCCTTAGGACTTTGATATTTTAGTGATTGGATTTGATCAAATTTTGTATTTGGATATCATAAATTATGTTATTTGACTTAATAATATGGTCATAATTTCATTTGTTCTTTCGTTCAGGCATGTTTTAATCCGTGAATAAGCAAGTTATTCTAAACATCCGTAGTCGATCATACTTGTGGGAACAATTATGAATGTAAACTATAATGAACTTAAGATTGGTTAATATTCATAAGCTATGAATATTGAGCAAGAGGTTGCCACCAAGGTTCATTGATATCTATGGGATATAGATATAGGACTGACCCGCTCTCAATTATTTCTGCATAGATCTTTATCATTAGTCATGAGAAATATTGAGTAAAGTTGAATATCATTTTATCCTCAGATCTGAGATAGATATTGGGTCTTAATACTTACCAAGTATCGTACTTTGACTTAGTTCTTTGCTGTTCTGAAACATTGGCAGTACATAAGGCTAGGTTCAGATATGATATAAGGTGATTGTGAGAGTCGTATGCAGTCAAGATGGAATTTGTTCCTCTTATTCGTTGAGAGTTAGATATCTAAGGCCTGTTAAGTTAAATTATTGGAGAATGACAATTCTATGTCTTGGGATTTAACATGACATTTGTGACAAAAGGATAGATGATTAATTCACCTAAAAACATTTCAAGTATGGTACTTGAAGAAGATGATGTTATTGAATGGCACGTAGTCATACGTATTAAGGGTAGTAAACCGTTGTTAGGTGGTATTTACTTCTTGCATCAATCTTCTATGAATCTTATGCAAGTGGGAGATTGTTGGATCTTTTATGCCTAAGACACATACAAGATTGATGTGGTTAGTACGTTATGATCCAAGTTGGGTCATACCCAATAACAAGCCAAACAAACACCATAAATATTCATTCATTGATAAGATCATACAAATAAATATTAAACGCCAGTTTAGAAAATAGGTTTTCTAAATCATTGCTGTTGTAAATAAACAACAATATGTGGATAATTTTTTATGAGAAGCTATTTGTCTCATTATTTAAGTTAGTTTAACAATGACAAATACAAATGTGTTAGTATTATAAAATTAAAAAGGGTTTTAATTTTATAAAACAATGGGTTAAGAGTGTCTTTTATAAAATAGAAGTTTGGGGGGAAACCCAATTTTGGGTGTGGTTTGGCCGCCCAGTGAGTAGGGATTGGGAGAAGTTTTGTCTTCGTCCTTGTAAACTTTTCTATAAACCACTCAAACACTCTTCTCCATTGATTGCACTTTCTCCTAGCAATAACCTCTCTCTCTCACCTGGCTAAAAACTAGTTTTGTAAGCTGAAAATGTTTTTTTGCTTGGGATTTTCGGATCTTCAAGAAGAGAAGAAACTTGGTGTTCATACTACCTAGCAAGTAGGTGTCTTGGAAAGGCTTGTGGGTATCACCTCTTGAGGTCTTCTACTTTGGAGATTTTGCTGTCAATCATCCTCTTCCCTTCATCCACGAGTTCTAAGAGGTAGTATTGTTGCTTTCAATGTTTGTTTGATAGCATGTTCTTTCATATAAAGATCCTTGTTAATGGGTCTTGTATATCACATGTATTTGATATATATATATCAAATAATCTGAAAATTTTCTTTGATTATAATCTGCTGTGTTTTGACACATTACTGGTTAATGTGACTTTGATAAACATTTACAAACCTAACACAACAAACATACTAGAATCAACCACAGCTGACTAATCAAGCCTATGCAAGCAGTCAGCCTTCTGCCAGTGCCCTTGTGATCAAACAAGATGGGATATGTGACTGGAGTGTGTAAGCTGAGGAAGTCAAGCCTCAATTCCAGAATCATGCTCTTATGGCTCACATCAAGATGGACCATATTCAATGCCTACTGAGGTAAAAACTAACATTTGTAGTGAGAAATGCATAAATGAATTACAAGAGTATAGAGAACACAATCATAACTGGCAGATAAAATTAAAGAAGAAAAGGTGAAGTCAGAAATGATGAAAAGAGAACTAAAAAGTTTGAAATTAAAATCAATCTCTCATTTCTGACATAGAAAAATTGCATGGTGAGAAATACAATCTTGCATCTGAAAATGAGCCACTTACTGAAAAGTTAGCTCAAGCTAAAGCTTAACAATCTATGACTGAAGTGAAACTTGAAAAGTTTCAAATGTCTTCAGTTAAGCTGCAAAAAATGTTGGATTCACAAAAGGATCCAAAGGACATGTCAGGGATCGGGTATAATTCATGTCCTCCAACATACAATGACAATTACACTGTCATGCCTGACTCTGTCTCACTCTCTGAATCAATCGAACCTAAAACTGTGGAACCTAAATCAGTAGTGAAACAAGTGACAAATCCTCAAAACAAACCTGATGTTTATTTTGAAACCAATAAGGATAAAATCAAGTTAGGACACCCAATCAAAATCAAAGAGTGCTCAAACAAGATAGTGAATGTCATGAAACCATCAAACCCTGTAAAAGCAATTGTACCTTTTATAAAATTCATACCATCTGTTTTACAAGGCAAAAAGAAATATGTCCAAAATAGTGAAACCCACGACTGAGAGTAGTTCTGATAAGAGATTGTATCTCCATAAAATTCAAGCAAATCAGAAAAGGTTCACTGAAAAAGAAACCAACTGTAAAACTGAGTTCAACACATAAAACTTCATCAGACCCTCAGTCATCAAAATTAAGGCAGGGAGTTGGGTTTGATATCTGTAACAAAGAACATGTTGACCAGTTTGAGAAAGAGGTGAGAAGTAGGTTGAAGAAACAGAAACATCCAGACAACTGAACAAAAGTAATGTTGTGAAACAATCTACTAAAAGGGTTGATTCTGATTCATCACCTAAAGAAAAGAAAGTGACTCATCAAAAGAAAGTATCAATTGAGTCACACAAAGAAAAATCTGATTCGAGAAACAAACAAGTGTATTGTGATATTTGTGACATGTTCAATCACAAGACAGATAAATGCTTCTTCAATCAATATTGTTCTATCTGCGATATGAACAATCACTCCACCAAAATTTGCTATTTCAACAGTATTGTTCAATCTGTGACATGAACAATCACAATACATCTGATTGTTACTTTAATCAGAAGGGGTTGAGAATTCCACAACACAAGCCATCTCAAAAACATCTACTGTGATGCATTCTGTCAGACCTCATCTTCATAATACTCAATCTAGGACCCTAGATCAACAAATGACAGAAATAAGTCAAAGGATTAAGGAAGGGTCAAAGAATCATCTCACAATAAAACACAAACTTGACCTTCCTAAGCAAAAACCAACTTTTGATAATGAAACTCGGGCTAAACTTTTACAAAGAAATAGAGACCAACGATTTCATTATTCATCTGAATCTTCAGTAGATGTTGATGAGATGACTCGACTAATTCATTACCAAAAGTCTCCCAAATCACCTCTATCTAAATCACTATTCAGAGGGAAATACCAGGAGGTGACTATCATGAATAAGAATGGGAAACCCAAGACCATCATGGCTTGGGTTCCTTATTCTAATTAGTTCTTTTTGTTTGAAGGTTTATCCACACAGGTCTAATAGCCTATGGTACGTAGACAGTGGATGCTCCAGACACATGACTGGAGATCGTTCCCTCCTTCATGATTTCAAGTACATACAGGAACTACTGTGGCATTTGGTGGAGATTCAGAAAGTGGTAGGATTACAGGGGAAGGATCTATGACAAATGGGATGCTGAGCTTTGACAAAGTGAATTACTGTGAACAACTGAATTTCAATCTGCTAAGCGTGTCTCAGATCTGCGACAAAAAATATTCCACTCACTTTACAGACACTCACTGCTACATTCTGAAACCTGGATTTCAGATTCCTGAAGAATGGGTTGTCTTAAAGAATCCGAGGAAGAATAATACATATGTCTTAAACCTATGTTCTGCATCACCTAAGGAAGAAACATGTCTTTTGTCTAAAGCATCATTTGATGAGTCACAGCTTTGGTATAGACGTTTGGGGCACACTAACTATAAAAATATGAACAAGTTAGTCAAAGGAAACCATGTAATTGGTCTTCGTGAAAAAGAATTCAATTTTATTGATCAATGTTTGGCGTGCCTCAAAGGAAAACAACACAAATCATCTCACAAAACCAAGCTGGTGAACACTAACAATACTCCATTGAAGTTACTTCACATGGATCTTTTTGGACCAACTCATGTAATGAGTATGGGAAAGAAACAATATTGTTTAGTGATCATTGATGACTTTTCTCGATTCACATGGGTGTTCTTCCTACTTCATAAAAATGAAGCATCCCAAATCATTCAAGAATTTATCACTAAAATTGAAAATCAACTTGATCTCAAAGTCAAAATAATAAGAAGTGATAATGGTACAGAGTTCAAAAATGAAAATATGAGTTCCTTTTGTGCAACCAAAGGCATTGCCTATCAATTCAGTGCAGCTAGAACTCTTCAACAAAATGGGGTAGCTAAAATGCAAATAGAACACTGATTGAAGCAGCAAGAACGATGCTAGCCAATCCTAAACTACCAATCACCTTCAAGGCAGAAGCAGTTAACACATCATGCTTTATGCAAAATCGAACTCTGATTGTTAAAGAAAGTAACATGACACCTTATGAACTGATATTTCATAGGAAACCGTTTATTGGATTCCTCAAATCATTTGGTTGTCCAGTCTCAATATTAAACACCCGTGATCATTTGAGAAAATTTTCATCTAAGTCTGATGAAGGATTTTTTGTAGGTTATTCTTCTGTCTCAAAGGCTTATAGAGTGTTCAATCCTAGACTAAGCATTATAGATGAATCCACAAATGTTCAATTCAAGGAACATTCGTTTCCCAAATCTACAAATGGTCCTGATTGGTTGTTTGATATTGACCCTATTACTAAATCATTTGACCAATTTCACCTGTCTGATGCTGGAAATATACATTCAGGTGATACTTCTTCAACTGAAGAAAGAAGAGATAATTATCCATTTATTCCACCTACATCTGATGAATATATGAATGGAGATGTTCCTCTTCAAGCTGATCCCATTAGACACTTGTCACAAAACCTTAGTGTTTCTTTTAAAGAAGGTCCCATCCTGGTACCTTCTCACTCAGATGACTTGTCACATGAGATCAGACATCAAAAACAGGCTTCTCATCCAGAGAAACTCAAGGTACTTAAATGATGCAAGCAACTTCAGTGTTGCTAAAGATGTAGCAGTTACTGAAACAAAAGTTGACAATCTTCATAATTCAACAAAAATACAAGAGGAATGTGCCTCTGACCATAATGAACTGAATGACTCCAATCTTGATGTAACTATTGCTGGTGACACCATTCCAACCACAAGAATAGACAAGAATCATCCAGTTGAAACCATTATTGGTGATCTTAATGAGAGGATGACAAGAAGCAAGTGCAGTATTGCAAACATCTGTTTGTTTTCCTGCTTTCTATGTCAAACAGTACCAAAAACATCAAAGAGGCACTTCAAGACAATAGTTTGATTCAAGCAATGTAGGAAGACTTGCTCCAATTCAAGAAACAAGAAGTATGACAGCTCGTAGATCTTCTCGAAGGACAATACCCTATCGGTACCAGATGGCTGTACAGGAACAAGACTGATGATAAAGGGATAGTCATCAGAAATAAAGCAAGACTAGTGGCATAAGGATACACTCAGGAAGAAGGAATTGACTACGACGAAGTGTTTGCTCCTGTTGCCAGACTTGAAGTAATCAGAATCTTTCTTGCATATTCTGCGTCCATAAAATTTACTGTTTATCAAATGGATGTAAAGTGTGCCTTCTTGTATGGAAAGATTGCTGAAGAAGTCTATGTAAGTCAACCACCTGGCTTTGAAGATCCAGATTTCCCTCACAGAGTGTACAAGCTTGACAAAGCTCTGTATGGTCTTCATCAAGCTCCAAGAAAGTGGTATGAGATTCTATCATCCTTTCTTCTTGAACATGGGTATGAAAGAAGAAAGATTGATCAGACTCTCTTGAGAAGAATAAGAGGGAAGGACATGCTGTTAGTCCAGATCTACGTGGATGACATTATATTTGGCTCGACAAACAAGCAATTCTACAAAGAATTTGAAGATCTTATGCATTCAAAGTTCCAAATGAGTGCTATCGGGGAACTCACATTCTTTCTAGGGGTGCAAGTCTAGCAAACAGCAGATGGAATCTTCATCAATCAATCAAAATATGTAGAAACCATGCTAAAGAAATTCCACTTTGCTGACTGTCAGTCTATCAGAACTCCTGTAGATACTAAAGTGAAGATTGGACCCGACTCTAAAGGCAAATCAGTGGATCAAACTCACTATCGATCAATGATAGGTTCACTTATGTATCTAACAGCTAGTAGGCTTGACATTATGTTTGGTGTTTGTGTGTGTGCTAGATATCAAGCTGATCTAAAAGAATCACATGTGAACGCAGTCAAGAGGATATTCAGATATCCGAAAGGCAAACTAGCTCTTGGATTATGGTATTCAAAGGAAAGAGAATTTAATCTCTATGCCTACACAGACAGTGATTATGGAGGATGCAACTTCAACAGAAAATCCACTTCTGGCGGTTGTCAATTTCTTGGTCCCAGACTAGTATCCTGGCAATGCAAGAAGTAGACAAATGTGTCTGTGTCCATAGCAGAAGCTGAGTATATTGCTGCTTCAGCATGTTGCTCTCAAGTTCTCTGGATTCAAAACCAGATGCTTGATTATGGTTTTAACTTTTTGCATACACCAATTTCTATTGACAACACAACTGTTGTCTTTATAACTAATAATCCAGTTCAGCACTCAAAAACAAAACATATTGAAATTAGATATCATTTTTTGAGAGACTGTGCTGAAAAAGGTTTAATCAAATTGATTCAAGTACCAATAAAAAATCAATTAACTGATTTGTTTACCAAAGCATTTGAACCTAGTAGGTTTGAATTTCTGGTTCTATCAATTGGCATGATTAACCTTGAGTAAAAACTATGAAAAACATCAAAAATAATTTAAAACATCAGAAAAACCATAAAGAGAAATCAAGCTTTATGAAGAAAATAATTCTGGGGAAATGATATAATTACAGTCGTTATATCATTCACTGTGCTTAATTTCAAAATGTAAAAGACTAAAATGACTTACCAGATATGTTGGTAGGCTCAACTTGGAAGAAAAGATGCATGCAGTGATGAATTAAAGACATATTCAGTTGTGAAACACTCATCACAAAGTACAGGTATGTATTGGCTTATCTGAATGCATGTGCGTGTAGCAGCCTAAACACACCAGGTAATGATACTTTATGAATCTCTTTCACCACATCATGTTTCATCTTTGTTTTGCTGCACAAAGACCTGATGAAACTTGCACATAGTGCAGATGTCATGATCCAAAAGATTCCCAATGTGGAACACATCCAAAAATTGGATGAATCAACAAAGTAATACATTCCAAGTGAATGAACAAAAGAATCCTATCATGGATCACCTTCCAAAGTGAAGTGAAAAGAATCCCAATGTGGATCAACATGAAAAAGGATCAAATAAAAGAATCCTAATGAGGATCAGTGAAAATGAGATTTCATGACTTAAGTAACCTGGTAAGAAAAGTTGTGAAAAAGTTCTACCATGCATTGTATAAGGGGGTTGATCATTTCATGCTTATGTGTGTGAGGTACACATTGAATAATAAATCAACCAAAACATGATAAAAGTCATTTGCATCAAAAATATCAACTAGTATGAGTTTAAGAGGACAAACATACCTTCAATCTTCAAGTTCATAATCATGTCCATTTAATCATAAATGATGCACATGTGTAATGTAAGATTGATATGATCCCAACAAAGAGATTTTTCTCTTCATTAATATAAATCAAAATAATATTCAAAACTTTTAAATCTTTAAAGTTTCTCTCCAAATATGGACATAAACTTTAAGGGGAGTAATTTAAAAGGTTTGAGTAAGTCTAAATTTTTGTGTATTAACTTAATTTTGAAAAACAAAGCAAAAAGGTTTTATTTGGCGTTGTTGCAATAAGTTTTACCATTATATCTCAGCTTATGCAGATTCTCAGAAGCATGATAAGCCAAAGATTTCTCAAAATTGGGAAACTTGTGTTAGTTGCGACATACAAGTCAATCCAAGCAAAATTGACAACTTCAACAGCCAACTTCATAAGGAAAATCAATCAAGGACACCATCTTAATAAGATGAATAATCAATTCAATCATATTAACTTTTGATTAAGTTCAAAAGCTAATACGGGTAAGTGTATTAGTTAATGCAGGTGAAGGTAACCCATGCATGTAACTAATGCAGGTAACAATATTTTTGAAGTGCAACTAATGCGGACAATGATTTTACTCTACCGCATTAGTGTGTGAAGTGAAGGTGAAGTTTACTCTACCGCATTTGATACAGGTAACAAATGCGTATGAACAGGTCTTTATCGCATTTGCTACAGTGCTGTGTTGACTTGTCAACCGCATTTGTTATTGCACAAATGGAATTTGTTCTATCGCATTGCTACTGTACATATACGGATATAGTAAATGCAATTCAACCGCATTTGTTACAATGTTCTTCCGCATTTACTATTACTCAAATGTGGACAGCCAAAATTTCAAGTTTAAATTCCGCATTTGCAACAATATACAAATGCGGATAGAATAAAAATTAACAAACAAAACTTCCGCATTTGTAACAGTAGAGTAATGCGGACAGTCAGTCAAAAATTAAGCCTTCTGCATTAGCTACAGTCACAAATGCGGATGAGCAAAAGTATTCAAATGCGGACTGTCAATGTCAAAAGTTCGTCTTCCGCATTTGCTACAGTCACAAATGCGGATCACCAAAATCAAACAAATTAACCTTTAGCATTTGCTACAGTATTGACTATATTTGCTTGTAAACTTACAAAATTTTTCAACTTGTATTATTTGACTATATAAAAGAATTCAAACGTCATTTAATATTTTTCAAGTTTGAGAGAACTTATAGTGAGATGAGCACAAACCTACAGTACACCACCATCAATCATCATCATCATCACAAACATTCAAAGATTTTTTGTGTTTCTTCTTTAAACATTCTTGTCATCGATTCAGAACCACAGTTGTTTCGAAGATAAGGTATAACTCAACAGATTTTTAAACCAAAACCTAAGTCTCGGAGTGTTACCCTAAATCGAACAATGAACCAGAAAAATATTAAAGAACACCAAATCAAACTCATTAATATGATGTAATACACATTTTCGATCTCTATAAACATATAAATCGATAGGAATTCAACTGATAATGAAAACCATGATAATCATGTTTACTACGAAAAACAGAGCAAAGTGAAAAGGAAAATTGTGTAACAAATCAAAGTCACATTAACAAATCAAATTAAAGATAAAGTCAAAATTGTTAACTAACACACATGTCTCTTGTGCATATTACATGGAAAATCTTACATGGAGCAAGCTCCATAACGTCAGCGGTTATCTAAACCCTGATGTGCCTGAAGCCTAAGGTCTTAGAGATATGATAGATTCTTATCTACCATAAGGGTAGCATATGCCATGATAGTAAGACCAACAATCTACGAGAATCCCATCAGGTCATTCTGGGAATCAGCTGAAGTGGTTGAAGAGGATGAAGTGAAAATTCTAACCGGGAGAATCACAATGAATTCACTATGAAGATCACAGAAGAGACAGTTAGAAGATGTCTGCAATTCAATGATAATGCAGATGATCCTCTTGAATTGGATGATGAGGAAATAACCACATTTTTCTCTGAAATTGGTTATGAAGGAGTTATGAAGCAAATCAGATAGTCAAAGGATTAGTGGATCTGCCTTGGAGATTCCTAATTCATATGTTCCAACATGGTCTGTCTAAAAGGAAAACAGGATGGAATGACATTCCAGTCCTCACATCTTCTGCAATCTGTGCTCTCTGCACCAACAGACGGTTTAACATGTCTGCATATGTATTCAATGGCATAATCTCCAACATTCAAGAAGGGTTGAGATACAGTTTCTAATGTACCCCAGATTCATTCAATGTCTAATCAATGAATCATTTCATGACATTGTTAATGAAGGACCTGTGCTTAACATTCCTTATATGATGCAAGATCCTATAAGTACAAGAAGAGAAGAAGGACCCAAGGAACTTTTATAGTGGTGCCCCTTCACCCCTTCTTCCTTGGATGTGTCAACAAATACATCAAGCAGGTAAGCACAACCACCTCCACAACCAATAGCTCAACCAACTCCACAACCATCACCAATACCATCACCAATACCATCCCCAATACCATCACCAATACCATCCCCAATACTATCTCCAATACAATCCCAAATACCATCACCAATGCCATCACCATAACAAATACCACAACCTTCTACACAACCATCTCTTCAAACCTTACCTCAACATCATCACTTTCAACTCCCCAACCAACACCACCAATGAACACTCAACCTACATCTATATCACCCCATCATCAATCTCTAATATCACCACACCAATCACCTATTTTCTCTTACCAACCTTTACCATCATCCCTTGATCACCTGCTGAAACAGAAGGATCAACCATTGCATCCAAAGCATCCAAATCATCTTTGATGAGGAGGATCATCATGATCAAACTAAAGCTATGAAAGAACCTTCTCGGCTGCTCCTTCAGAGAGCTATGCTGAATCCAACATCAACAGGCCTGATGAAAAAGATGAATTAGTATCTGAATTGTTACTCAAAGTGGAAAGGATGGAAAGAACTTTAAACAGGAGAGCAGGAATCATCAATGACAGAATCCTGGAACTGGATGAGAAAGAATGTGAATTGAAAGAACTTAAAGAGAATTATGCAGCTGAAAGTAAAGAACAAGACAAATAGATTGAGAATTTGAAAGCTGCACTGCAACACTCAAGAGAAGAAGTGAGTGGACATGTAGATACTCTTGAAATACAAACTATTGCAATGGAGAACAAGAAAACATCATAGAAGAACAACCTGATATCATCTCAAAACTGAAAAGGAAATTGAGAGCAAGCAAAAAAAAAACTATTCGAGCTTGAAATGATGATCAAAAGAACTGAAGTGAAGGATGATGATGAGAAAGAAAAACAAGAAAAGGTTGACGATGATGACAACCAATTAACAGATGAGAATGAAGAACAAGTAGATGATGAAGGTCAAACTGAGATCAAAGACCAAAGCCTAGACATGGTAGTGTATTCTGGAAACACTGGTTATTCAGACTCTGAAAAAGGTGAATTTGAAGAACTCTTCAGTGCTTTGGATAGTTTTGCATCTGAACAATTCAGCATTGATGATGATTCTAGGAATTCATAAACAATCAAAGAAGTGAGGCAGAGCCTATTGTCTTTATTCCCAAATCACCAGTGCCTTTGGAAAAAGAATTAACTTTGCAAATTGTCTCTGCTATATCATTAATTGAAGAACAAAAAGAAGAACTCAAAGAAAGATATGAACAAGAAAGGAAAGAAGAAACTGAAACTGAACAGAAAGAAAATGAGAAAAGTAAAATGAAGGATCAAGAGCCAAGTACACCTGAAAAGGTCCCTGAACCAGAAGAACAACCTGAAACCTCTAGCCCTCAACTTCAAACTTACTCATGAAAGAGGAGTATTTGGCTGAAAAAGCTAAAGGTAAGAGACCAATTACTGAAGAAGAACCAGCAAAGAAACAAAAAAGATGACCCAAGAAGTTTAGCAGCAATTGCTGAATTTTTGAAAGAACATGAGCAGGCAGAAGCTCAGTTGAAAAAGTTGGCTGGAGCAATTGATTTAGAAGAAGGAGAAATTGCTGATGAATATGAAGTTGAAAATGATGTTCTCATGGACAGTCCTATTAAAGCAAAACACTCAGTGGAAGACATGGTAACCAAAGCTCAAACTGATGACTTGATGATTAAAGCCATGTTTTTGATCAATCTAGGCTATGATCCTGATGAAGTGTTTGGAATGACCTATAAGAGAATGAAGGAGGAGGAAGAGAAAGTGAAATTGTTGCTTGATCCAACAATAGACACTGAATATGAGAAGACAATGAGAAAGGATACTCCAAAACATAAAGACTCATCCTTGAAGAAATCTACAGGGTATGAAATACCACTTCCAAGAAGGGGTCCCCTACAAAAACTATCTCAAATGAAGAAATCAACCTCATCCCATGAATCATATTTCTGATTCTTAAAACATGTCTCATAAGGAAATGAAAGAATATCTCTCAAGTCAGGGATTCACAAGAAGAAGGATTGCCAAGATGAAGACAATTTCTTTAAGGGCTGCAACTCTTTAATTGATAATGAAAAGAAAGAGAAAACTCAAGCAACAGGAAGAAGAATTGACAAGGACCAAACCCAGAAGCAGAGTGCCAGCTGAAGACATGCTGTTGAACCAAAAAGACCAAGAACTACTTGCCCCAGTGCTCCACAAATACCCTAAATGGTCTGCAGAACCATCTCAGTTGAAGCTGCAAGAAGGACTGACTACTGCAGAACTGATCAGAGGGGTGTCTACTCCCAAGGGCAAGGTAGGCCAGAAGATAATAGCCTAGAAGTATGACAACACATGGAACATGTTCATGGTGAAGAGAATCTCAGGGCTAGTACAATTCTTTACAGAGTACTCAGCTCTAGTAAATGCCCTTGAGATTCATGATTTGAAGGAGCTAGCTCAACTTGAACTCATCATCAAGCCGCTATGTTAAGGGGATATTAATTTGAGAACATATTAAGATGTTCAGAAGAACAAACAACTTCAATTCATTAAAGACAATTCGCTTAAGAAAAGATAAAACTTTTGTCAATCCCCTGGATAAGAGAAAAAGATGGAAGCAGAGGAAATTGTATTCCTTGAGTTGAAGGTAAAGCCAACTGAGTCATTAAAGAGAAAAGTTGTATCTGGTACTCATTCCTCCACTCCCATCTCAAACGTGTACTATGATGAGAGAACCTATGAGATGGTTATAGAAAGGAAGTGGGGAGGAAAAAAAGGAGCTAACATAAGACTATTCAGTGGATATGAAGTAAGATTACTTGATGAATCATACATCCACTACATTCATACCAGGCACTTCAGAGAATTAAACAACAAATTAGGTGAACAAGACATGCACTTTTTTCTGAAAGGCATCAAGTTGTTGAAACTGGCCTATGATAGAATAAATATTAAAAGAGACAAAAGAAAGAAGAAGAAAAAACCACTTCAACTTGGAAATATTGTTAAGCTTGAAGTGGATGTGGGAGGGAGTTTATTGATTCATAGAGATGGTCTTTCCACAATCTCCATATGGGAACCTATTTCACTAAAAAAGTTACCAATGGAAGCCATCTACAACATGAGCAGAATGAAAATACATGTGCTGAGTAGAGACAGGATGTCAGAAGCAACTGATTTTGTAAACATGATCAAGGCTATCCTGGATCCCAGTAAAGCTGCATTCATACTACCTCTTGAAGACCCAGTTGAATCTTTACAAAATCAATCACCTCTAAAAATTAAGGAAAACCATGCTGTATAATCCTTAGGGGGAGTATTGTTGCACCCTGAAAGGATCATACATGCCAACTCAATGGGTGAATTGATGATTGTTCAGCTGGAATCCCACAAGTCCAAGATGAAATGAGGATGAAGATCTGCAACAAAAAATAAGTGTTATCTTCCGCATTAGTTAATGCGGAAGACAAAACTCTGATGCGGACAAGTGTTTACTCTTCCGCATTAACCAATGCGGAAGACATAATACTAATGCTGAAGAACAAGTTCTCTTCCGCATTGACTAATGCGGAAGAACAAAGAAGATACAGACAAGACTTTGATCATCCGCATTGATAAATGTGGATGACCAACCAAATGCGCACAAGTATTGTTCATCCGCATTAACCAATGCGGATGACCAACTTACTAATACTGATGATCAGAAGAAATGCTAATCAAAATTAACTCATCCGCATTTGCGACTGCGGATGAACAAGCAGAGATGCGGATCAAGACTTAGACTAGTTTCTGATATAATAGATTAGGGGTAGTTTAGTCATCTTGTAAAGGCATCTTGTCTGCCTATAAAAAGAATATAACCTCGTACTGAGGTGACGGCTGATAGATAGAGAATTTGTTTGTAATTATTATCTGTAACTTATCAACTTTCATATATCAATACAAACAACATTTATGAGTAATTTCTTGCTTGAATGTTCTTTGATTGTTTGTTTCCGCCACTCAATCATGACTTGATTATCATATCGATTCTTAGTAAGAATATCACTCTTACACAATCCTAGTCACACAGAAACCTTGCTGCTACACCCTTCATGAAGGTATCTCACTTGCAACATATGTCATTCTAAAGGTGTAACCAGGTTTACACCTAGAAAACCCTCTTTTTGGGTGTATTTACACCACCCATCAAGCTCAACTTGTAACCTTTTGAAACTAATCATGTTAACCTGCTCAAAATGGGTTTTCTAACCTCCTCTTAACCTGCTTTCAAAGTTACAAGAAGGCTTGGTTTATGTTTAAACACAAGTTATAACGTTTAACACATGTATAATGGATGAAAATGGGGTAATCTAAAAATTTCCATCTTGTTTATAGTTTGCATGTTGAACCCGTGAGTTAGACATGATATTTCAGTAGGTGTGGATGATTTTGGATATGTACTGAGATGTTAAAGGCTGAAAGTATAAATGTCGTAGACTTATAGGCAACTTGGACATATTCGGGGACCCGAAAAGTGGTAAAATGCGTTTTAACGGGTTAAACCTAAAATGTGGACTTTAACTTAAAAAGAACTTTGAACACATTTTCAGCTGAATAAAAACTTACAAAAACTTATTTAAATTATAATTTAATGAGTCTAAAATAATCAAACTTGGGGGCAGAAACTGTAAATTGTGGAAACTTAAAGGACTAAACTATGAATTTTGCTAAACTTCAATGAACCAACCCCTTGAGTTATGAGTCAGTTTAAAAGACTCAGACTAACTTATATAGCTGATTGAATTTGGTAAATCATGTATTCTTTCCTTAGAGACCCTAACTTTCTATAAAATGAAACTTTTTATATAAAAACTTAGCAATTCAAAGGCTACTAAAACATTAACCTCTTGACATCCCCAATGCATCTCTATAAACCAAGAATTAGGGGTTTCACACTTAAATCTTAATGGTAGGGTGCTAGACTTGAGAATTTTCCCGGCACACGAAGAGACCCTTTTGCTTGAATTTAAGGTGAGTTCAAGTGTTCCCTTTTTACTACTGTTTTTGGGATCAAGCATGCTCTGTTTTAACTAAACTATCTTTGTGCTATGTTATGATACTATATGTTGTGGTTATGTTGAGACTGCTCAAACTTTTATCATAGTCATTAATTCTTTTGTGAACCGCTTGTTATATGTGTTGATCGACTTAGGAAATCCCCCACACACAGTGCCTTCCATGATAAACAGGAAGGGTACCACACTGAGATCCCGCAGGGTCGTTTCTGGCATGTAACAGGTTTTATTAAAATACTATGGTGGACCATCCGGCTGGTATGGTCCACTGGTTTGAGGCTCAGTTCTCCCCACAGTATTGAATCGGTAACATAATTTTTGAAGAGGCTAGTCGGGCTGAGTGTAGGGTTGATTGTGATCCCCACAACAATGACATTATGGTTTTTAATAAAGTGTGGATTCTAATGAATCCTCGTTTATAACTTTTAGCACTTGAATTCACCAACTTTTAGTTGACACAAACTCTTTTTGAGCATGTTTCCAGTAATCCATGAATGGAGTCTAGCTGTGTAGAAGACTTTGACCTAGCACCGTGACCATGGCATTGGCTTGTCCTTGTTTTGAAACATTTGAACAATTTACATTTATTGATGTTCGAGACAATTTGTATTGATGTTATATATACAATATTCCTCTGGGGGCTAATCCTATTTCTAACCCAGGGATTATTCTAAATATCAATTCCATTGATGTTCTCTCCCTTTGTGCTCTTCTGATGGTTTGATTCCGCGCAATTTTTTATTGCTAGTCTGCGACGTCCCACCCTACCTGGGCCCGGTGTGTGATAGATTGGTATCAGAGCCAAAGGTAGTTGAGAAGTCAGGAATACCATAGTAGACCCTAGGCTAAAACCCTGATGCCTTAGGACCACCCATATAAAAAGTGTTGGGATGATCGGGTTGGGTAAACTGATGATTACACTTGATCAACGTATCATGAATTTACCGAACGCGTAAATTCCATCATAGACCTTAGGTCATGTTTGGTCCTTTCTCAGTTTAAAAATTTTGATTTCTAAAACTTTCTTTATGTGGTCTAAGAGTTTTATTTAAAAGAACCTTATATTTGATGTCACTTGACGAGACTATCGATGTCTCATACTATTATTGATACTATTGATCGCTGAATCTACTGCCACCAGTATTATATGTACTGTTACTACTGCCTGTACTATTTTACCATGAGCTATGGAAAACCAAATTAATCATGATGATTTATAGGTATCTGAGACTATGGCAGGAAAAGTAAGGCACCAGCTCACCTAGTCCACAAGACTACTTTGATCAGAGCAGTTTGAAGATCACTCCTTAGACGGAATAGGAGTCTTACTGTAGAGATTAATGAAGAGGCTGATGCAACCTAAACATCTTTAGTCTTTCCTGCATGCTGCACAAGTGCATTAAAGTGGAATGCTTCGGAAGTTTCACATGTGCAACAGAAATACTCTAAGTGTGAAGTCTTCCGAAGCCTCAGAGACAAAGTCTTCCGAAGCTTCAAGTTCATGAAGACAGATTTCTTCTGAAGACTTTTAGTAATGCTTTATCAGATGTACTGTTCCATAAAGCTGGACACCTTTCCGCTGCAACTCTGCAAGTCACCAACTAACATGGTTTGGTGAAAAGGTCCATGCTTTTGGTAACTGTACATTGAGGTCTTGAGTCTGTAACTTTCTACTTTATGTACTTTATCCTTTTTGTAATAGATAAGGATGTGAGCTATGACATGTCATAGTCACTAGGCAAAAGGCAATCTGCCTTTTGACTCTACAATTGATTTTGTTTGTGTCTAGTCAATTGTATCCAGCTAGATTTCAAAGTAGGATGTAGTATAAGTATCTCATGTTCTTGTATCTTTCGATATGCTTTGTAACACTTGTAATAGAACATAGAGAAAGCAATATACTACATTCTTGAAAACCATACAGTTGTGTTCTTTATGTTCTGTCTCTTACATTACTTGTGTTCTTAGTGTCTTATCTTGGTTAATCCAGTTTACTGTTTGATTAAAGTTTGGTTAATCTCCTCTTTGTGTTGTGTGTTGTAACTCACACCCTTCAACAATCCTGTATTTGGTATCAAAGCATTCAGCCTCTTGATATAAGATCTCACCATCTTAAGATCCCTTACACACACAAATAGCAACTTTTCAAATGGCAACCATTTCCAAAACTGATATGGAAACTGGAACCATGAACAAGTCCCCACTGATCACTCTTGATGAGTTTGACACCTGGTGTTTAAGAATGGAAGGTTTTATCAGGTCTCTTGATTCAAGAACATGGGAGTCTATTGAGAATGGACCTTTCATACCCAGCACACCCTCTGCTACTGGTGCTGGTATGATCCCTAAGGATGCGGCTAACTACTCTGATGAAGATAGGAAGAGAGTAGAGATAGACAGGAAAGCCATGATAGCTCTTCAAACTGCCCTTCCAAACTCTGTGTGCAGAGGTTTCAAGAAGTGCAAAACAGCTAAGCAGCTGTGGGATGCACTGAAATTGATGTATGAGGGTTCTTCTAAAGCTAAGGAGAACAAGGGCTCCTGAAGCAGCAGTTTGAAACTTTACCTTCAAAATAGGTGAGACCATGACTCAGCAATACTTCAGGTATGTTGAGATTGTGGATACCCTAGTGGATGGAGGAGTTTCTCTTGAGAATAGAGACATTGTAAGGAAGTTATGTCCTCACTTCCTAGGCAATGGACACACTACTGTGTGGTGATCAAGAGAATCGATAATCTCAAAACTCTCACTCTGACAGAGTTATATGGGATTCTCAGTGGTACCAGATGGAGATGAACATGCAGGGTTCATCTAGCAACTCCAACAATCAAATGGGTTCAGCCCTACATATGGTTGAAAGGGCTAGCATAGAACCCAAACATCATCTTATATGCTACCCTGACAACTCACCCAAGGGTCCTTTCATCACCTTCCCAGAGACACCTAGGGAGAACTACACTCAAGGAAGCCCATTCCAAGAGACAAGCTCTTCTCAAGCATTTGTGTCTTCTGATGAAAGCCGTGGCAACTCTCTTTTCACTTTTGAAGACCTGGACTGTATCCATCCAGATGATCTGGAGTACATGGAAATAGTCCAGTAGATGGCTCTTCTCACTCACAGAGCCAAGAAGTTCTACAAGAGGACTGGAAGGAAGTTCCCAAGAAATGCAATCAGTGGAAAGTTTGGACTGGACAAAGGCAAAGTCAAGTGTTACAACTGTAACTTGATGGGCCACTTTGCCATAGAGTGTAAGGCACCTAGAACCAATGGTGGCCAAACACAATCCAGACCAAACTACACTGACAAAGTTCACCATAATGAGAAGTCAAAGTAGCAAGCTGCTGTTGCTGTTGAAGAAGGAGGCTTTGACTAGAGCTTTCAGGTCGAAGATGCTTCTCCAAACCAAGCACTGATGACAGATCATGATGAAGCCAAGGTATTGGAACATCTCTGTACTCCTGAATGCATTGCTAAAGTTAACAGGTACAGGTCCTATAACTTGGAACTGAGATCTGATATTCAGTCCTTAAACATTTTAAAAGCTGATTTTAGAAAGTCTGAAAATGATTATAAGCTGAAAATAGAAGACTTAGAGAAAACAATTTCAGTTCTAAAACATGAACACACAGATTTTAGGACTCAAATTAAATATCTCGTAACCAAGTTAACTGAGTTCCAGGCTGAGCTTGTGATTAGCAAAGCCAGGTCAGAAAAGAGTGTTCTTGAAGAAGAGACCTTCAAGAACATGATATCCTCATCCCTGCACAACAAAGTGTGCTATCAAAATAGACAGGGACCGGGATCCAATCAGATAGCTCCTCCACACACAATCTTGCCAGTAAGATCTCCTAGGTGAGGAACTTGTGAAGATGAGCTTCCTCTTATAGATCCTATGAGTGAGAGGATGAAGAAGAGATAGTGAAGAACCCCTCTACAAAGAGTGAAGAGGAGGATTCCAAAAAGGGCCACTATCCTTCTGAGGAGAAAGTGAAGACTGTGATGACCAAGTCCATGAGAAAGAACTTGATCAGAAAGAACAAAAGAAAGGCAAGGAAGGCTTAAGAGATCAAGGCTACTTTTGACTCTAAGCAGAAACAAGTTTTCATTTCTGCAGGGTTTAAAGTGGTAGGAACTGAAGGCATCAACCAAAACTCTAAGAGTTCTGGTTCTTGCTCAACTCATCTCAGCAGCAAGAAGAAGACAGACTTGTTGTGTACCACTACTGCACAGCCTCGTCCATCAAACTCCAAGCATAGTTCTTAGCCCAAGAGGACTGTCTCAGCATCTGCAAAGATGAAGGTGGAGAAGGAAGTGACCAAATACAGTCTTACTCTCAAGACAAGGCTCTTGTGAAGAAGAAGATGAATTGTGTTATGTGTGACAACACCACTCACATTGCAAAGGATTGTCCCTTCAATCCTAAAGGTGCTATCCACATGGCCAAAACAAAGGCTTCAAAGAGTTCTAAGAAGATTCAGGCTTCGGAAGGAAACCAGTTTCCTTCGGAAGTTTCAAATCTAACAAGAAGGGAAGTGGAAAATTTTCTTCGGAAGAACATTTGGTCTCGGAAGAAAGGAGTTCTTCCGTAGCACTGAAGTCTGTTGCAGTGTTTGAAGAATCTTCCGAAGGTTCATTCATGAAAACTTCTGAAACTCCAAAAGTTTCTAAAGTTTTGAAGGTCAAGTCCAAGACTCCAAAGGTGGTGTGGACGTCTAAGAAAGACAAGTGACTGAGATTTCTCCATCAAAAACAGCTCAAGATCCCTTTAGTACAACCATAGGATCTATTACTGTTAATTTACCTTCTGCAAGTGAGCCCAAGACAAGCAAGGCTTGGGTTTCCAGATGTAACTAATCATTCTCATTTGTGCAGGGACAGCTGGAGACAGACAGAAATGTTGGATCATAGACAGTGGCTGCTCCAGGCACATGACTGGTAATAGGTCACTACTCTAGAACTTTGAAAGGATTGATGGAGGACCTGTTGCTTTTGGAGGAGATGAAGGTGGTTATATTTCTGGAAGGGGCAAGGTCACAAATGGTAAGCTCAGCATTGAAAAGGTAAACTTTGTAAGGAGCTTGGATACAATCTTCTGAGTGTATCTTAATTTTGTGATCAGAGTCATAACATGCTCTTTACTGAGCATGAGTGCATTGTTCTTAAGCCTAGTGTGGTCATTCCCCATGAGCATATCTTGCTTAGAGCCCCCAGGAAAGGAAACATGTACAAGATGGATTAGCAAGAAACCTCTCCCTCCAGAGAAGTTTCATGCTTTCTATTAAAGCCAATAGTGATGAGTCTTTCCTATGGCATAAAATAATGTGCCACGTAAACTTTAAGAACATGAATAAATTGATTAAGCATGATCTGGTAACTGGAATGCCAAAGAAAGAGTTTACAAGTGATGATCATTGTGTTGCATGCCTAAAAGGAAGCAACATAAGGTATCTCATAAGCCTAAGGATATGAACTCCATCACTACACCCTACACTTGTTACATATGGATCTCTTGGCCCTACCAGTGTAATGAGTTAGGAAGGACCGTATACTGTCTAGTGATCACAGATGATTTTACAAGATTCACTTAGGTCTTTTTCCTTAGAACTAAGGATGAGACTCCTGATATTCTGAAGAATTTCATCTTAAAGATTGAGAATCAGTCTGATCACAAGGTCAAAATCATAAGATGTGATCAAGGAACAGAATTCAAGAACCAAACCCTTGATACATTTTGTGTTGAAAAAGGTATTGCAAGACAATTTAGTGCTCCCAGGACTCCTCAGCAAAATGGTGTTGCTGAAAGGAGAAACAGGACACTGATTGAAGCTGCAAGAACCATGTTGTCTGACTCTAAACTGCCCATCACCTTCTGGGCAGAGGCAGTCAACACTGCCTGCTATGTGCATAACAGAGTTTTAGTAGTTAAGACTCATGGCAAGACTCCTTATGATCTTTGGCACAAGAGAAAACCTTTCATTGGTTTTCTCAGGTCATTTGGATGTCCTTGCACCATCTTGAATACCAAAGATCAAATTGCCAAGTTTGCTGAGAAATCAGATGATGGACACTTTATTGGATATTCTTCACAGCTAAGGCTTATAGAGTGTATAATTTCCGAACTAGAATAGTTGAGGAGTCAGCCAATGTGACCTTCAATGAGCACACACCATGTGTTGTTGGTTCTGGTCCAGATTGGCTATTTGATCTTGATTTAGTTACCAACTGTTTTAACAATTCTTGTGAGAATGTTTCAGGATCTGCAGAAAATTTAAATACAGGTGATTCTGACCCAAGATTTGAGCTAGGAAGACCTTCAAATCATACATCTTCAGCTCTAGTTGGAACTACTTCTGCAAATGAGGTTTCTATCAACACAACAATGACAAATTCAGCTAATGCATCTGGTATGCCTTCAAATTCCAGCTCAGAGGCTCTACAACCAGATAAGAACACCTCAACTGTGGAAGGCAACAATGGTGATGGTGACAGTGACCAAGAATTTCTTGATGCCACTAATCACACCATAGATGAACACATCAATGATGTCACACACTGCTTGGATCCAGTTTCATATGAAAAGTGTGCTCATGTGGTGGGAGAAACATCTATGCCAGATCTAAATTTTTCTAATTTAGATCTTTCTCATAACTTGTTGTGATTCCTCAACTTAGGATCCACAAGTCTCATCCTACCACAAACATCAATGGAGATGTTGTCTCGGGGTAAAGACAAGAGGACAGACCCATGAAGCAAATGTTTGTCTTCACTCTTGTTTTCTATCCCAGATAGAGCCAAAGAAAGTTGAGGAAGCTCTAAGGATGGAAGTTGGGTTGAAGCTATGCAACAAGAGCTGCTTCAATTCAAAAGACAGAAAGTTTGGAGCCTTTGCCCTCTTCCTTTTGGGAAGACTACCATAGGAACCAAATGGGTGTTTAGGAATAAGAAGATGATAGAGGCATCATCATCAAGAACAAAGCTAGACTGGTTGTTCAAGGATACACAAAAGAAGAAGGGATTGATTACACTAATGTCTTTGCTCCAGTGGCAAGATTAGAACAAGAACAGCTGATCACAGTGCAAGATAAACAGTTGATCACAGTTCAAGAGCTGAGCACAGACAAAGAGCAGAAAGATCAGTTGATCACTTACAAAAGGAAAAGAAGTGCTGAGTCAAAGTTTGATGGAGAAAAGTCCTTAGAAGATCTAGTCAAAGAAGCTGATGAAGCTCACAGCAGATCTCTGGACAAAATAGTAGATCAGCTTTTCAGACAGGGTCATGACACAGCCACCTTAGATGTTGAGATCAGAAGGCTGGAGATAAATGAAATTCAAGCAAGACAGGCTAGTTACAATGTGATGGATAGGGAAAGGTTGGAGATTATGATTACATTTATTGCCAAATATCTAGGAAGATCATTGATAGAGATGAAGTCTTGGTCCAGAGACAGTATCTTTGAGATAACCAAGAAAATCTGTTCTGCTAGAAGCTACAACAAAGGGTTGATCATCGAAGCACTGGATGAAACAGGTGCTGGGAAGAGAACTGAGATGGCAAAGCTCTCAAAAGCCAAACTCACCACTAAATTGCTAGATCAGCCTTCTCATACTCCCACTCAAAAACAACCCTCAAAGCAATCATCTCTAAAATCTGCCAATTCTATCCCTAAACCAAAACTACTCACAACTCAACCCACAAACCAATTCCATTACCCCAAAAACCATCTCAAACCACACCCAGTGATACACCCAGAAGGAGGAGAAGGGTGTTGAGGGTAGAAGAAGAAGAAGAAGAGGATGAGAATGAAGACAGTCTGCCAATCTTGATGTTCTCAAACTTAAAACACCTGAGCCCAGAAGTCAACAGATGATCACACCTGACTTGCAAATGCAAATGGTGAAAGTGAAGATTGAAGAAGTAGAACAGCAGAAGCAGCATGATGAGCAATTTCTCAAAATGGTTGAGAAGGGCTTCCCTCAGTCCTCATCCATTCAAGCAATGAAGAAACAAGCTCTGAGGCTGTACACTCTTAGGAATACATTCTAACATCAAAGAGAAAGAGTAAGGATTTGGCCAGACCCCAGGGTAAGTTCCAGAATAAACAAGAAGAACATACAAAGTAGATATCATGGCCAAGTGGAAAAGACTTTGAATGCTGCAATTATGTTGGCTATGGTAGTCTCACCCTAGGAGATTATAGAAGAATTCAAGAGAGCACACAACTCAAAGACAACCCCTCAATCTCTACTTGAGAACAAAATGATCAAGAAGGGGCTGTTATACAAGAGACTTGAAGATCTTCAAAAGAGTGAACTCTAGTTGTTGCTAGAAGGCTCTCATCCAGATGAATTCGCATATAGAGAGATCACAACTATTGAGTTAAAAATGGGAAGACAGTAAGGTATCTGTCTGAATATTATGGCCTTGAGTTTTTCTTTGAGGGAGAAGCAGAAGAACTCACCTAGGAGGAAAAGTTGTTCTCCTAGAGGTCTATGCAAGACAGTCTTACAGACTAATCAATGCGAATTAGGTTTCATGGTTGGGAAAAGACTCTGTGTCCAGTTTCCCCAAGACAGAGTTCCCTTCCACACATAGCCAATCAAAAGATCAAAAACCTTTTCCGGCATGTGCTTACATGATTACCTCTGAAGCTGATCAAGAGGGTGTTTCTGCCAAAGAATAAGTGGGATCATCAATAAACTTAGAGGTTTTGGCTGCATTGGTTCAGGGGGAGTTTGTTGGACCAAAAGAGCCAATGAGCCTGATCAGAAAAACCTTCAAGTCCCACAGACATTACAACTGCTGAAGAAGATCACAATAGCTGAAGACATCAGCTGATTACAAGGTTTGAAGACAAAGTCTGAAGACAAGATCTGAAGATTTCTACTGAAGACAAAGACTGAAGACCAGAGTGATAAGAAGTTGTCACAACAGCTGAAGTTATTAAGTTCAGTAGTTATGATGGTTTTCCTTTTCAGCACTTGTAATTTACCTTTCAGTAGTTTATAGTTTCAGTAGTTTTAGTTCAGTAGTTTTATGTTCTTGTACTTAGCATTCTCTGAGATGTGATCAGTTGTTAAGAACATTCTTAGTAGTTTGCATAGTTTAAGTTGTTTGTATAATTCTGTTAGATGTCACTATCAAGTGACATCAGCAGACGTCACATTCCTTATATAAGGAATGTTGACATAATTGTAACGTGTGACTTTCAGCCACCAAGAAAGCATTTGAACGAAATATTCCTTTTGCAGAATTCTCTCTCTCTCTATAACCGTGTACTATTCCATTGAATATCAATTGAGTTCTTGCTAAATTGTCTAATTCATTGTTCGAATTCCGCTGCAATCTACTCTAATTAATCAAACTTAAATCATTGATCCTAACAAGCTATTAGGATATTCCTGGCATTTGCTGCATCCAAGAACTTCAAGGTCTTTCAACTTGATGTGAAATGTGCCTTTTTATATGGAGTGATAGATGAAGAGGTTTATGTCAAACAACCACCTGGTTTTGTAGATCCTGATCATCCTGATTATGCCTGCAAGCTTGACAAAGGTCTCTATGGGCTGCATCAGGCACCCAGGAAGTGGTATGAAACACTGTCTGAGTATCTCGGTAAACATGGATACAGGAGAGGTACTATAGATGGAACTCTCTTCATCAAAGGACAAGTAAAAGACATATTCCTAGTTCAAGTATATGTGGATGACATCATCTTTGGTTCAACTAATCCAATGCTCTGCAAAGACTGAGCTTTGAAAAGCTGGTGAAAGACAGATTTGAAATGAGTGCCATGGGGGAACTCAATTTCTTTCTGGGAATTCAACTGAAGCAATCTGAAGATGGCATCTTCATCAGTCAGTCAAAGTATGTTCAAGACATACTCAAAAGGTTCAATATGACTGACTGCTAGCCAGAAACCACTCCCTTGGTCCTGATCTTGAGGGGAGTGTGTAGATGAACACTTATACATGGCTATGATTGGGTCTCTTATGTATCTTACTGCTAGCAGGCTTGATATCATGTTTGCTACATGCATCTGTGCAAGGTATCAAGCCAATCCTAAGATGTCTCACCTTATCACTGTCAAAAGGATTCTAAGATACCTCAAAGGTGCATCAACACTTGGTCTATGGTATCCCAAGAATTCCGACCTCAATCTGTATGCTTATACAGATAGTGATTATGGTGGTTGCAATATGACTGCAAAGTCTACATCTGGGGGATGTCAATTTCTTGGTCGAAGGGTTGTCTCATGGCAATGCAAGAAACAATCCTGTGTCTCTGCATCAACTGCTGAAGCTGAATACATTGCTGCCGCTAGCTGCTGTGCTCAAGTGCTTTGGATTCAGAATCAAATGCTAGACTATGGGTTAAATTTCAAGGAGACTCCAATCCACATAGACAACAACAGTGCTATCTCAATTACAGAGAATCCTGTGTAGCACTCAATGACAAAGCACATCAATATCAGGTATCATCTAATAAGAGATAATTATGAAAAGGGATTAATTAAACTAGTCAAGGTTCACACAGATGAACAATATGCTGATTTGTTTACAAAAGCTTTTGATGAACAAAGATTTAAATATCTAATATCAGCTATTGGGATGATCAACCTTGAGTAAATTTTTCTTAAAATAATTCTTATTATTTCTTAAAAATGTGTGTTCAAAGTTGTCTAGTCCATTATCTTCATAAGCTCATGTTTTCCTTGGATGAAAAAAAAACTCTTTCTTTGAAGACTTTCCTTAGATTAATTGATGCTTTTATACTTTGGAAGTTATGCATTTTAACTTTGGAAGAAAATCATACCTCCAAAATATTTAACTGTCTAATAAATTTACCTTCGGAAGAGATTTCAATTTTATCTTCCGAAGATTAAATAGTTATCTTAGACACTTACTTATTTTCAACGACCTTTCCCCTCTTCTATCATCTGCTCTTCCTCCAAACCTAAGAACCCAAATTTCTCTCTGAAATTTGTTCTTTCTTTCTTCTTCATCTCTAAGCTACCTCACAATGGCTAACCTTGCTCACAGAAATGATCAAAACTTTACCATGCAACTACACAGACAACACAATCAAGTTGCTCTGTTATGCTCTGAGAAAGATCCTCATTTCTCAGAGGTTTGCCGTTTCTTGTCTCTGTCCAACTACTTCACCTCCTTAACCATTGATCCTCCACTCTATGAGGATCATTTGCTTGAATTCTGGAAGACCTGCCAAGAGGTCATTATGGACGGGGAGAGGGCACTGTCTGCCACAGTGCAAGGGAGAACAATCTTCATCACTCCGGCCATCATCAACCGACATCTTCAGCTGGATGATGAAAAAGGTGAGGTGTTCTTCCCAAAGGAAGGTGTAAATCATTCTTTTGCGCAGATGGGGTATGAGGGAGGTTTCTCTGTAAAGACCTTCAGGAATGGGAAGGTCTCATCCAAATGGAGATTCATGCTCCATGTGGTAATTCACAGCTTATCAAACAAGCATGGTGGATGGGACCAGATTCTAAAGATCTCTCCTTCATAGTCCATGGAATGGTTCAAGGGGTCAAATTCAGGCACTCTCAGTTTGTTTATACAAATTTGCTTGCTGATTTAGACTCCTTAGAGTATTACATGTTTCCTAGATATGTCCAGTACATTCTTAACTGTGAACTGGGCTCACAGTTAAGGGAAACAGGTAACATTCTTAAATTGGAACAGATGAAGCCCGACATCTTTAAAACACTGAGAGAGTCCACTGTTGGATTCTCTGGGGTAGAAACAGCCCTAGTCCCAAAAATGTTAAGCTCATTGCTCAAGATGACAACCTAGTAGTACAAGCTAGTGTTGAACCCACACCTCCTACTCTCCAACCACCTACACAGCCTCAAATCTCCATCACCTACCAAAGAAAATCCAAACGAACCCCTGCTCAGACTATTCAGTCTGTGGAGGCTCCCGTATACTCACCCATATAGGAAGAAGTGGATACTGGAGCTCCTACTTCTCCTGAGGAGCAGACCACTCCTATCTTTTCAAGAATCAGTGCTAAGGTTCCTCATGCTCAGCCTGATGAGCTCATTAGCCCTACTGCTTTAAGCCATCACTCTGAGTCTCAACACTCAAGTGATCAACTTTCAGGGGACAGTTACCATCCCTAGCCTATAGACCTCAACCAACCAATTTTCAACCTTGACTTCTATACTGATGAAGATCTAGGTTTTAGTGAGTATAATGAGTCTCTCTTCTTTTCCCCTACTCAAAGAGAGATGAATACTCCTAAGTCTCCTACATCTATCCCACATCAGTCACCTACAACTGAGGTGGACACTCTTGAACCTGTTTAGGATGTCCATATGGAAGAGGCTCTCACTTCTGCAAGTGATTACATCATTAAGAACTCAACCATGGCAACTCAGCCTACTGACATCTCAACTGAGACTGCCAGTAAGTAGAGGAAATCCAATGGCCAAGAACTTAGAACTGGTCATGAGAGAAAGGACTTTGGTCCAATCTTCTCCACCCCCAGTGATTCTTCTGATGAAGATGAGGGGGATCTGAGACTAAAGTGCAACAACTATCCAAAACATGCACCTATTTAGTTTCAAAGGTCAGTCACCTTGAATCTCAGGTGACTACCTTACATAATAGGATCAATGATCAGCAACTTGAGATTTCATATCTTAAGGAAAAACTAGCTGGGAGACCCTTAAGGAGAGCTTAAACAGGAACACAAGAACCTGTGGATGTGATTGATCTATCCTCCAGCTCACCTATGCAAGTGGGTGATGCTACCAAAAAGGGGGAGAAAGTCTTTACAGCCATAGAACCTGGGAGTTCCTCTGAGAGAATGGACATTGAGGACTCACCATCCTCACTTGCAACTGTGCATTCTCAGCAACCTCCTCCAGCTCACATTGATGTGGACTACACAGACTCCATACAGAGTATGTTTGAGGATGGGATACCAAGGGTTATGTCACCTTCATCACCCTTCAATCACATCATTGGATGGAGGTATGAAAACAACTGGAAGGCCCTTATCATCATAAGAGTTCAAGGACAGCAAGAAGTCTTCAATTTTCAGACCTTGAACTACTATAAAGGTCTGGATCTAGTTAACATGCCACTTATCAACCCAAACCAATCAAGACAGGCTGACAGACTGGCTAAAAGAATCCAAGACAGGATCATTACAGAGTTCAATCTAAGAAGGAGACTAAGGCAATCAGGCAATGTCATCGGTCAACTGGATGTTGAGGCACACCCTAAGATTAGCTTCATAGGGGAAACCTTGACTGAAGGCCCAGTGACAGAACCTGAGAGCCCTGTCTCATCATCTACAACTGCTGCAGAGATCCATATTCCTTCTGAGACACCTGCTGGTGAAGGTGCTTCTCAACCTCTCTCTGGCCTGAGCTCAGATGCTGCAACGAGCAATGAAGGCCAAAGCTCTCTCCACCCTGAGTCACAAAGGTCTGTGAGTGACAAAGGGAAAAGAAAACTGACATCTGAAGAGATTGAGGAGGAGGAGAGAGAGAGGAAAAGGAGGCTAAGGGGAGAAGGTTCCTCTATTGAGTCTCCAAGACCCATGGAGTCTGCAATTAGGGCTGCCCCCAGACCAGATACTCAGAATGATGAGTTAAGGGCAGTCAGGATCAACTATCTGCAGACTAGGAACTATGACATAGATAATATCATTTCTCTCCCCTTGGATAAATTTAATGAGCGGGTTGATCTGGAAAGGTCAAGAGAGAAGAAGACTTGGACCCATGTCTCTATCCACTATGGATGAGCATATCAGGGTAATCAAGCAGAAGATTAAGAGTGGAGTGCTCACTGACTTACACTCCACTCCAAGTCAGGCCCCACCTAAAGTGGAGGTTAAGGTTGAACAAACAGACACAACACAAACCAGACCTCCTGCTAATGCTCAGCAAGCTTCATCTTCTGATCCACAGCAGGGTCAATCTCCCTCTCCTTCTGAGCCTGAGAGAGAGGAAGTCCCAACTGGGAGAGATAGTGAAGATCAATCTGGTGCTGCAGGCCAGTCTTCTCAGTTAAAATTTGGAAAGAGAAAGAAGAGGATGGCTTCTAAACCAAAGTCTAAGAAGAAGAAAAAGCCTACATCCCTTTCTGAACCTCAGGATGAATCAGAACAACCTCAGGATGTGCAGCCAGAGGATGCTCAATCAACTCCAACTTCAGTAGCTCCTCTAGCATCAGGAAGACCCATCTTGTCTTGGACATACACCACAAATCCAGAAAGGTGGCATGTTATTAGAGATCAAGGCATTAAAGACATTTATAAATGGAAAGATATGTTTCAATTACCTCTGCATGATCTCTTTGACATGAGAAGACACTTTGACAGCCTGAAGGATCCTGATCATCTTATTAAGAAAGGAATGGTGATCATCCTAATGAGGACTGTTAATATCTGAAGTTTTCAAAGTGTTTTGGTAGCATCAGCCTAGGGCGAGTTTGTAGATATTAATGAAGAGGCTGATGCAACCTAAACATCTTTAGTCTTTCCTGCATGCTGCACAAGTGCATTAAAGTGGAATGCTTCGGAAGTTTCACATGTGCAACAGAAATACTCTAAGTGTGAAATCTTCCGACGCCAAGACCAACATCTTCCGAAGCCAAAGATGAAGTCTTCCGAAGCCTCAGAGACAAAGTCTTTCGAAGCTTCAAGTTCACGAAGACAGATTTCTTCCGAAGACTTTTAGTAACATGCTTTATTAGATGTACTATTCCATAAAGCTGGACACCTTTCCGTTGCAACTCTGCAAGTCACCAACTAACATGGTTTGGTGAAAAGGTCCATGCTTTTGGTAACTATACATTGAGGTCTTGAGTTTGTAACTTTCTACTTTATGTACTTTATCCTTTTTGTAATAGATAAGGATGTGAGCTATGGCATGTCATAGTCACTAGTCAAAAGGCAATCTGTCTTTTGACTCTACAATTGATTTTGTTTGTGTCTAGTCAATTGTATCCAGCTGGCTTTCAAAGTATAGCCGGCTGTACGATGTAGTATAAGTATCTAATGTTCTTGTATCTTTCGAATATGCTTTGTAACACTTGTAATAGAACATAGAGAAAGCAATATACTATATTCTTGAAAACCATACACTTGTGTTCTTTATGTTCTGTCTCTTACATTACTTGTGTTGTTAGTGTCTTATCTTGGTTAATCCAGTTTACTATTGATTAAAGTTTGGTTAATCTCCTGTTTGTGTTGTTGTGTTGTAACTCACACCCTTCAACGATCCTGCGTGGATCAATCATATGATTCAGTTGCACGACTGAACCATGCTAATGGTTCAGTCGTACGAATGGAAACCAATAACCTATATATACTACCTAATTCGTGGAAAACACAACACTTGAAGAGATATTACGCATACACATAAACCCTAGCCGTCCAGAGCATCCCAAACGTCCTGTCCAAGTTCATAGTTTATTCCTAATCGATTCCTATTCATTCTTAACGTATTAGTTCAATCTTATATCAATCGGGTAACAGTTCTCACTTATTGGATCACCAATCAAATAGGATTCCACACTATTTGATCAGGTATATTGCAGAATCAGTTAGCACTCCATACATACACGGTCCTAACCTAACCGATCTAATAGTCTCACTTCATAACCACTAAACAAACTGATTCTGCACCTTCTTTCCCTCCCCACTTCCTTTCAATCACTAACTCATAAGTCTTCTCATCATACTAAACGTTGGAGATTCGTATTGTGGAATGAGTGCCAGACCCCATTTTTCTTTTTAATGACTCTGTAGGTTTTAATCTTAGTTCTGGAAACACTACTTCTTCTGTTGGTTTTGTCTGTTTCTTCTCTAGAGGGTTTTTGATGATCTGTCTTTCCTCATGCATATGGCTTTCAAAGACTTGAAGTTGTTGGTTCTCTTGAACATTCTAAGTATTTCTTCAAACTCATAGCCTCTGAACATAGCTTTGTGATTGATCAGTTCTAATTGGGCTAGTTCTTTTAAGTCATGGATCTCCGGGACATTTACTAGAGCAGAATACTCTGTAAAGAATTAGAGCAGCCCAGAGATCCTCTTGACCATAAACATGTTCCAATCACTGTCATACATCCAGCCAATAATTTTCCGACTAGTTTTGCCCTTAGGATTAGACACACCTCTAATCATCTTTGTCGTGGTTAGCCCTTCTTGAAGTTTTAGTTGAGAGGCTCAGCAAACCACTTAGGATATGTATGAAGCATAGGTGCCAAAGAGTCTTAATCTCGATGGGTGAGTTGCATGTCTTGAGCAGACACTCTGGTTCTTGGCTTTTTGCAAGTAATTTCTTCTTCCAAAGTTTTAAGCCTATCCTTCTTTTTAGTGATCAGCCTAAGGACAAAAGCCCTTAGGGAATTGGTTTTCATGTTACCAAGCTTCCTCTTGGTGAATCCCTGACTTGAGAGGTAATCCTTTATTTCCCTATCAGACATTTTATAGGGATTAGGATATAAAGGTTGAGGAGTTGAAGTTTGCTTTTTCATGGAAGATAGTTTTGGCTTATTAGCTTTAGGAGAAAGAGTTTTCTCATACTCATTCTCAATTGTAGGGTCCAGTATCTTGTTTAGTTTCTTTGTTTTTCCTTCATCCCCTCACGAGTCACGCTGAAAACTTCATTAGAATCATATCCATGATTAATTAGAAACATGGCTTTCTCCATCAGATTATCTGTTTGAGCCTTGGTCACCATTCCTCTGCAGACTTTTCTTCTTTCATAGGTCTCTCACTAGCCATTGGTTTATCAACCATATATTCTCCCTCAATCTCACCTTCTTCCTGGTCTACAAAATCAGTTTTCTTAATCATTTGAGCCTCAGCTAATTCTTGTTCTTCTAAAAACTCAGCTATAGCTGCTAGGCTTCTTGGATCATCTTTTTGCTTTTCTTCACAGGCTCTTCTTCCACTATGGGCCTTTTGCCCTTTGCCTTCTTAGATAAATACTTTCTCTTTCTAGTATAGGTTTGAACTGATGGACCAGAAGAGGTTTCTGGTATTTCAGCTTCAATAGGCACTTTTTTGGCCTTTGGTGATTCTTGTTTAGGGATAACAATAGCTGATTCTTCTTGTTGTTTTTGTTCTTCACATAATCTTCTAATAATCTCTTTCTGTTCTTCAGATAGTGAGACAGCAGGTACCAGTTGCATACTCAATTCCTTCTCAAGAGGGAGGGAGATTAAGGTATGACAACTATTGGTTCATTAACTATCCTTTGCTCCACTATAAAATCCAAGAAATCATCACCAATTATGAATTTTCAGATATGAATCTATCTACGGCTTTGATCATATCATTGAACTCATCTTCTTCATTATGTGTAGCAGCTAATTTTTCAAAATAGACCACCATCTCTAAGATTGACTCTTCATTCTTTGACTTAATTGTATCTTTTTCTTTTTCATCACTTTTCTTGTTCTTCAATTATTTCCTCTTGCTCTTCCATGGCAATGGTTTGAATAGCTAGATTTTCAACATGACCACACATTTCTTCTCTTGATTGATTAAGAGCAGCTGTTAACTTCTCAATCTCCTTATCTTTTTCTTTATTCTCTGAATCATATTTTTCTTCAATGATTTCAGCTCAGCCTCCTTCTAATCCATTTCCAACAATCTATCTTGAATTACCTGATCTCATGTTTAGCAGTCTTTCCATCTTTGCTACTTTCTATAGAAGTTCAGAGGTCATCTCATCTTTCTCATCTGGTTTGTTGAAACCAGATTCAGCATAGCGCTCAGAAGGAGCAGCTTCAGAGACAACTTTCTTGACAGGCATTTGGTTGGGGTTAGCCTCCTCATAAGAAGATGATTTGGATCTTTCTGAAGAGCTGCTAGAGTCACCAACTCAACAGGTTCTATAGAAATTGGAGATGGTTGGGCTGATTGGATAGGTGAATGGTGAATAGGAGATATGTGTGGAGAAGTAATGGGCTGTGTTTGTGGAGATTGTATTTGTGAGCTGTGAGGTGTTGGGGTTCTTTTTGGAGATGGAATTTGTGAGGTGTAAGGTGTTTGTAGTGAGGTTCTTTTTGGAGATGGAATATGTGAGGTGTAAGGTGTTTGTAGTGGGGTTCTTTGTGGAGATGGAATTGGTAGAGGTGTAAAGGGTGATGCCAAATCATGAATTTTAGGTTCAGTGTGAGGATCACCCCTTGCATCAACCTGGGGTGACACTAACCTTGGCCTATCAATGTCTTCAGCTTGCTCATCAGTAGTGTGTTGAACCTGAGCAGCTTGTTCTTCAATTGCGTATCAGCTGGAGCATGTTGTTCTTCACCTTGTTCATCAGGATTGATCTGTTGAAGCATCCAATGTAGAAGAGGAAAGTGAGCTCCACTGTAAAAATTTCTAGTATCCCTCTTCTTAATGTTCTTATATGACTTACCATCATTGTGAGGGATATCTTGAACTGGTCCACTAGATTGGGGAAGGCTTCATTTATGAGATATTGGATGAACCTTCGGTACATTAAGAACTTGTACCTCCTTCCTTCTTGTATGTTGGATACTAGGCCATTAAAGACATAAGCTGACACATTGAATGACCTATTTGTTCATAAATCACAGATTGCTGATGAAGTAGTAACAGAGATATCATTCCATCATGTTTTCCTTTTAGATAAGTAGTGCTGATAGATATGGATCAGGAACCTCCATGGCAAGTCTACCAATCCCTTCACAATCTATTTTCCTTTAAAACCCCCTTCATATCCAATCTCAGCAAAGAAAGTAGTAATATCATCATCTTCTAACTCAATTGGTGTAACTGTATCATCACCAAACTGCAAACACTGTCTGATAGTTTCTTTAGGGATTGTTAGTGTATGCTCATCATCAATCCTCCCAGATAAAGTCTTAACACCATCTGCCTCTATCACTTCAGCAGAGTTCAAGAATAACCTTATGAGTTTCTCATATATGACAGGTCTGACAGCGATAGCATAAGCCACTCTTGTTATGTGTTGATACATGTGTACCTTGATTCTGATCTTAATGTAATATGTCTTATACTTATGTAATAGTTGGGTACTTAATGAAATGCAAATGTTTGGTTGTGTTTATAATGCTTAATATTTCATTAATAGTCTCGGGTGTTTAATATTGAGACAGGACTACCAAATAATTTAAAGAATCCAATAAATGGTTTTCTGTGAAAGACCAGTTCATATGGAGTCATTTCTTTTACAATCAGAGTTCGATTTTGCACAAAGCACGATATGTTAACTGCCTCTGCCCAACAGGTAATAGGTAGTTTAGCATCGGCTAGCATTGTTCTTGCTGCTTCAATTAGTGTTCAGTCTTACGAATGGCCATCGCACGACTGGTCCATTAGCATGGCTCAGTCGCACGACTAAGTCTCATTTGCATATGCTCCTACGAATGACCCACTTTCATATGTTTATAACATATCAGGTGTATTACATTAAGCCTAGACTATTCGTCAAGTGACGGACCCACTATATATGACAATATATGCTCCAACAGGTATTGTCCTTCAGGAAGGTCTACTAGTTGCCATACTTCTTTCTTGTTTAATTGGAGCAAATCTTCCTGCATTGCTTCAATCCAGCTATTATCTTCAAGAGCCTCTTTGTTGTTCTTGGGTACTATTTGACACAGAAAGCATGAGAACAAATAGATGTTTGCAATACTAGACTTGCTTCTTGTCACCCTTTCATTAAGTTCACCTATAATGCTTTCCACCGGATGATTCTTGTGTATTCTGGTGGTTGGAATTGAGTCACCAGTAATGGTTACATCAATATTGGAGACATTCAGATCATTATGGTCAGAAGCACCTTCATCTTGTACTGTTTGGGAATTATGAAGATAATAGATTCCGTTTCATTGACTGCTTCAACTTCAATAGCACTTTGATTGCTTCCATCATTTGATGTTCTTTCTGTTTCAGTTAGAGGAGTAGCTTTTTTTTAATTTCTGATATCTGTTGACAAATTTTCTGAATGTGATGGTAACGGGCTTGGACCTCCTTCAGTTGAAATACTTTGATTTTGTGATGGTTGTCTGATGGGATTAGCTTAGAGAGGAACATCTTCATTCATGTATTCAGTGGATGGAAGAGGAATCAATGGAAAGTCATCTCTTCTTTCTACACCTATAAAATTTTCGCCTGAATGTAGATTTCCTGCAAGAAATTGATCAAATGATTTTGTAAATGACTCAATATCAAACAACCAGTCGGGACCATTTGTAGATTTTCGAAACGACTGTTCCTTGAATTGAACATTTGTCGATTCATCAATAATCTTTAATCTAGGATTAAACACTCTGTAAGCCTTTGAAATAGAAGAATAACCTACAAAGAATCCTTCATCAGACTTAGATAAAAACTTTCCAAATAGTCTCGGGTGTTTAATATTGAGACAGGACCACCATATAATTTAAAGAATCCAATAAATGGTTTTCTGTGAAAGACCAGTTCATATGGAGTCATTTCTTTTACAATCAGAGTTCGATTTTGCACAAAGCACGATATGTTAACTGCCTCTGCCCAAAAGGTAATAGGTAGTTTAGCATCGGCTAGCATTGTTCTTGCTGCTTCAATTAGTGTTATGTTTTTCATTTTAGCTACCCCATTTTATTGAGGGAGTTCTAGCTTCACTGAATAGATGAGGCAATGCCTTTGGTTGCATAAAATGAACTCATGTCTTCATTTTTAAACACAGTTCCAATATCACTTCTTATTGTTTTGACCTTATGATCAAGTTGGTTTCAATTTTTGTGATAAAATTTTGTATTATTTGGGATGCCTCATGTTTATGAAGTAAGAAGAAAACCCATGTAAATCTTGAAAAGTCATCAATGATCACCAAACAATATTGTTTCTTTCCAATGCTCATAACATGAGTTGGTCCAAACAGATCCATGTGAAGTAGCTTCAATGGAGTATTGTTTGTGTTCACCAGCTTGGATTTGTGTGAAGATTTATGTTATTTTCCTTTGACGCATGTTGAACAGTGATCAACAAAATGAAATTTTTTTTGAATAAGACCAATGACATGGTTTCCTTTGACCAATCTATTCATGTTTTTAAAGTTTGTGTGCCCTAAACGTCTTTGCCAAAGCTAGGACTCATCAAATGATGGTTTTGAAAAAAGACATGTTTCTTCTATTAGTGTTGTAGAACTCACATTTAAGACATAAGTATTATTCTTCCTCGGAGTCTTTAGGATAACCCATTCTTAGAGATCTGAAATCCTGGTTTCAGAATGTAGCAATGAGTATCGGAAAAGTGAGTTGAATATTTCTTGTCGCAGATTTGAGACACGTTTAGAAGATTGAAGTTCAGTTGTTCACAGTACTTTACTCTATCAAAGCTCAGCATCCCATTTGTCATAGATGCTTCACCTGTAATTCTTCCACCTTGTGAATCTTCTCCAAATGCCATAGTAGTTCCTTGTATTTACTTGAAGTCATGAACGATGGAATGATCTCCGGTCATGTGTCGGGAACATCCACTGTCCATGTACCATAGGTTGTTGGACCTATATGGATGACCCTGCAAGCACAAAAGAACTAATTAGAATGTGGAACCCAAGCCATGATGGTCTTGGGTTTCCCGTTCCTATCCATTATGGTGACCTCTTGATACTTTCCTCTAAATTGTGATCTATTTAGAGGTGACCTTGGAGATTGCTTGTGATATTTTGCTGGAGTCATCTTATCAACATCAACTGAAGAATCAGAGGAGTAGTGAAATCTTTGATCTCTATTCTTTTGTAGAAATTTAAACCATTTCTCATTATCAAAAATCATTTTAGGTTTTGGAAATTCACACTTTTGCTTAATAATGTGATGATTGTTTCTTTGATTATTCCATATTTCTTTTATGTTACTCCTATCATTGAGTGATCTAGATGTCCGAGATTGATTGGTTGGCAAATGACTCCTGACTTTGGTTTTACCAGACGATGTTGTTGAGATGGGTTTGTTCTGAGCAATTCTCACTCCCTTCTGATTGAAGTAACAATCAGATGTATTATGATTGTTCATATCACAGACTGAACAATATTTGTTAAAATAACAGTTTTTGGTGGAGTGGTTGTTCATGTCACAGAAAGAGCAATATTGATAGTAGAAGCACTCTTCTGTTTTGTAATTGAACATATCACATATGTCATAATTCATTTGTTTGTTTCTTGAATCAGGTATTGATTTGTGGGACTCAGTTGATTTTCTCATTTGCTGCTAAGCAACTTTCTTTTGCTTAGGGGATGAATCAAAATCAGCCTTTTTGTAGCTTGCTTCACAACACTACTTTTGTTTAATTTTCTGGGTTGTTTTTGTTTCTTCAACCCTTTCTTTACCTTTTTCTCAAATTGGTCAATGTGCTCCTTGTTGCATATGTCAAAACCAACTCCCTGTCTTAATTTTAAAAATTGAGAGTCTGACAGAGTTTTACACATTGAAATCAGTGATCTCTTTTGTTTCTTTTGCAGTGAAACCTTGTCTGATTTGCTTGAATTATTTGGAGATATAATCTCATTATCAAAACTGCTTTCAGTAGTGGGTTTCACTGACTTCACAATTTCTTTTTACCTTTTAAAACAGAAGGTATGAATTTCACAAATGGAACAATTGCCTAATGGGGCTTGTGGGTTTGATGACACTCACTGCATTATCTGAACACTCTTTGAATTTAATTGGGTGTCCCAATCTGATTATATCCTCATTTGTTTTAATGTAACATTTGGTGGGTTTTGAGGATTTATGATCTGTTTTACTATTGTTTTTGGTTCAATAGTGTTGGGTTCAATTTTCTCATTGAGTGATCTAGATTACAGATGAGTTTGGAAGAAGCAATACTTTAGAGCTGTAAAGGTGAGTTCCAGAACCCCTCTTTTTACTTGTTTTAACTTATTTTGAGGCTGAAAATGCATGAATGTATGTTTTTATAAAACTGGGTTTTATACCCATAGGTTTGAATGTGTGTATGTTGTGGGTGTGATGTGATGTTGGACTATGTTCATGTTTGATGATGTTATGGTTGTGTTTCTAAGTCTTAGAATGCATGATTTAAGCTTAGAACATGATAGACGAGGTTTGGGGACTGAATCTGCTGATAAGTGTGCCCTAGGTTGCTCATACACCCCAAACAGTAGTTCATACGCCTAAGTTTAGAAAACTGTTTAAGTGTTGACAAATGCGGATGAACATTGACAAATGCGGATGAGCATTGACAATTACGGATAAGCATTGACAAATGCGGATGAGAAAGTCAATGCGGATGAGAAAGTCAATACGGATAAGAAAGTCAATGCGGATGAGAAAGTCAATACAAATGTGGATAAGCATTGATGGAATGAACAGAAGTAATGATGAACATATGAATGAAAGTAAGAAAGAATGAATGAATGAAAGTTAATGAATGAATGATGAAGATAATAATGAGATTATATATGTGTACGTATGATGTGTGATCACGTGCAAAAGTAAAGAATGGTTTTAATGAAAGAAAAGTATGTTTTATTATAAAACTAGAACTCACTCAGCAACGCTGACTTTTTATGCTTTTTTTTCAGTTGGTAGATGAGCATTGCTGAGGATTGTGCGAGGCAGCTACTTGGCATTTTGGATGGCATTCTTTTGTTAATATTTTTGCATTGTAATACGAACGAATGATGTTTCAAAATGAATGATCGTATTAACTTGCAAAGGCATTTTTAATGAAATGAAAAGTTATTTTGATGTTCTGCTGCGATGTTTTATGAAAGTTAAATGTAATTTTATGTTTTATGAGCGGTGATTAGCTAGCTGTAAGCATCCGGGGAACGGGGCCTTACAAGTTGGTATTAGAGCCAAAGTTTAAGTGAAACGAGTAAATTTTCAAAATAAACCTTAACTTAAACTGAGAATGGGACGGAAAGGGAAGGGATGCCATTCTGAGTAGCTGCGTGCCATGAGGTATTTTGTTAATGTTACAGGTATTACGTGCGCATGTTATGTGGTTTATGTGTTGCTGGTAGATTTAGATACTAATGTAGTCGAGATAGGTAATGCTTGGGGTATGAAGATTAAAGTAAGTGGCTAATCACAACTGCCCACTGTAATTTGGGACTTACTATTCTTGACATAACTGAGTTGTTCCCTTGAATGACCGTGTTGGTGTTTGAATCGTTCAGTGTGTGTGTTAGAGGATGGTCGGTGGTAGATCATCTAAAGCTTCACGTGGTGGAGGTCATGGTGTCGAACCATGTGTTACGAGAGGAAGGCCTAGAGCCAGAAAGGTTGTTCATGAAGAACCAGAGACCCCTCATCCGGAGGGCGGTGATGAGAGTGCTAACTTAAGGGCCTCAGTGAAGGAGGCTGTTGTTGAAGAGGTACATGAGGTCATGCAGACAATCTTACCATCTGTGATGACCGAAGTTATCAAGGCTGTGAGGGAAGGAGAAAGGAAGGAAAGGAGTAGACCTACAAGCGAAAGGAGATAGCCCGAGACTGAGACAGTTCTATCTGATAATGAAGAAGAAGAGCCTACGCTGGAGACGGCACGAGGCTGTAACTACGGAGCATTTCAAGGGTGTAAGCCCCCTATTTTGATGGTAATGGCACTGCTGCTGCTGCTCACCATTGGATGAGGGAAATAGAAGTTGTTCTGAATATCAATGAGTGCCGAGAAGACCAGAAGGTGAAATTTGCAGCCCACTCGTTTGTGGACTCGGCTCTGTGTTGGTGGGACAAAGTAGTCCAAGCCAAGGGTAGTCGGGCAATTGGGAGGATGAGATGGTCTGAGTTGAAGAAGTTGGTGATTGAGGAGTTCTGTCCTCATAGGGAAATGAATAAGGTGGAAAGGGAATTCCTGCAGCTAGAGGCGGGAACAATGACACATCAACAATCCACCACTAAATTCAATGAAATGGCACGTCTGGTGCCGGACCAAGTGACGCCTTTGTCACGAAAGATCAAGAGGTACATTCAGGGTTTGCTGGCGGATATCCAAAGGCACATGATCGTTGCCTGACCAAGCACGTTTAGGTCGGCGGTTGATTTGGCAGGGATATTATATGATGAAAGAACTATGGTTGTGATTGAAGGCAGCAAGAAAGGTGGTGGTGACCGGAATTGGAATGGAAAAAGGTTTGGTCGGGGTGATGCCCCGACGAGTAACAAGAAGTCACGGGTAGATGACCGCCGTGTGGTCACACCTAGTGTAGGATCGAAGAAGTGTGGCAAATGTGAAAGACATCATAACGGTGAATGTAGGTTGGGATCGAACTTACGCTTCAAATGTGGGAAGACGGGGCATGTAGTAAAGGACTGCCGTACGGTCCGATGTTTTAACTGTGGTAGAGAGGGTCACATGAGTAGAGACTGTAAGAAGTCGAGGGCTGAGGGTTCTGGGGTAAAGAAGATCGAAGGTGAAGGACAGAGGGTGAGCGCCAAAGCGTTTATGATCACGCAGGAGGAGGCTAGGACGCCAAAGCCAACGACTGATTTTTGGGCTGGAAATGCATGAATGTATGTTTTTATAAAACTGGGTTTTATACCCGTATGTTTGAATGTGTGTATGTTGTGGGTATGATGTGATGTTGGACTATGTTCATGTTTGATGATGTTGGTTGTGTTTCTAAGGCTTAGAATGTATTATTTAAGCTTAGAACATGATAGACGAGGTTTGGGGGCTGAATCTGCTGATAAGTGTGCCCTAGGTTGCTCATACACCCCAAACAGTAGTTCATACGCCTAAGTTTAGAAAACTATTTAAGTGTTGACAAATGCGGTGAACATTGACAAATGCGTATGAGCATTGACAAATGCGGATAAGCATTGACAAATGCGGATGAGAAAGTCAATGCGGATAAAAAAAGTTAATGCGGATGAGAAAGTTAATACGGATGAGCAAGTCATGCGAATGAATAAGTCATGCGAATGAACAAATGCCGATGAGTAAGTTCATGTGAATAACCAAATGTGGATGAGCATTGACAATGTGGATGAGTAAAGTCAATGCGGATAAACAAATGTGGATGAGTAAGTTATGTGAATGAACAAATGCGGATGAGTAAGTTATGCGAATGAACAATGGGGATGAGTAAGTTTCTGCGAATGAACAAATGCGGATGAGTAAAGTCAATGCGGATGAACAAATGCGGATGAACAAATGCGGATGAACAAAAGAAATGTGGATGAGTAAAAAGAAATATGGATGAACAAAAGAAATGCGGATGAGTACAAAGAAATGTGGATGAACAAAAGAAATGCGAATGAGTAAAAAGAAATGCGGATGAACAAAAAGAAATGCGGATGAACAAAAAGGAAATGCGGATGAACACTTAGAATATTTTTTGACTTTTTAGGGAAAAAGTGAAATGTAGGCTTTGACTTGGGAGGTTCCCGGGGGTTCATGTAAGCTGACTTTTGAGGTCATAGATGATGTGATGGGCATTGTATGATGATGTTATGATGTATGATGTGATTGATGCTTATGCATGATGGTATGTATGATGTATGTTAAGTATGTATGATGCCCTGTATGATGATGTTGACTGTGTATGTTGATGTTCCTTACATTGTATGTTTGTTCCCATGCCTTTACGTTGAATGTTAATGAATAAAATGAAAGTATTATGTAACGTAAAGTGGAAGATAATGAAAAGAGAACATGATTAATGAATGCTTGCATTAATGAACGAAGGAAAGTAAAGTAACTCTTGCAAGCCTTGTATGTCGAAACACGCCCAATAAAGGGTGTTAGTTCAACGGTGTGTGGGTTAGGTACCCCAGAAGGATGCACACTGGGGTCCATCTTTATGACCGACCATTGTATAGAACCGTTGTCTCTTATCCTAATATTGTGGCCAGGCTGCTGTGCGCCATGACGGGGGGTCTATGATAGACCTCGCTCCAGTATCAGCTTTATGCATGACGGTGGGTATAACACATGACAATAGTACACCTGAATTTGCCCTAGGTACTATGGCCAGGCTGTTGTGCACCATGCCAGGGGGTCTATGATAAACCCCGGCCCAGTACCAGCTTTATGCATAAAGGTAGGGTAAAGTCCATGGTTTTTGATGGAATGAACAGAAGTAATGATGAACGTATGAATGAAAGTAAGAAAGAATGAATGAATGAAGTTAATGAATGAATGATGAAGATAATGAGGATTTGATCTGCCCAAGATTCATATTAAATTGATGTGGCTAGTGTGATATGATCCAAGACGGGTCATACCCAATAACAAGCCAAACAAACACCGAAAGATAATTTATTTTTGATAAGATCATACAAATAAGTAGTGACACCAATTTAGAAAATTGGATTTTCTAAATATTGCTTTTGTAAATGAACATTATTATGTGGATAATTGTTCATGAGATATTATTTGTTTTCATTATTTAGTTTTACTAATGATAACAGATAAAAGAGTGTTTAATTTATAAAGTTTAAAATTACTTTTCAACTTTATATACAAAGATTAAAGTGTGTTAGTTATGTTTAAAAGTTTAAAAGGATGGGACCCTTTTGTCTATTTTGTGGCCGCCCAAAAGGCCTTTGGGTTCCATTTTTGTCTTGTAAATTGGAGACTTAAGAGACTAACACACTCCAACTAATCAACCCATCACTCTCACATGCAAAAGACTTTTGCTCTCTCCATCTCTCTCTCTCTCACGTTTTGGAAAAAAAGGAGCATAATTTCAGCTTTCAAAGGGGTTTTGGTTGCTGAAAATTTGGTGTCAAATTCCTAGCAATCAAGGTAGAACAAGCTTGGGGTATCACACTTGAGGGCTTCGACTTTGAAGTTTCAGCCAAGTTTTCATTTTCTTTCACCTCTCTAATCTCGAAATCCAGCAGCTACAAGGTGTAGTTTCATCATCTCATGTTTATCTTTTGTATGCACTTGTATAATGATCCATGGCATGGGGTTCTTTATTAATGGTTTAATAATCATCTTATTAACATGTTTTAAAACATATATATTCCGCTGCGTTTTCATATAACAAGATTATATGAGCTTTGATAAACTTGTTAAAATCCCTACAGATAATAATGATATTATATATGTGTACGTATGATGTGTGATCATGTGCAAAAGTAAAGAACGGTTTTAATGAAAGAAAAGTATGTTTTATTATAAAACTAAAACTCATTCAGCAAAGCTGACTTTTTATGCATTTTTTTGAGTTGGTAGGTGAGCATTGCTGGGGATTGTGTGAGGAGCTACTTGGCATTTTGGATGGCATTCTTTTGTTAATGTTTTTGCATTGTAATGCGAATGAATGATGTTTCGAAATGAATGATTGTATTAACTTGCAAAGGCATTTTTAATGAAATGAAAGTTATTTTGAGGTTCCGCTGCGATGTTTTATGAAAGTTAAATGCAATTATATGTTTTATGAGCGATCATTAGCTAGTTGTAAGCATCCCGCGAACGGGGCCTTACAAGTTGGTATCAGAGCCAAAGTTTAAGTGAAAGAAGTAAATTTGCAAAATAAACCTTAACTTAAACTGAGAATGGGACAAGAAAGGAAAGGATGCCAGTCTGAGTAGTTGCGTGCCATCAGGTATTTTGTTAATGTTAACAGGTATTACGCCAAAGTGTTTATGATGACGCAGGGTCACATGAGTAGAGATTGTAAGAAGCCGAAGGCTGAGGGTTCTGGGTTAAACATGACCGGAGGTGAAGGACTGAGGGTGAACGCCAAATGTTTATGATGACGCAGGAGGAGGCTAGGACGGACCCTGATGTTGTGTTAGGTACGTTTCTGCTGCTTTCTGTGCTAAATTGCTTGTTAGTAGTAGAATATGGATGCACCCTTTGATGTAGAAACTGCCATAGGTAAGTCTACCAGGATTTCTGAGATGATAGAAGGATGTGATGTGAATTAGAAGGTCACAAGTTTCCTGTTAAACCATTTGTGATGACCTTAGGCGGGTTTGATGTAGTCCTGGGGATGGATTGGTTAGCGGACTACGAGGCGAACATTGTGTGTCGTAAGAATGATTCATTTGATAGCGCCTGACGGGAGTTCGGTAAAGGTTTAGGGTGATTGAGTCATGACGATTCCAAAAGTGATTTTGATGGTGGTGGCGGAAAAGTGCATGAGGCGTGGATGTAGTGCCTACTTGGCTTATGTAAAGGACGTGGATACACCAACACCACAGCTATCCGATGTCCCGGTTGTGTGTGACTTCCAGAAGTGTTTACCAAAGACTTACCAGGAGTGCCACCTGACCAAGAGATCGAGTTTCAGATTGATTTGATACCAGGTGCCCAATGTTGCCAAGGCACCGTATTGGTTGGCTCCAACAGAGATGAAAGATTTGATGGAGCAATTGCAAGAGCTGCTTGATAGAGGTTTATTAGACCGAGTATTTCTCCTTGGGGTGCTCTAGTCTTATTCATGAAGAAGAAATACGGTAGTACGAGGATGTGTATTGACTACCGTGAGTTGAATAAGTTGATGATAAAAACAGATACCCCTTACCGAGAATTGATGATTTGCTTGATCAGCTTCAAGGTGCCACTTGGTTTTCAAGGATAGATCTTCGATCGGGCTACCATCAGCCAAATGAAAAAGCAGGATATTCCTAAAACAGCTTTTTGCACGTGTTATGGTCACTACGAATTCCTCATTATATCATTTGGTTTGACCAATGTGCCAGCTGCTTTTATGGACTTGATGAATCGAGTGTGTCGACCGATGTTGGATAAATCAGTGATTGTGTTTATCGATGGTATCCTGATTTATTCCAAGAGTAAAGAGGAGCATGCCAGTCATATTCGAGCTGATGGATACGTTGAGAAGGAAGAAACTGCATGCTAAATTGTCCAAGTGCGTTTTTTGGTTGCGCGAAGTTCAGTTTATGGGTCATGTGGTGAATCCTGACGGGATTATGGTGGACCCAACAAAGGTGAGGCAGTGATGCTGTAGATCCATATGTACCTAGTTCATGATCTTAATGTAATATGTTTGTCATGTCCTAAATGTAATGAAAAGTATGAGTTGAATGAAACATATAATGTGGTGGTTGAACTTAACGTGTAATGTTTCACTGTATTTTTAATGTTCATCATCTATTAACGCATATTGAACCAACTATATAGGTTTGTGGTTGTTTGAATTGATCATAGTCAAAGAATGATTAAGAAACATATTCAAACTTAGTCATATGAAGTTCTCATGCGAATGGCCCATGCTAATGGACCATACACATGAACAAATTCATGCTAATGAACCAGTCGCACGACTGAACCAGGAGACTGGATCAGTCGCACAATTATGACATGAGATTGACTCAGTCGCACGACTGAACACTCAGTTTGTGCGAATAGATCAACCGCATGACTCAGTCACACGACTGAACCATGCTAATGGTTCAGTCGCACGAATGCGTTGTAGGGTTTGTTGAAAGATTACAACCGAGTTTAACCTCTTAAACTTTCAGAAAATGCAGCGTATATATATATATGTTTTAAAACATGATTATAAAGCTGAAATTTCATGTTTTATGGGGCGTATGTATGTATAAAACAAACCCAAAACAAAAGGATCATTATATGTGAATAAGCAAGCTATGAACATATGTAAATGTACATAAAATCACAGCTACAATGAGCTATGATAAACTCCTTTCAGCAGCTCAAAAGGGTCAAAACTTTGAGGATGATGATGGGTTTTGAGCAGCAATCCTTCAAGGAAGAAGGCCTCAAGTTGTAATACCCACAAGCTTCTTCCAAACATCTTGCTTTGTTAGGGAGCTTTACACCAAAACAATCTTTCAATGTATCTAGCTAAATCCGAATTTTTCAGCCCCAAATTGCAGCCACAAAATCCGAATTTCTTAGAGGTTTTAAAGTGTTCTTGATTTTGTGAAAAGAAGAGAGAAGAAGTATCAAATGATGGAAGAGTGTGTGAGTGTTTAAGTCTTACATCAAACTAGACATAGTGGTGTTTTCAAGGCCCCTTTAGGGCGGCCGAAATTATCCATTCAAAATGGTTTCCCACCATTAGATATTTTATATAATTAAACACTCTTCCATGCATTTAGTTTATAAAATTAAAACATAGTGTAATTTTATAACATGATACACTTTTATTTGACATTACTTAACCAACTTAAATAATGAAACAAATAAATATCTCATGAACAAATCATCCATATAATGTTATTCTATCACAAAAGCAATATTTAGAAAACCCAATTTCTAAATAGGTTTGAATAATTTGTATGATATCATCAACAAATAATTATAATATTGGTGTTTGTATAGCTTGTTATTGGGTATGACCCGACTTGGATCATAACGTACTAACCATATCAATCTTGTATGTGTCTTGGGCATATAAGAACCAACAATCTCCCACTTGCACAAGATTCATAGAAGATTGACGCAAGCAATAAATACCGCCTAACATGGTTTACTACCCTTAATACGTATGACTAAGTGCCATTCAATAACATCATCCCCTTCAACTACCATACTTGAAATGTTTTAGGTGAAACAATCATCTATCCCTTGTCACAGATGTCATGTTAAATCTTAGAGACACAGAGTGATCATTCTTCATTGATTTAACTTTATCAGGCCTTAGACATCTTACTCTCAACGAATAAGAGGGAAAAATCCCTCTTGACTACATACGTCTCTCATAATTCCTTATATCATACCTGAACTCAGACTTATGTACCGCCATATTTCAAAACAGTAAAGAACTGAGTCAATGTAGAATATTGGTAAATATCAAGACCCAATATGTATCTCAGGTCAGAGGATACCAAATGATGTTCGCCTTTACTCAAAATTACTTATGATCAATCAGGAAGATCCCATGCAGTAATATTTGAGATGCAGGTCAGTCCAATATTTGCATCCCACAAATATCTATGAACCTTGGCAGCAACCTTTTGTTCTATATTCATCCATATGAATATCTACCAATCCAAGTTCATAATAATCTTACCCTCATACTTGTTCCCACAAGTCTAAGCGATTATAGACATTTAGAGTAAACAATTTACTCATGGATTAAACATGTTAAATTGGAATATTAATTGAAACATTATAACCAATAATTTTATTCAAATAATAAAGTTCCATATATCCAAATACAAAAATTCAGATCAAATCCAATCACTAGAATATCGAAGTCCCATGGCACAAGTATGACCTTCATGCTTTGCCTTTTCAAGGAGCTTCGTGAGAGGATCTGCAATGTTTTGATCCGTGTGAACTTTGCGAATACATATATTTCCCTTTTCAACTTCATCTCGTATGTAGTTGAATCTCCGCTTAATGTGCCTAGTCTTTTGATGAGCACGAGGTTCCTTGATTTGAGCAATCGCACCTTCGTTATCACAAAAGATCTCTAAGGGGTCCTGAATGGAAGGGACAATCCCTAGATCAGCAATGTATTTCTTCAACCATGCAGCTTCTTGAGCTACCAATGAGGCGGCGACATATTCTGATTCTGTAGTTGATAGAGCCGCCACATCTGTTTGTAGCTCTTCCAAGAGACCGCTCCTCCATTCAGAATGAAAATATATCCTGACTGTGACCGTGAATCATCACGATCTATTTGGAAACTGTCATCCGTGTAACCTTTTACAACAAGTTCCTCATCACTAGATCCATAGATTAGGAACATATCTTTTGTCCTCCTTAGGTACTTAAGTATGTTCTTAACAGCCATCCAATGACTGTTTCCAGGATTTTGCTGGTATCGGCTTGTCATGCTTAAGGCGCATGACACGTCCGGTCGAGTGCATATCATTGCATACATGATGGATCCAATAGCAGATGCGTATGGGATTGCCTTCATTTTTTCTTGCTCATCCTTTGAGCTAGGACATTGAGTCGTACTCAATATCGTTCCTCTTTGAATAGGTACCGTACCTTTCTTAGAGTTCTCCATCTTGAACCTTTTCAAGATTTTATCAATGTATGCACTTTGATTTAAACCAATCAACCGCCTTGATCTATCCCTATAGATCTTTACTCCCAGAATATAGGCGGCCTCACCAAGATCCTTGATGGAAAACAACTTCCAAGCCAAGTTTTTACACCTTCCATGGTTGGAATGTCATTTCCAAATAGTAGTATGTCATCAACATACAATACTAGGAAAGTGATGATGCTCCCACTAGCTTTTTTATATATACAAGCTTCGTTAGCGTTCTTGATGAATCCGAATTTAATTATTTCTTCATCAAAATGGTGATTCCAACTTCTCGATGCTTGTTTCAATCCATAGATTGATTTCTTTAACTTGCATACTTTATCTGGATGTTTTGGATCGACAAAACCTTCAGGCTGAACCATATAGACATCTTCCTCAAGATATCCATTAAGGAAGCGGTTTTGACATCCATTTGCCAAATCTCATAATCATATTGAGCAGCTATGGCAAACAATATCCTTATAGACTTTAGCATCGCAACAGGTGAGAAGGTTTCATCATAATCAACCCCTTGAGTTTGAGTGAAACCCTTTGCTACAAGTCTAGCCTTATAAGTATCCAAGTTTCCATGCATATCGGTTTTCTTCTTGAAAACCCACTTGCTTCCAACTACCTTGGAGTTAAGAGGTGGTACAACCAAGTCCCATACTTGATTGTCATGCATGGATTGCATCTCAACGCTCATGGCCTCGAGCCATTTGTCACAATCCGAATTGGACACTGCATCATGGTATGTGATTGGTTCATCTGAATCTACCACATAGCATCCATCTATGAAAAATCCGTATCTTTCAGGTGGATTACTAGTTCTACCACTTCTGCGAATGTTTTGTGTGTATGATCAACCATTTGATCATCTTCAACATTCTCATGTTGAGTGCTAGTTTCAACCAAACGTGCATCGGGTTGTGGTTCTTGATCCTCCTCAGGTCCACTGTTCTACTGCTAGTTCCTTCCATAAGGAACTTTGCTTCTAAGAACTCACCCTTTCTGGCAACAAACACCTTTTGTTCCAGTGGATCATAGAAATAATATCCCATAGAATCTCTAGGGTATCCAACAAGATACACTTGGTGGATCGGACTTCCATTTGTTGGGGTGGGAGTCTTAACATAAGCCTCACAACCCCAGACCCTTAAGTATATAGGGATGGAACTCTTCCATGCCATATCTCAAAAGGTGTCCTTTCCACCTTTTTGGTTGGGCCATATTTAAAATACGGGCCACGAAGAGCAAAGCGAAACCCCAAAATGATAGAGGTAATGTGCTTCTAGCCATCATAGATCGGACATATCCAATAAGGTTCGATTCCTCCTCTCAGACACACCATTATGTTGCGGTGTTCCAGGTGGAGTGAGTTGTGAGACAATCCCACAACTCCTAAGATGATCTTGAAAAGCATCATTTAGGTATTCAGCTCCTCTCATCGCAGAGAGACTTTAATCGACTTGTTGAGTTGATACTGTACTTCATTTTGAAAGATCTTGAACATTTCAAAACCTTCATCTTTGTGTCTTAACAGGTACACATACCCATAGCGACTATAATCGTCGGTAAAGGTAATGAAGTATCTTTCACCATTCCTAGTCATTGGCTTAAAAGGACCACATACATCCGAATGTATGATTCCTAATAATCTTTTGCCCTTTCGTTAGTTCCACTAAGGGTGCCTTAGTCATTTTACCTTGTAAACAAGACTCACACACATCAAATGAATCACATTCACTTGTTTTTAAAAGACCATTCTTTTGTAGTGTTAGAATTCTTTTCTTGTTTATATGACCAAGACGACAATGCCAAAGATAGGTATCACTCAAATCCAACTTGAGTTTCTTGGTGCTAGTTTGGTACAATGACCTTTTAAAGTATTTTCATGAACCAATTCATAAATACCATTAATGGGAATAGCTTTAAAATAGAACATATCATTTAAAGAAACATGAATATCTTTTTCAACAATGATAATACATATCCAATTGTTTTAATAGGGCTACAGAAATAATATTCCTAGTCAAACTAGGAGCATACAAAACATTGTTCAAAATTACTTCCAACCCATTGGGAAGTTTCAAGATGTAGTCACCACGGGCTTCAACTTGAACGTTAGCCCCATTGCCCATGTAGAGGCTAACATCCCCTTTCTTGAAGTCACTACTTCTTCTGAACCCCTACAACAAATTGCAAATGTGAGTTCCACATCCGGTATCTAATACCCATGTGTTAGAGGATATCATGTTTAAATCAATATGGATATGTATATTGTACCTTAGGTTTGCCCAGCATCCCTCTTTGCTTTCAACTCTTGGAGATGGACGGACAATTTCTTGCCTAATGTCCAATCTCCCACACTTGAAGCATGGGTCATTAGTAGCAACCTTTGCTTCTTCTCTTGTGGTTTGGGTGGCACCCTTACCACCCCTTTCCCTTTTCCCATACGGGTCCCTTGCCCTTGGCAACCTTTGCCTTGGGTGTGGGAAGAGGCCTTTTCTTGTTCCCACCTTCATTGATGGTGAGAACGGGTAAAACCCTTTTACCCATGGCCGCCTCGGCCGTTTTGAGCATTGAGTGAAGCTCACCAATGCTTTTGTCCCAAGCATTCATGTTATAGTTCAACACGAATGTCTCGAACTTCTTGGTAAGGCCATTGAGGATCAAATCCGTGGCCAATTCCTTCGAAACGGACAATTAAGTCTTTCAAGGTGGTCAATATGGCTTTTCATCTTAAGTACGTAAGATGAAACTGATTGGTTGTCGTCCATACGACATGCATGGAGTGCTCGAACCGTTTCGAAGTGCTCAACCCTCGCTTGCTGTTGGAACGTTTCCTTCAGTTGGGTTATCATGTCATAAGCTCCGTGATGTTCGTACTCCTTTTGGAGATCCGGAGTCATGCTCGCTAGCATGAGACAAGACACTTGGATGGAGTCCTCAGTGTACTTTAGCCAATCGTTAAAGGCCTCCTTATCATCCTCAGAAGGTTGATCGGGGATAGGGTCGTCTAAAATATATGATCGTCTTTCTTGCTTGAGAACGATTCTCAAGTTTCTATACCAATCAATGAAATTATTATGATTTAGACGTTCCTTTTGGAGAATCGCTCGCAATGATTGGGCAGACGCGGATGAATTATAATGATTATCATTATTGGTGGCCATCTAAAAAATATAACAAAGATCTATTTTAGTATTTTCGATGTTGCTATTTTAAATAATTAATACCTTTTAAGGTCATTTTTATATTAAAATCTAGAACCGAACTTTACATTTAATTGTGGTTAGGTGACCTTTATCCCACGATTTAAATTAATAAGGTGGTCAACGATTGACGGTTGCAACCATTTGCAACTTCTAGAGGTATGGGATCGACTTTAAACATCATATGTAAAGTCGGCATGTTAATCCCATCAACACTATTTGGAAACCATATTGTAGGTGATCCATTTAACATGGTTTGTAAATCAAGTTACCCTACTTGCACACACATGTGAGTTTACCAACATAAGTGGTTAGGTGACCTTTATCCCACAAATGTGGTATCCCCACCTTAAGTCACAAGTTCCCTCTAAATGGTTAGGTGATCTTTATCCCATTAAGAGTTTCCAAATAACTCAAGTGTTGTGAAAAAGGACCGTATTAAACTTGTTGGAAATATTGTTTGAAAATATTTAGAGATTTTATAATCTTAGTTTAGAAACTCTATGTACTTGTACTTGCATGCTTTCAAATACAAGATACCCTATGGTCCTTTGATTAAAACCCATTTTAATCATTAAATCATTAAATCATTTTAATAACCTTTTATTTCCTTTTAATGATTAAGAACCATTTAATTAGATTGTTAAGTTCATAGAAAGGTTTGTTAAAGCAAATATCACATACATGCTATCAACCATAATAATATAAACAAAACAACATAGCAAATGTGCATAACCATAGCATCTAAAGTGGTCCACACTTGTTTGCCATCACAAGTGTGGTCCATAGGCATTCCTAAGGGTCACAACAAAACACATAGAAAGCTTCCAAAAGCCTCCCACTTGAAACCGCATCCAAAATGCTCCACGTTTCTCCTTTGTGCTTCCAATCCATACGTCTTCACATTACAAGATATAAAGTCCTAATACAAGATATCTAGTAAAATGAAAATGCACCTAATCTATTTATTACAACCCAATAATAAATAAAATACATTTTAAACAAAGCACAAATGAATAAATATATACAAGCCCATTGAATAAACAAATACAACCATTGCAATCATCCAAACAACATAAGGCCAAAGGCTAGGTTATGCACCAAAATAAACATCCATCATATCATCCAAATATAACTATGAATCCCCTCAAAACCCATGAATTTTCAGCCAACATAAACTGAAAATTTCGGGTTTAAATATTGTCCAAACAACACAACATATCACCATACATATCTTTCAAGGTTTAATCACAAGCATGTGTAATATAACCTTGAAAGTTTGGGGATTAACAAAACAGATATAGAAGCCCTTAAAGGGTTATAAAGTCCCATAAAAACAATATAAAGGACAAGAACAAGCAAGCTATCCACATAACCGGCTCTTGATGCCATTGTAGGGTTTGTTGAAAGTTTAAAACCGAGTTTAACCTCTTAAACATTTAGAAAACGCAGCGGATATATATTGTTTTAAAACATGATTATAAAGCTGAAATTTCATGTTTTATGGGGCATATGTATGTATAAAACAAACCCAAAACAAAAGGATCATTATATGTGAATAAGCAAGCTATGAACATATGTAAATGTACATAAAATCACAGCTACAATAAGTTGTGATAAACTACCTTTCAGCAGCTCAAAAGGGTCAAAACTTTGAGGATGATGATGGGTTTTGAGCAGCAATCCTTCAAGGAAGAAGGCCTCAAGTTGTAATATCTACAAGCTTCTTCCAACACCTTGCTTTGTTAGGGAGCTTTACACCAAAACAATCTTTCAATGTTCTAGCTAAATCCGAATTTTTCAGCCCCAAATTGCAGCCACAAAATCCAAATTTCTTAGAGGTTTTAAAGTGTTCTTGCTTTTGTGAAAAGAAGAGAGAAGAAGTATCAATGATGGAAGAGTGTGTGAGTGTTTAAGTCTTACATCAAACAAGACATAGTGGTGTTTTCAAGGCCCCTTTAGGCGGCCGAAATTATCCTTTCAAAATGGTTTCCCACCATTAGATATTTTATATATTAAACACTCTTCCATGCATTTAGTTTATAAAATTAAAACATAGTCTAATTTTATAACATGATACACTTTTATTTGACATTACTTAACCAACTTAATAATGAAACAAATAAATATCTCATGAACAAATCATACCTATAATGTTGTTCTATCACAAAAGCAATATTTAGAAAACCAATTTTCTAAATAGGTATGAATAATTTGTATGATCTTACCAACAAATAATTTTATATATATATTGGTGTTTGTATAGCTTGTTATTGGGTATGACCCGACTTGGATCATAACGTACTAACCACATCAATCTTGTATGTGTCTTGGGCATATAAGAACCAACATGAGTAACCCTAACCTATAAATACCACTTAATTCGTGGAAAAAAAGACTTTGAATATTTCGACTCCTACACGTACCCTAGCCATCCAGAACATCCAAGAAAGCCAGTCTAAGTTCATAGATCGTTCTTGATCGATTCCTGTTCGTTCTTAACGTTTAGTTTAATCTTATATCGATCGGGTTAACGTTCTCACTGATTGGATCACCAATCAAATAGGATTCCGCACTATTTGAGTTGGTATACACATGAATCAGTTAGTACTCTACTCCGTCTAGTACACGTCCCTAACAAGTGATATCAGAGCCTTGGCTCTTGATTTACGTGTGATTCAATTGATTTTGATATAAAAATTGTATTTTTCACGCAAAAATGCAAACTTTTTGTGTCAACCGTTGTTTTGGACGTCTCCAGGTCGTAAAGTTACCGTTTTTTTCCGGCATATAGCAATTAGGGTTCTTGAGAAATTCATGCTTTTGCGTCAAAATACCTTAAACTTTTGAATTCTCAAGATTTTGCAGCTTCAGTCACACGATTGACTCAATCGCACGACTGAATTCATACACATCCCTCATATGCACGATTGGACACATTCGTACATCCATTCATATGACTGAACTGTCTATTCACATTGCTCATTCGGTCATGTCCATTAGCACGATTGATTCATTCACATTGGTTCATTCGCACGTTTGAGCCATTCGCATTGTTTAATCGCACGAGTTGTCCAAACGCACACCTTCATTCGCACAAGTAAAACAATTTGTTCCAAAGTTTAAAGTTGATAGTAATGGAGGATCAATATTCAACTCACTGCTAGAAGGGACTCTAGGATTCAAAATTTGTTGCTTTAGAAAATGAAGTGGGAAATCATAACAAGCCCCCTAAGCTCATAACGTTAGATGATTATCCACAATGGAAGCAAAGATTTGAGATTTACTTAAATGGAGTAGATCCCAATCTGTGGGAGTGGATAGAGACAGGATATAGTATGCATGTAGGTGCAGATGGAGTCAAACTTACCTTAAGCGGTATGACGGACGGCCAAAAAGTAAAGTACAATGCAGAGAAGAAAGTATATGCATTGCTAACTCAGTCAATTCCTAAGGACATCTTCCATCAATTTTCTGAGAACAAGCAAGCTAAAAAACTGTGGGATGCATTGGAAAAAGATATGAAGGAATGCATCGTTAAAAGCTCTAAAGGCTAAAGTGTTGAAAAAGGAGTTTGACAACTTCTCGTCAATGAGAAAGGAGAGCTTGGACGACGTCATTGATCGGTTCTATCATTTGATGAGTGAGCTGCACACTCATGGAGTCACCATATCTATGGAAAACAAATTATCAAATTTTGCAGATGGTTTGCCTGAGAAGTGGAGTTCATTTGTTTCTAACCTCGGATAGAATGATATGCTTGCGAAGTTAGATATCAACAATTTCATTCTGAAGCTGAGAGAGGAAGAGTTAAGGATGAAGTACAGGGCCCAAAAGTCTTCATATGATCAGAATCCGGCATTGTACAACTCAACTCCACAAGCCAAAACATCCGGAGCACCACTACAAACGGCGGTCCTGCTGAGTTCAGCTAGTCCATCTCAAGCCACTACTTCAGGATCTGACACGTTAGGGTCGTCTGGTACCCAATACATAGCACCTAAAGCCAGTGCTACAAAACTAAAGACCGAGAATCTCGGGAATGTGACAATAGATGTAGCAAAGGAGCACATGGATCTCTTAGCAGTCGTTGTCCACTCCTATGATTGACTAGTTGCTCGGAAGATTGGGAAGTGCCATCTAGCAGATGAGGACTACGAGCAGGTAGACGAGACAGAGCTAGAGAGAATGGACATCATGTGGGCCTTTGCTGATACATGTATGTCCCTAGATCATGATATGAATGTAATAGATCTTGTTTGTCTGATTCTGAGGTAATGCTTGGAATGAGTAATGAAATGATATTGTTTGTTTGTTATTTATAATGTTTAATATTTCATTAATGAGTTGACGTTGAATTGGTTAATTAGGTTTGTGGTTGTTTGAATTGTTACACATAATGTTATATTAATTAATACATTCAAACTTAACAAGATGAAGTTCTCATGCGAATGGCCCATGCGAATGGACCATACGCATGAATAACTTCATACGAATGACTCAGTCGCACGACTGAACCAGGAGACTGGATCAGTCGTATGATTGTAACATAAGATTGGCTCAGTCGTGCGGATGAATCAACCGCATGGTTCAATCGCACGACTGAACCATACTAATGGTTCAGTCGCACGAATGAACAATACTAACCTATAAATACAACCCAATTCGTGAAAAAAAGGGGAGCATTCATTGATTACGATTCCAGACGTACCCTAGCCGTCCAGAAGCCTCCCAATTCGTTCTCCAAGTTCACAGAACACATTAGATCGATTCCCAATCGACTTCTAATGTTAGATTCAATTCTTGATTTATTCTTCGTGTGTTCTCACTGATTCGATCGCCAATCAAATAGGATTCCGCGCTATTTGATCTGGTTTACACGCTAATCACTAGGTATTTCGTTCAAATACCAGGTCCTAACAAGTGGTATCAGAGCATTGGCTCTTGATTACGTGTGATTCAATCAAGATCGATAAAAAAAATTTGTGTTTTTGCATTAAAAACGCAATTTTTGGTGTCAAAAGTGATCTTGGACGTTCCCTGCTCATCAAAGTTTGGTTTCTACGGACTTAGGCGATTAGACCTTGCGAAAATTCAAATTTTTACTGCTGAAACACGTTTAACCTAGAAAATTTCACAAAACAGCAGCTTCAGTCGCACAAGAGCCCATTCACACGACTGGACTTCATCCGCATAGTCCAAACACACGATTGGACCTATTCGCATCTCCATTCGTACGATTGAACTGTTCGTTCGCATTGATCATACGCATCAGATTCATTCGCACGACTGAGCCAATCGCTTAGTTCAGTTGCACGATTGAACCAGTCGCAGAATTCATACGCACGACTAGATCATTCGCATCCTTCAGTCGGACCAGTGACAGTTTGTTTTTATAGACTTAAAGTTATTCGCCATGGAAGATCAAATGTCAGCCTTTACTACTGGGAAGGACTCTAGGATACAGAACCTGCTGTTGCTTGAGAGTGAGGTGGTATCATAATAAACCACCAAAACTCTTGACGTTAGATGATTTTCCCCACTGGAAACAAACATTTTGAGATCTACCTCAATGGAGTGGATCTGAATCTGTGGGAAGCCATCGAGATTGGATATAGTACACCGGTGGGAGCTGATGGAGTTAAGCTAACGTTAGGAGGGATGCCGGATGTGCAGAAAGTTAAATACAATGCAGAGAAAAAAGTTTATGCATTGATTACACAGTCTATTCCTAAACATATTCCACCAGTACTCAGAGAATAAGCAGTCCAAGAAAGTTTGGGATGAGCTAGAAAAGAGGTATGACGGGAATGCTTCATTGAAGCAATCAAGGCTAAGGAGTTAAAGAAGGAATTAGATAACTTCTCATCGATGGGAAACGAGAGTTTAGACGACGTTATAGATAGATTCTACCATCTGATGAGTGAACTGCATACACATGGGGTGGCTACTACCATGGAAGAGAAAGTTACTAACTTTGCAGATGGATTGCCTGAAAAGTGGGCTTCATTCGTGTCTAACCTTAGACAAATGGAATGCTGGAAAAACTGGATATTAATGACTTCATCTTAAGTTGCGAGAAGAGGCACTTAGGATGAAGTACAGAGCTCAGAAGTCTTCATACAATCAAAATCCAGCTTTGTATAACGCCATGCCTCAAGCTAAGACATCTGGAGCACCTCTCCAGACTGCATTTGTGTCTAGCTCATCGGGTCCTTCACATGCGTCTCCTTCAGGATCAGACACGTCGGGACCTTCTTGTACCCACTATATTGGATCCGAAGAAAGTGCTACTAAACTGAAGACCGGAATCTTGGTAATGTGACTGTGGAAGTAGCTCGAGAACACATGCATCTTTTGGCTGCAGTGGTTCATTCTTATGATGAACTTGTTGCTGGGAAGATTGGAAACTGCCATTTGGCAGACGAGGACTACGAGCAGGTGGACGAAATGGAGCTTGAGAGGATGGAAATAATGTGGGCCTTAGCTAGTGCTGTCCGGAGGGCAAAGAAGTTTGTAAAACAAACCGGACAGAACTTAGTAGCTACTAAGGATACCACATTTGGCTTTGACAAGAGCAAAGTGACCTGCTTCAACTGTGGAGAGAAGGGGCACTTCAAAAGAGAATGTGTCAAGCCTAAGAAGACGGGTAACAGGAACCCGTTCTCGTCCTTCACTCGTCAAGACAAGCAAGCTACCAATTCTACTTCATCAAGCAAGGATCCAAAGCCTTGACTGCTCATGATGATGAAGGACAGGATTGGAGCTTTAGGTTTGTCTCACCAGGGGAAAAACATTGCAAGTGTAGAAGATATTGAAAATGATTCCGCTAGTGAAGGAGATCTAGCAGTTGAGATAGCGATGTCACGGAGTGAAGAAGCAACTGCAACCGAGGTCAGTTACAAGCCTAAAGAGGAACTACCACGTCAGAGACAGAAACAGAATCACCAGAACTAGAGACATATGATGCTGCGTTGATGGCTAACTCTTCTGAATCAACTCAGGTAAATACTACTGACCACATGTTTGATAATCATGCTTGTTCTGATTGTGATACTTTTAGGAATAGCATAGATGAAAAGTTTGCTAGGTTATTAGATCATAATGATAACTTAGTAAAAGATTTGCAACTGTGCACTAAGGCTAATAGGGTATTAAAACAAATGAGCATAGTTATAAAGAAAAGATAGATCTTTTGACTAAACAGCTTAGGGAACCGAAGTAGTTGCTTTTAACCAAGCTAATGACATTAGGTATTATCTAAACTCCCTAGAAGACACTAAGAAGCAAAACGCAGTTCTAGAAGTAGAAGTAAATTCATTAAAACAGAAACTGCACAGTTGGACTAGTTCTTCACACATAGTCCAACACTTAGTGAGAGAAAGGAACAATGGGAGGGATTGGTTATAAAGTGTTTCCACCACCACCTGAGAATTTGATGAACACTAAGACTAGACCATAAATAATAATCCCATCAAGATCATGTGGTGTCTACTCCTCTTGTTAGTGATCCAGATTCCTTATGTTCATCTATTGACTCTGGAAACAAACAAAAGGAGGCCATTTCAAGGCAAAGGGTAAATTGCCTTGTGTTAATCTGAAAAGGAATTTGAAAAGGTTAACTTAAAGTCAGGGTCAAACAGAGTCAAATCAGAACCTAAAAAGCCTTCTAAGGTTAATCTTTCACATATTTCAAGTCAAAAACCAATTAACCAAAAAGAAAAAGATGTTAAACAGGTTAAAACAGTTAACTTTGTTAAACCAGAGAAAACATCCAAAGAACCAGAGTCAAAACCTAGAGTGAGTGATGTTACTAGAGTGTCACACACTTCTCCACAAAGAAAGTTTAATCATAAAGTTGATAGCAGGTCGTGCTATAACTGTGGTGAACGTGGACACATTGCCTCCTATTGTCATTTCTATCAGACACCTAGGAAGAAGATTGAACCTCAGGTTTCAAAGCCTAGGTCTTCTAAGAGGAATTCTCTGACTCCACCTAGAAGAACTAGTGAACCTAAAATTCAACGTGTAAGTCAGTCGACTGTTTATCACAAACAGGCCTTGCACAAATCTGGATTGTGGAAGGAGAAGACATCCTCTGTGTCTGATAATGATGACAAGAAGGAACTTGAGCTACCCTCATCCTCTAAGGGTCAATGGGTGGAATTTATGATGTGTGATGCCTCTGGGAAACCCAAGCCAGTAAAGGCTTGGGTTCCCAACCAAACCTAATCTTTACTTTGTATGTGTAGGGTGTTCGATACAGTGCTGAAACTAACACGTGGATTGTAGACAGCGGAGCATCAAGGCACAGAACAGAAAACAGGGCTCTTTTATCAAAGTCAAGCAAATAAAAGGAAGGCTGTTTTCGTTTGCTGGAAACAAGGAGGCTATATCACAGCCCAGGAGAAGTGGGGAATCAGAAAGTTAGTTGATAAGGTGAACTACGTTCAAAAACTACAAAAACTTACTTTTGTTTCCCAAATATGTGATAAGGGATTTAAAGTAATCTTCGACAACAAGAAGTGTTACGTGCTAAAGAAAGACTACGTGATCCCAGAGGACCAAGTTATAGTATACAGGAACTGTGATACCGATTCAAACCCTTTGGAAAATTATAGTATACAGGAACAAATCAAGAAGGACTGTAAAATTTAAATTTAGAAAAGATGCAAAGACTCAAAGTATAAGTCTGTGTAGTCTAAGCAATATAAAAGAGAATGATAGAAAAACTGGTACTCCTAAGGCAATACAACGAGAGTAGACCTAGAGGTTGCTAGACCACCAAAATGATATGTCGGTAGATTCAACACAATAGATGATTAGACTTGACTGGTGATTTCAAGATCAAACTAAGTTGTTCAACTGACTGTGGGCTTCCATCTTATCACTGGTTAACCCAGTCAACAATATTCAATTAAGGGAAATGAGCATGTAAACGCCACAAATGTGCGGATGACCATAAATAGAGCAAAGCAAGAAAAAATGAAAGACAAATGCTATAAGCTAATGACTTATGTTGTTGGTGCATTTTGTGCAAAATAATATTAAGCTGCTCTAACAAGGAGATAGGTTGTGTGCCTCTCTGCTGTGCGATGGCACTGACCTGAGGATAAGCATAACCTAGATATTCTAGAATTCATTGTTGTTTGCCGCCTCTCTGTTGTGCGATGGCACTGACCTGAGGACTGGCTTCTCTTTGAAAGCTCTTAGAATAGTCTCTCCTTGTAACAATACCCGTAGACCGATCAAAAGCTCCTAAGAATGTTGATTACCATATAAGTGTGGGATCCACAATGTTAGTTGAAATAATAAACCTAAAAGAATCACCAGTTTGTGTCAAAAGTCTGTGTATGGATTTAAGTGGACAAACATATTGACAATCATTGTAGCTGCAATTCTTGAAAGTTCAAATCAATGTGGTAATCTAAGAGTTCCAGTATGATTTCCAAAAGTTGCTAACGACTCTGGATGAACACCAAGAATTGAGCATCAAAAGATTTTGATAACAAGTCCAAAATGATTTGACTTGCCTGTATGAGTCCAAAATTGAATTGGTCCAGGTATGGTCAATCTAAGTTGAAGCTGTCTATTCTGGAACCAAATCCAGTAGATTTCCATCTCAGGACTTATCTCTCACAAAAAGCAAAAACAATTCTTATTTTTATTCTTTAGTTTAATTTTCTAATTTAGTTAGTCGTTTTAGTTTGTTTTTTGTAGGACTACATCAGGAAAATCAGTAAGGGATCAACTCACTAAAAGGGTCATGTCTGAGATGACCACATGTGTTTTAAAAGTTTAAAACAGTCACGTCTGAGATGATCAAAAAGTTTTCAAGTCAAAACGATCATGTCTGGATGATCAAATGCTCATAACGTAAATTTCTACAATTAAAGGGGTTTTAAAAGTTAAATATTCAAATTGGCAGAAAATTTAATAAGTATGACCCATTCGCACAAATGGACCATACGTATGGACCAATCATACGAATGGAAGCCATTCGTATGAATGGACCATGAATATGGACCATCCAACCAAACGGCCCATACGATTGGGCCAGTCGGACGCTTAAGGGCGGACGAGTGAGTCAGTCGCACAACTGAGATCCAGTCGGACGACTGAAGAAGGACGACTGAACCAATCGCATACTGAGTCCCACTCGCACGACTGAAAGGTGCGTATGAGCTCAGTCGCACGATTGAATCTAGGGTTAGTATAAATAGAGGGGGAGTAGGTCGCAGAGACTCACCACCCTCAATTAACCCTAAATCGCACGACTTAACGCCACTCTGCCCAAATTTCATTTGATCTCTAATTCCCCCCGTTTCGTGATTACTGACCATATACATCGACTCTACAGTAATTTACGGTAAAGAAAACTCCCATAACTTTCAATTTGATGCAAATTGGTACATTCGGACTCGCAAAAGAACCGAGACTTAAGTGACTAAATAACCTAACTAAATGACTCAAACAAAAGAAAGTAAAGATGTTAGGTGTATAAGAATGTATTGTGAGTCAATGAACCAGAAAACATGTCTAAAACTCAAAAGTGGTGAAAAGGTGAATTTGAATTGAACAGTCAGTACATCATGCGAATGGACATTGATGAACTTCAGTCGCACGACTGAAGGGTGTGAACTGCTTAAATGCACGACTGAACCATGCATATGAAGTTCAGTCGCACGACTGGTGTAACCACATGAGGGTATATACGTATGAGCCCAGTCGCACATTCAGTGGTACGCATGGGATCAGTCGCACGACTGAACCCCATTCGCACTGTTCAATCGCACGACTGATCTCAGTCGCACAATCTCAATCGCATGATAGAAAGATTTTCTTCAAGTTTAAGTGTTTCATGATTTTCTTAGCCAATGGTACTAACGTTTACTATCTTTGTGTAACAGATGGCGAGTCGATGGACTATGAGCACGAAGCATAATATTGTGCTCATCTGGATTTGACATCTAGAAACGCTGCTGATTTCTCTGGCATCATCACATTTCTACTGAGATCGAGGATTGCACATGCCATATCTACTCCTTGTACTCCGTATCGATCATTCAGCAGGCCTTCTGGGAAGGCGCTACAGTTGATAGATCGTCTGAGCCTCATTGCATCAGAAGTACCATCTTTGGAGAGGCTATTACTATCTTAGAGGAGGATCTAAGGATCGTATTACAGTTGGGGGATGACACTGATTGTCCGACTCGATTACACCCCCTCACAGTCAGAGGATGCTTTCTTAGAGCCAAGTACTCTGGGGACATCAATGCTGGGGTACTCAACAAGAGTAACCTCTGTCCCCAGTTTAAGTCTTGCGCACGTGCTGCTTAAGTGCATAGCTTCCAGGAAGGGAGGTTTTGATGCCATCCGACCAGATACAGAACGTGTATGTTGCGTTGGTGTTGAACCACGCGTTCAGCTTCTCCAAGATGATCTTCACCTACCTGGTGGAGAACATCGAGGGAAAGGGAGGAAGGCTTCTGTATGTACCCAAGGTTTATGCAGATGATCATAGATCAGAAGCTTCCCTCCCTACTGAAGGATAAGGAGGATGCGGTAGTCCTCGAGGTGATGGATGACACTACCTTGAGGAGGGTGAAGGTGTACAGGGGGAAGCAAGTGAAACCCCCTATCAGGAGGTTGTTTGGGCATCTGGCCCGGGAGGACTACGTGGTGCCAGCAAAGAGAAAGTGGCGCCATGATGATAGTGACTCTGATGTGGAGCAGATTGCTCTACCCACTCATGACTCGGATGATGATGACAGTGGGGATGCCGGAGACGGTATGCATATTCCACTAGAGGCATTGTGTCTGATGTTGTACCTCCAGTGTCCGTCCCAGCTGGAGAAGTAGCCGAGTCAGCTGGATTCCATCAGGACTTTGTTCATGGTGCGGAGGAGGAGGAGGAGGAGGATGTGGAGCCCCTAACACGAACTGTGGGAAGCAAAGTTGTTCCCACAGAACATGGGCTAGGGGTGGTTGGTGAACACTCGAGAGACTTCGGAGAGACTGATACTGACCCAAGCTATGCACCGGGGTCAGCAGGCAGGGTTGTAGGGGGAGCATCCACCTCAACGAGGACGAGGAGGAGAGGATGGCTAAGCCCCATGGTCAGAAGAAGAAGAAGCGTCGGTTGACCTTCGTCACCACCACAGCCACCACATCCACCACATCTACCACAGCCACCACATCCACCACAGCCACCACATCCACCATAGCTACCACAGCCACCACATCCACCACAGCTACCACAGCCACCACCATACCTCCCACCACAGTACAGATTCCATCCACCACCATATCCTTTACTCCCACATCACCTCCACCATTTCACAGACCTATCTTCACTACAGCCACCACCACCACCACTTCACACCAAGCAGGACCCTCAGCTCATCCCTCACATACTGATGGATCACCTCTACCTCCAATCGGGGTAAAGGAACAGCTGTCTGAGCTCAACAGGATGGTGATGCGCTTACTGGCTGCAGATGAGGAGAAGGCAGCCCAGATCCGCCAGCTTACTGACCTGACTGTTGCACAATCTCACCAGATTGCAGAGCAGGATCGAGTTATAGAGGAGCAGGCCAACAAATGGCTACTCAGAGCACTGAGATAGCCCAACTCCAAGCACATAGTGTCACATCAAGCAAGAAGATAGAGGAGTTGGAGGAGGCAAAGAAGACTATCATGTTAAAGCTGAAAGGATCTAAGGAGGAGCCCTTGAAGATCAAGGAAGGGGACGGAGATGATGATGATGAAGATGATGATGAGGATGATGAGAGTGATACAGAGGAGAATGAGGAAACCGAAGGAGATAGGACAGAGGAGAAGGACGATGATGATGAAGCAGAAGGAGGGGATGCAGCTGCATCGGCCTCTGCTTCAGGTCAAGAGAAAAGGTCAAAGAACAGACAAGACCAACCAGCTTCTACTTCTGCTCCTCCAAGTGATGAGACGATGATACAGGATAAAAGTAAAGACTATATGTTTATGTATTTATTTACTTTTGTATTTGAATCCTATATTGAAATGATGTATTGAATGTTTATATTAAGTTAATGCATTTCTGTTTGATTAATTACTAATGATTTATGTGTTGAATGTTTAAATCAAACAGATTAAAATTACCAAAGAGATGAGTTTGATGTTGCTCCCCTTCAGTAGGTCAAGACTCAGCTACCAATTATTCTTGATCTGCAAGGGATTGTTAGGAGGTCAGTGAATTATACCCCTGAAGAAGGGGAAATAATTCATGACCTATCAAACGAGCAACTTGTAGAGCTTTTCAAGTTAAATTCAGATGAGATAGTGAAAGATGCTCCGACATGCGATTCGACTAGTGACGAAGAGCTCAACGATGTTGATGAAGTCGAGAGCGAAGATGTCACTGCCGAGGATTACCCTCAGTACGCTGACAATGAGGGTAATGTGGTCCCCAATCTAGGTGAATCCCTTGTCAGCGATACTTTGAGGTGTTGAACAAGATGGAGCAAGAAACAGAGAAAGCAGTAGGAACAGCCCAAGCCTCAAATGATGATGTCGACATTCGAAAGGCTAAGTGGGCTGCATGTTTTAAAGAAGTTAGAGCCTAACGTGCTGCACCAAAGAAGGATGCCTACACCAAACTCTACAGAGTCAAGAAACATCACAAGGTGTCAGAAAGGATCATAGCATGGGCGTATTTTGAGGATCTTAATGCTTATGCGGTTAAGATAGAACAGGGCATAGAGTACTTTAGATTCCCACATGATCTGAAGACTCTACTAGGTTTTGAGCTCAACCAACTGGCTAAGCTAAAGCTTTTGTATGCTGAACCGAGGAGATGTCAGGCTGGTTTGAGGCTGCCCTAAAGAAGGAGTACCACACCAGATGGGTTAACTTCAGACCTCAACAGCCTACTAGGTATATCAGAAGGTCTGAGGTTGATGCCATTACTGGCAAGCCCAAGATAGTGTTGAAGTGGAATCCTCCGTGCACAATGTCAAGAATCCCACTCAGGGAAATTCCACAGGACTTCACTCCACATTTTAAGTGGTGGTACTATGATTGGAGAACAGCTGAAGCGGTCATAGTCCTAAGCAAAGAGGGACAAATGGATACGATCAGGGTATTCGACCCGATGTGGCTTACAAACTTGTCGGATAATGATGTCTATACGCTATACAAGTGGCCACTGTTCTATGATACGCAAGATATTGTACAAGCCCTCCAGTTCCAGAACGTTATACGACTCTGCTTCGCGTTTGAGATTCACACGGGAGTCACAAAAGAGGAGAAGTACAAGAAATACAAGGAGGTTATGCAGAAAACAAGAGATTAGAGAGATCTAGGTCCAAGGGGGAGTTTGTTGATACATGTATGTCCCTAGATCATGATATGAATGTAATAGATCTTGTTTGTCTGATTCTGAGGTAATGCTTGGAATGAGTAATGAAATGATATTGTTTGTTTGTTATTTATAATGTTTAATATTTCATTAATGAGTTGACGTTGAATTGGTTAATTAGGTTTGTTGTTGTTTGAATTGTTACACATAATCTTATATTAATCAATACATTCAACTTAACAAGATGAAGTTCTCATGCGAATGGCCCATGCGAATGGACCATACGCATGAATAACTTCATACGAATGACTCAGTCGCACAACTGAACCAGGAGACTGGATCAGTCGTATGATTGTAACATAAGATTGGCTCAGTCGCACGACTGAACACTCAGTCGTGCGGATGAATCAACCGCATGGTTCAATCGCACGATTGAACCATACTAATGGTTCAGTCGCACGAATGAACAATACTAACCTGTAAATACAACCCAATTCGTGAAAAAAAGCGGAGCATTCATTGATTACGATTCCAGACGTACCCTAGCCATCCAGAAGCCTCCCAATTCGTTCTCCAAGTTCACAGAACACATTAGATCGATTCCCAATCGACTTCTAACGTTAGATTCAATTCTTGATTGATTCTTCGTGTGTTCTCACTAATTAGATCGCCAATCAAATAGGATTCCACACTATTTGATCTGGTTTACACACTAATCACTAGGTATTTCGTTCAAATACCAGGTCCTAACAGCCTTAGCAAGTGCTATCTGGAGAGCTACGAAGTTTGTCAAGAAGACCGGACAAAATCTGATTGCCACTAAGGACACAACTTTTGGCTTTGATAAGACCAAAGTTACCTGCTTCAACTGTGGGGAAAGGGGGCACTTCAAACATGAGTGTGTGAAGCCAAAGAAGACAGAAATGGGAATCCATTCTCATCTTTCACTCGTCAGGATAAACCCACAAGCAGTCCTACTTCTTCGAGCAAGGATCCTAACTCCTTAACCGCTCATGATGACGAAGGACAAGATTGGAGGTTTCGGTTTGTGTCTCTAGGAGAATCCAACATTGCTAGTGTTGAGGATCTAGATGACGAATCAGCAAGTGAAGGTGATATTGTAGTGGAGCTCGCAATGTCAAATGTTGAAGAATCTACAATAGTAGTTGATCACCTGCCTAAAGAAGGGACAAGTTCAACAAGTCCAGAATCACCAGAACCAGAAAAGTCAGACACTGCTTTGATGGCTGGTTCAACCTTACCCTCTCAGGTAAGTACCACTACTCAACTTTTCAATAATCATGCTTGTTTAGATTGAAATAAATTTAGGGAAAGCATTGATTTGAAATTTGCTAGGTTATTAGACCATAATGATAACTTAGTAAAGGACTTGTAACTATGCACTAAAGCAAATAGAGTCTTAAAACAAAATGAGCACAGCTATAAAGAAAAGATAGAACTTTTGAATAAACAACTTAAGGAAACTAAAGTTTTAGCTTTTAACCAAGAAAATGACATTAAGTTCTATCTAAACTCCCTAGAAGACACTAAGAAACAAAAATCAGTTTTGGAGGTAGAAGTAAATTCATTAAAACAAAAACTGCATAGTTGGACAAGTTCTTCTCATATTGTCCAAAACTTAGTGAGTGAGCGCAACAATGGGGAGGCTTTGGGATATAAGGTGGTTCCACCATCACATGAGACCTTGATGAATGCAAAAGGTAAGCCAATAAATAATAACCCAATCAAGGATCACGTGGTGTCCACTCCTCTTGTAAGTGATCCAGAATCCACATGTCAATCAACTAAATCTGGCACTAAACAAAAGGATGCCACTTCAAAATAAAAAGGTAAAATGCCTTGTGTTGTAACACCCCAAAAAGTCAAAACGAGTTATTAAGGATAATAGGCTTAATTAATGGGTATTTAATAAACGAAGGAAAAGGGTTATGGGCTAAATTGGGTTCATGGGCAAGAGCCTAAGTGATTAAGGCCCATAATCAGCCCCTTAACCCACCTAAATCAGCCTCCATCTACATCATTTGCAACCCTAGCCACCAAATTCATAGAGAAAAAAAGTGAAGGAAACTCAAGATTTGGAGCTTCAAAGGTCAAGGGATTGAAGATCTTGGTGTTGGAGCATCAAAACACAAGAAAGGAGCAACAAATCCAGGTAAGAATCAACCTCTAAACCCTTCTATAGATCAAACCCGGATACTAGGGTTTTGGGTTTTGAAAAGTAGCAAAGAATCGCATAAAGGTCACATTTCTACGTATGAAAACATCTATAAAGCTTAGATTTGGCCTCATGGATGATAAACTAAGAGATTGGACGTAAAAAGTTATGATTTTGGGTTAAAAACGAGCTGGTTCGTAATTTTTATGCGATGTGCGAAACTGTACATGCATCCAACGAATTTGCATATTCAATCAGCGAAACTATGAGGACTTTCTGCAAAACTATAGTTTCACAGGTAGTTTCGCAGACATGGTTTTCCAACGAAAGTTGGGCGAAACTGGCAGCGAAGATGCCAGCGAAACTACCAGCGAAGATGCCAGCGAAGATGCCAACGAAACTAGCAGCGAAACTGCTGGTGAAACTAGCAGCGAAACTGCTGGTGAAACTAGCAGCGAAACTATTGGCGAATCTAACTGCGAAATTGCTGATCTTGTAGCGAAATTAGGCAGAAATTAACCCCTTAAAATGTCAGCTCATCTGCAGGCCGTGTAGTGAGATCCTAGCTTTGTAAGCTTAGTTTAGAAGTTGGTCTCGGACACCAGGTGAGTTCTAGATCCCCTTATTTATAAGTCTTTCCATGTTTTGGGGTTATTATGCATGCTAAATATACATTTTTAAATGACGGAGATTTTTTGAGGTTTTAACAGAAAGATATATTTTTCTATAAGGAAATGCATTATATAAATGTTTTAAAATAAAAAATTTTCGTGCTGCCTGGCAGCCCAGCCCCAACCAGGGGCGTTGCCCCTTGGACCCCACTAGGGACTGCCGCCCCCGAACCCCCACTGTCCCGCGGAGGATCGGTTATGTTTTATGACGACTAGTACTTGGTATGCTGTGTACTTAATAAGTTCAGTATTATATATTAAAGTGAAGGATGATATTAATAAAAAGCAAAACTTAATGAATGTTACCCCCGGGTCCATTTGATGATGGAAAGTCTTGCAAGCACTATGATAGGCTTCACTTATGTGAGTCTGCTTTATGATGATGGATGTGTGTTCATGAGCAGGCTATGTGCCTTGCAGTGTGGATCAACTGTCGGGGGTTAGCTACCGTTTTCATGTGTACCGACAGGATCGACATTTGTTGTCGGTCAACATGGAGCTCTTGCTTTGTGCAATCTCGTTTATGATGAAGTGAAAGCTATGAAAGAATGAAAGATAATGAACATGCTTATTATGATCAAAATGTTATGTATTACTTATGTGTGGTCATTATATGAAGGATAAAGCTATATTTCCTTATTTACCTAAAACTAGAACTCACTCAGCAAAGCTGACGTTTATGCATAATAGTTGGCAGGTAAGTGCTGATGCTAAGGATGTCACCAGGGAGCTACTTGGGGAACTATGGATGGCATTCCTGCTTATAAAATCTTCATTGTAATTTAAGAACAAGTATTATGTGTTGTTTTAGTTAAAGGGCAAATGTATGAGTACGACATGGTTTCTAAGTTTTATATGAATGTCTAATTATTTCCGCTGCAATGTTTTGTTATTAAACTGATTTTATGCTATGATTAACCGACTGTGAGGCTTCCCGGGAATGAGCCCTTACAAGTTGGTATCAGAGCCAAAGTTTAAGAGAATTGGGTAAACTATTTTCAAAACCTAAACTTAAACGAAAAATGGGACCAAATGAAGGATGCCAATCCAAGTAGCTACGTGCCATCAGGTAAAAGTTTCATGTAAATTTTTGAATTATGTGTGTGTGCTCTATGTTCTGTGTGCTTCTAGATTTGAATACTGACATGCATTAGGATAGTGATTGCTTGGGACAGAAGAGTAAGGTAAGTGGTTAATCACACTTGGCCACTATAATTAAGGACTTACCATACTTACAATGAACTGGGCAATTATCTTGAATAACCATTTTGGTGTTTGAATCTTATAGGAATTAGTCATGGCTGGTAGAAAATTGGGAAGGCAACCCGAGGAGGTGCTCGTGGTGGGCGTACGACTGAGCCACGTGTCACCCAGAGAAAAGCTAAGGCTCTCGAGACTGTTTATGAGGAGTTAGACCTCCATAGTCACCCGGGGGGTGAGGGATCAGCCACCCTCAAATCCATTGTGAAGGAGGCTGTCGCTGACGAAGTCTACAATGTCATGCAAAGTGTCTTACCCTCGGTGGTGACTGAGGTGATCAAAGCAATCAAGGATGGAGAGAAAACTAATAAGAAGGGAAGGAAAATGAGAAGAATTTTGGAAGGTCCACTGGGAGGGCGGAGGAATCTGAAGAGGAGCCATCAAACCCTAAGGTGGTAGTCCATGATGACGATAGTAATGAGGAGTCTGAGAGAGAGAGAGACGACTAAGGAGTGCAACTATGGGGCATTTCAAAGGTGTAAGCCCCCGACCTTTGACGGTAATGGCAATGCTACTACCGCTCATTGTTGGGTCAGAGAGATGGAAGCGGTACTAGAGATTGGTGAGTGCAGGGAAGATCAAAAGGTTAAGTTTGCCACTCATTCTTTCATCGACTCATCGTTGTGCGGGTGGGACAATATTGTCTAGTCTGAAGGAAGGCGGTTGATAGCCAAAATGAGGTGGTTTGAGTTGAAGGAGTTAGTGCTGGAGGAGTATTGTCCCCATCAGGAATTAGACATGATTGAAAAGGAGTTCTTGTATTTGAAGGCTGAGAGCATGACTCATCAAGAGTATACCTCCAAGTTCAATGAACTTGCAAGACTTGTGCCAAACATGGTGACACCTGCATCCAAGAAGATCAAAAGATACATACACAGTTTGCCTGTTGATATCGAGGCACATGATTGCAGCCAAACCAGGCACGTTTAGTATGTGGTGGACTTAGCTGGGAGGTTGTACGATGAGAGAGACCCAATGCCTATACAAAAGAAGGTGGAGAAATGGAACGATCACAAGAATGGAAATGGGAAGAGGTTCGGAGGTGATAACTTCAGGAGTGGAGAGAAGAGGATGAGGGCTGAGGATTAGTCCGGGAGACAGGGAAATACAGGTGAAGAAGGTGCTTGTAGAAAATGTGGGAAGGGTCATTTAGGGGAGTGTAGAATTAGGACTAGAAAATGTTTTAAATGTAGGGGTGAGGGCCACTATGCTAGGGATTGCAAGGCGGGGAAGTGTTACCAGTGTGGCGAGATGGGACATGTGGGGAGGGACTGCAAGAAAGGAAAATCAGGAGGATTAGGAACAGTTAAGGCTGGAGATAAAGGAAAGGGTGACGGTTCAAAGGTGAAGGCGAGGGCATTCAACATAACTCGCGAGGAGGCCAGGGCAGATCCAGAAGTAGTTTCAGGTATGTTTTTGGTAGACCATGAATATGCTTCTGTGCTCTTTGATTCTGGTGCTAGTAGGAGTTTTGTGTCTGCTGCCTTTTGTCGTTTGTTGCATGATGAGAGTAGAAAGCTGGATGAGCCTTTCTATGTAGAAACAGCCATTGGTAAGTCCACTAAGGTAACTGAAGTGGTTGAGGATTGCCTGATTGAGTTAGAAGATTGTAAGTTCCCTGCTAGGTTGCCTGTTATGGCCTTAGGAGGTTTCGACGTGGTGTTAGGCATGGATTGGCTAGCGAGATATGAAGCCAATATATTATGTAGTAAGGTAATTCGTCTAACAACGCCCGATGGTAGATCTGTTACGGTTGGTGGGGATAAGTTGTGTTGTGTACCGAAGGTCCTGTTGATGATCACAGCTAAAAAGTACTTGAGACGTGGGTGTAGCGCTTACTTGGCCTATGTAAAAGATGTGGATGCGCCAGAGCCACAATTATCAGACGTGCCGGTACTGCACGATTTTCCTCACGTCTTTCCTAATGACCGGTGTGCCACCTGACCGCGAAATCGAGTTCCAGATTGATTTGCTACCAGGAGCACAACCCGTCGCAAAAGCACCATATCGATTAGCTCCTTCGGAGATGGTAGAACTGAGGGACCAGTTGCAAGATTTATTGGATAAGGGCTTCATCCAACCGAATATCTCTCCATGGGGTGCTCCAGTTTTATTCGTCAAGAAGAAAGACGGTAGCATGTGGATGTGCATTGACTATCATGAGCTCAATAAGCTGACCTTAAAGAATCGGTATCCGTTACCAAGGATCGATGACCTGTTCAATCAACTTTAGGGTGCCAGCTAGTTTTCAAGGATAGACCTACGGTCTAGTTACCACCAACTGAAGGTGAAAGAACAAGACATTCCTAAGACAGCGTTTCGTACGCGTTATGGACACTACAAATTTCTCATCATGTCCTTTGGATTAACCAACGCGCCAGCTGCCTTTATGGACCTTATGAATCGGGTATGTCGACTAATGTTGGATAAATTGGTGATAGTGTTTATCGATGACATTTTGATTTATTTAAAAAGGAAAGAGGAACATGTCGAACATATTCGAGAAGTATTAGAGACGCTTAGAAGTGAAAAGTTATATGCTAAGTTCTCTAAATGCGCATTTTGGCTACGAGAAGTTCAATTTCTGGGTCATGTGGTTAATCCTGAGGGGATTAGGGTGGACCCTGCGAAGGTTGAAGCGGTGATGCAATGCGAACCTCCAAAGACGCAATCTGAGATTCGCAGTTTCTTAGGCTTGGTAGGTTACTATAGGAGGTTTATCCAGGATTTCTCCAAGATAGCTTCTCCTTTGACTAAGCTGACCCGGAAGGACGTGAAGTATGAATGGGGTACCGATCAGGAGAACGCCTTCCTAGAACTAAAGATGAGGTTAACTCAAGCCCCTGCCTTGACGTTACTTGAAGGGAACAAGGATCTGGTGGTCTACTGAGATGCCTCGTATGCAGGATTGGGTTACGTGTTGATGCAACGAGGGAAGGTGATAGCCTATGCTTCTAGACAATTAAAGGTTCACGAGGCTAATTATCCTACCCATGATTTGGAGTTGGCCGCGATGGTATTTGCATTGATGATTTGGAGGCACTACCTGTATGGGGTGAAGTGCACCATCTTCACTGATCATAAAAGTCTGAAATATTTCTTCAAACAAAAGGAACTCAACGTGAGGCAGAAGAGATGGTTGGAACTAATCAAGGATTATGACTACGAAATTTATTATCATCCAGGCAAAGCTGATGTGGTTGCTGACGCCCTTAGCCAGAAGGGACGACCCGAACCAATTCGGGTGAGGGCTTGCTAGATAGTCATGACGCCTGATGTTATGAAACAAGTGAGGGGGTTCCAGGATGAGGCATTAAGAGAGGACATGATCAACTCTGAAAGGATGAAAGGACAAGTTTCAGATTTGGGGGAAAACACCCTGGGTGTTAGAACCCGATCTGGGAGAATGTGGATCCCTCTCTATGGGGATCTGAGGGATAAAATCATGGATGAGGCTCACAAAACTCCATATTCCATACACCCCGGTGCCATGAAAATGTATCAGGATCTGAATAAAGATTACTGGTGGCCGGGAATGAAGCGAGACGTGGCTAAGTACGTGAGCAAGTGCCTGACTTGCCTGCAAGAAAAGGCAGAACATCAAAATCCATATGGGAAGATCCAGCCTTTGGATATCCCTGAATGGAAATGGGAACACATCACAATGGACTTCATCACGAAACTACCTCGCATTACGAGAGGAAGCGACACAAATCTGGTGATCGTTGACCGACTAACCAAGAGCGCCCATTTCCTACCAATTCGTGAGACGTATTCCTCCGAGAGGTTTGCAGAACTATTTATTAAGGAGATTGTGGCTCGTCACAGCGTGCCAGTGTCTATCATTTCGAATAGGGACACGCGGTTTACGTCCAAGTTCTGGAAGAGGTTTCATGACTCAATGGGGACTAGACTGCATATTAGTATGGCTTACCACCCCCAGATGGATGGTCAGTCGGAAAGGATGATTCAACGTCAGAAGACATGCTACGAGCGTGTGTAATTGACTTTGGAGGAAGTTGGGATGAGCACTTACCGTTGCCGGAATTCTCATATAATAATAGTTACCATGCCAGCATTGGTATGCCACCCTTTGAGATGTTGTATGGTAGGAAGTGCAGGACGCCCGTGTGTTGGGGTGACATCGGGCAAAAGGAATTGGGAAGCCTTGAAGTGATCGAGGTCACGACCGAGAAGTTAGATAAGATCAAAGCATTCATGAAAGCCGCGAGGGATCGCTAGAAGTCTTATGTTGATAAAAGGCGTAGACCAACAGAGTTTGAAGTTGGTGACAAGGTCATGCTCAAGGTATCGCCCTGGAAAGGGATTATCAGGTTTCGAAAAAGGGGAAAGTTAAGCCCAAGATTTATAGGGCCATTCCGTATTATTGCAAGGTAGGAGAAGTGGCCTACAGATTAGTACTACCCGATGAGTTGAGTGGAATTCACCCTACATTCCATGTATCTCATCTTAGGAAGTGTCTAGTTGACAATGATATAGTCGTACCATTAGAAGATATTGAAGTCGATGAACGGCTTAATGATGTAGAGCAGCCGGTGGCCATCCTTGATTGGAAAGAGAAGCACTTACGGAATAAAGTGGTTCCACTAGTACGAGTACAGTGGAGACACAGAAAAGGATCAGAATCTATGTGGGAGACCGAGGAGGAGATGAGGAAATTTTATCCTCATTTGTTTGATGACTGACAAGTTTCGAGGGCAAAACCTAAATAAGTGGGGGAGACTTGTAACACCCCGAAAAGTCAAAACGAGTCATTAAGGATAATGGACTTAATTAATGGGTATTTAATAAAGAAAGGGAAAGGGTTATGGGCTAAATTGGGTTCATAGGCAAGAGCCTAAGTGATTAAGGCCCATAATCAACCCCTTAACCCACACAATTCAGCCTCCATCTACATCATTTGCAACCCTAGCCACCAATTCGTAAAGAGAGAAAGTAGAGAGAGAAGTGAAGGAAACTCAAGATTTGGAGCTTCAAAGGTCAACGGATTGAAGATCTAGGTGTTGGAGCATCAAAACACAAGAAAGGAGCAACACATCCAAGTAAGAATCGACCTCTAAACCCTTCTGTAGATCAAACCCAAATTCTAGGGTTTTGGGTTTTGAAAAGTAGCAAAGAATCATATAAAGGTCACATTTTTACATATGAAAACATGTATCAAGCTTAGATTTGCCTCATGTATGATAAACTAAGAGATTGGACGTAAAAAGTTATGATTTTGGGTAAAAAACGAGCTAGTTCGTATTTTTATGCGATCTGCAAAACTGTACATGCATCCAGCGAATTTGCATATTCAATCAGCGAAACTATGAGGACTTCCTGCGAAACTATAGTTTCGCAGGTAATTTCGCAAACATGGTTTCCAATGAAAGTTGGGAGAAACTGGCAGCGAAACTGGCAGTGAAGATGCCAGCGAAACTGTCAGTGAAGATGCCAGCAAAACTGTCAGCGAAGATGCCAGCGAAACTGCCGGTGAAACTAGCAGCGAAACTGTTGGTGAATCTAGTTGCGAAATTGCTGATCTTGTAGCGAAATTAGGCAGAAATTAACCCCTTTAAATGTCAACCCATCTGCAGGCTGTGTAGTGAGATCCCAGCCTTGTAAGCTTAGTTTAGAAGTTGGTCTCGAACACCAGGTGAGTTCTAGATCCCCTTATTTATAAGTCTTTCCATGTTTTGGGGTTATTATGCATGCTAAATATATGTTTTTAAATGACGAAGATTTTATGAGGTTTTAACACAAAGATAGATTTTCCTATAAGGAAATGTGTTATATAGATGTTTTAAAATAAAAATTTTTCGCGCTGACCTGGCAACCCGGCCCCAGCCAGGGGCATTGCCCCTTGACCCCACTAGGGGTTGCTGCCCCCGAACCCCCGCTGTCCTGCGGAGGATCGGCTATGTTTTATGACGACTAGTACTTGGTATGCTGTGAACTTAATAAGTTAAGTATTATATTAAAGTGAAGGATTATATTAATGAAAAGCGAACTTAATGAGTGTTACCCCCGGGCCCATTTGATGATTGAAAGTCTTGCAAGCACTATCATAGACTTCACTTATATGAGTCTGATTTATGATGATGGATCCATATTCATGAGCGGCTATGTGCCTTGCAGTGTGGATCAACTGTCGGGGGTTAGCTACCATTTTCATGTGTACCGACAGGGATCGACATTTGTTGTCGGTCAACATGGAGCTCTTGCTTTGTGCAATCTCGTTTATGATGAAGTGAAAGCTATGAAGAATGAAAGATAATGAACATGCTTATTATGATCAAAATGTTATGTATTACTTATGTGTGGTCATTATATGAAGGATAAAGCTATATTTCCTTATTACCTAAAACTAGAACTCACTCAGCAAAGCTGACGTTTATGCATAATAGTTGGCAGGTAAGTGTTGATGCTAAGGATGTCACCAGGGAGCTACTTGGGGAACTATGGATGGCATTCCTGCTTATGAAATCTTCATTGTAATTTAAGAACAAGCATTATGTGTAGTTTTAGTTAAAGGGCAAATGTATGAGTACGACATGGTTTCTAAGTTTTATATGAATGTCTAATTATTTCCGCTGCAATGTTTTGTTATTAAACTGATTTTATGCTATGATTAACCGACTGTGAGGCTTCCCGGGAACGGGGCCTTACATGTGTTAATCTGGATGAACAATTTGAAAAGGTTAAAATAAAGTCTGGTTCAACCAAGTTTAATTCTGAACCTAGTCAGACCAAACAAATTAACCAATCACGTGCTTCATGTCTAAGTCCAAATAAACAAAAGGAAAAGATGTTAACATGTTCAAACAATTAATTCTGTTAAACAAGATAAAACATCTAAACAAGAAGTGTCAAAACCCAAACAGAATAAGTCACACGTGTGTCACACACTTCTCCATAGAAACAGTTAAATCGTCAAGTTGAAAGCAGATCATGCTACAAGTGTGGAAAGTATGGCATATAGCATCTTATTTTCCTTATTATCAGACTCCAAAGAAAAAGATTAAACTTTATGACACTAAAGCGAACTCTTCCAAAAGAAGCTCCATGACTCCACCAAAAGGGTCAGTGAACCTAAAGTTCAACCCTTTAGCCATTCGTCTGTTTACCACAAATAGGCCTTACACAAAGCTGGCTTATGGAAAGAAAAGTCTATGTCTGGTAATGAGAACAAGAATACAAATGATCTTCCATCACCCTTTAATGGACAACGTGCAGGGTGTTCACTATAGTGCTGAAACAAACACTTGGATTGTAGATAGCAGAGCATCTAGGCACATGACTGGAAATCGGGCACTCTTATCAAACGTCAAACAAATCAAAGGAGGTCATGTTTCTTTTGCTGGAAACAAAGGAGGGTACATCACAGCTCAAGGGGAAGTAGGGAACCAGAAAGTGAAGTTTGACAAGGTAAACTATGTTCAACAACTTCAAAATAATTTGCTTTCTGTTTCTCAAGTATGTGATAAAGGATTTAAGGTAGTTTTCGACAATAAGAAAGGCTATGTCCTAAAAAAGGATTATGTGATTCCGGAGGACCAAGTTTTAATGTCAGCCTCAAGATATAATGACCTTTACATCTTGGATCTATCAAAGGCCTCCACAATGGATCATCAACTTCAGTGCTTCTTGTCAAAAGCTACTGAGAAGGATTCTATCTCCTGGCATAGGAGAATGGGACACATCAATCCAAGGAAGATGAATCACTTGATCCAGAATGATCTATTGAGAGGAGGCAATATGAAGAACTTCCAACTCTTGGATTTTTGTGTCGCCTGCAAGAAAGGCAAACAGACAAAGAAGTCTCATAAGGCAAAGAAAGTTAATTCTATAGAACTGCCTCTTGAGTTTCTTCACATGGATCTATTTGGTCAAGTCAGTACAAGAAGTATCGCAGGTGACTTGTATTGCTATGTAGTTATAGATAACTACTCAAGGTTCTCTTGGGTGATGTTTCTGAAATCAAAATCAGAAACATTTGAGTCATTCAAAGAATTGGTAACTACACTGGAGTCCCTCTACAAGCTGAAGGTGAGACAAGTCTGCTCAGACAACGGAACAGAGTTGAAGAACCAATGGATGGAGGCTTTCTGCAAAGAAAAGGGAATTGTACATTAGTTCACATCTGCTTACACTCCACAGATGAACGGGGTGGCTAAAAGGAAGAATAGAAGCTTGATAGAGACCGCATGAACAATGCTAGCAAACTCGAAATTGCCTATCCAATTTTGGAATGAAGCAGTTGCCAATGCGTGTTACACGTTAAATTGAGTTCTGGTGGTAAAACGTCATGGAAAGACGTGTTACGAGTTATTTCAACAACATAAACCAAACCTAGAGTATCTCGAACCATTTGGCGCACTGTGCACCCTACTGAAGAAAACTCAAGAACGCAAGTTTAGCGAGAAGGCTGAAGAGGGAATCTTTCTAGGATTCAACATACCGAATAAGAGAGTTTACAACAACTCAATGGGTCAAGTAGAAGTGTGGTGTAACGTTGACGTTCAAAGATACACCACTCCTCCTGCTTGAAAAGGACACGCATTCTTTTTCGACTATGACAGATTCTTCAAGTCCTTTAACATCCCTCTCTCCACTTCCAATGATGAGTTAGCAGCCAAAATGATGTATGATGTTTTAAACACACAATCACAGGACTCTACATCATTTGGTTCACAAGGTGAATCACCTAAACACTCAGGGGGAGCACTCGAGGTAAGTGCCTCTTCCACTGACGATGAAGCCGTGGAGAATGATCAGGACTCTCAAGAGCAATAGGTTGCTACTAATGCAAGTCCACAAGCATCTGATATTGATGCCTCTGAGTCTTTGGAACCTCACACTCCTACTGCCTCAGATACGGAACCAAATGTTCATAATCTTGATTCTAAGGTAGTTGTTCCCCCCACTCCTGGATCACACCTAATTGTCTATCATCCTTTGGATCATGTCATTGGGGATGTCAGATCAGGAGTTTAGACAAGAAATCAGTTGTATTAAGCTAATTATGCCTCGGTAATGGAAAAAGGGTATCTTCACGATGGTGCGTATCATTGTTTTGTGTCTCAGTTTGAGCCAAAATACGTCAGTGAAGCCCTAATTGATGAGGCATGGGTTAGTGCCATGCAAGAAGAACTTCTTCACTTCAAGAAGTTAGGTGTATGGACACTGGTAGATAGACCTAAAGGTGCTAAGGTCATTGGCACCAAGTGGGTCTTGAAATGTAAGAAAGATGACCAAGGTGTCATCATCAGGAACAAGGCTCGACTTGTAGTTCAAGGATTTCGACAAGTCGAGGGAATTGATTACAATGAAGTATTTGCACCTGTGGCAAGAATGGAAGCCATCCGTATCTTCCTAGCCTATGCCTCTTACATGAAGATTAAAGTCTATCAACTATATGTAAAGAGTGCATTTCTTCATGGTGAAATCTGGGAAACAGTGTATGTCAGTCAACCCGAAGGATTTGAGGATTCATATCATCGGGACAGATTTTACAAACTAGATAAGGCTCTCTACGGGCTTCACCAAGCCCCGAGAGCATGGTATGAAAAACTCTCAACTCACCTTGTGAAACACGGATTTTGCAGAGGGGTAATTGACTGTACACTGTTCATCAAAGAAAAGGATGGTGATCAGCTACTTGTTCAAATTTATGTTGATGACATAATCTTTGGTTCCAAGAACGAAGAATTATGTAAAGAATTAGAAGCAGTAATGAAGGCAGAATTTGAAATGAGTGCCATGGGAGAGATGAAGTTCTTTCTCGGGCTATAGGTGGATCAACCACCAAAAGGGATATTTTTACATCAGACAAAGTATGTAGGGGATATTCTCAGTCAGTTTCACATGGAGAATGCTTCCGTAGCTGGGACTCCACTTGCTACAAACCATGATGTGTCACGCGACAAAAATGGTGATCTGGTTGATGCCACCATGTACCGAGGAATGATTGTATCCCTCATATACCTCACTACCTCAAGACCTGATATCATGTATGCGACATTTCTTTGTTCAAGATATCAGGCGAAACCAAACGTTAACCATCTTATAGGGTCAAAAGGATATTTCGTTTTCTGAAGGGTACACCAACACTTGGGTTGTGGTATCCTCATGATGATGATTTCGAGCTCACCACGTACAGTTACTCGGATTATGGCGGCTGCAAGATGAACTACAGATCCACCTCAGCAGGATGTCAATTCTTTTGGAGAAGATTAGTCATGTGGTAGTGTAAGAAGTAGACGTCAGTTGCGTTGTCAACTTGTGAAGCTGAATATGTTGTTGCGGCAAGCTGTTGTTCTTAAATCATCTAGATTTAACAGTAGATGCGGGACTACGGTTTGAAATTTTCTAACACCCCAATATTTTTTGATAATTCTGCTGCAATAGCCGTTACTAAAATCTTGCCCAACATCCTTAGACCAAACACATCGGCATTAAATATCACTTTATACGTGATTGTTTTGAAAAGAATCTAATCGATGTTGTTAAAATAAATACGGATTTTCAACACGCTGACCTCTAAACAAAAGCCTTTGATAAACCACGTTTTTTATATCTGTTGGAGGTCAACAGTGTTAAATAGAAAAGTGATGTAATTCCAGAAGATGAACGTGCTTAGTCCGATGCGTCGAGTCATTTTTCTTTTATTTTCTTTAATTTTATTTCATTTAAGTAATTTTATTGGTTTTATATTTTCGCCTATTAAAATCCTAAAAACACAAATCATTCACAGTTTTAGAAATTTAGGGGGAGAATAGGTTAAGTTAGTATTAAAAAAACGAGGGAGGAGGACAGGCAAGCTAAAAGAAATGAGATCGTATCAGAGATATCGATTCAACGACTATGGAAAATGATAGTACACAGGAACAAAGCATTCGGGATCTTAAAAGATTTAAATTGACTTAAATGCAAAGTTCAATGTATAAGTCTATGTAGTCTAAGCAAAAATAAAAGGAAAAATGATAGTAAAACTAGTTGCTACTAAGGTAACACGGAGAAAGTAGACCTAGAGGTTGCTAGACCATCAGATGATGTGTCGGTAGATTCAACACAATAGATAAGTAGACCTCGTTGGTGATCTCAAGATCAAACTAATTTGTTCAACAAGCTATGGGTTATCATCTTATCTCTGGTTAACACATTCAATAGAGTTCCAATAAGGGGTGACGAGCAAAATAAACGCCTCAAATGTGTGCAGATAACCAAAATATGAGCAAGCACGTGCTAAAAAAATGCAAAAAGCAATCAAACTGATAACCTAGGTTGTTGGTGTGATCTGTGCAAAAAGAATAAAATTTCTCAAACAAGAAGATAGGTTATGTGCCTCTCTGCTGTGCGGTGGCACTAACCTAAGGATAAGCATAACCTATATATTCTAGAATTCATTGTTGTTTGCCGCCTCTCTGCTGTGCGGTGGCACTGACCTGAGGCTTGGCTTCCCTTTGAAAGCTCTAAGAATAGTTTCTTCTTGTAAAAAATACACGTAGATCGCTCAAAAATCTCCTGAGGAATGTTGATTACCATATAAGCGTGGGATCCACAAATGCTTGTTGAAATAATTAAACCTTAAACCATCACCAATCTGTGTCAATGTCTGTGTATGGATATAAATGGACAAGTATAGTAACAATCATCGTGGCAGCAATTCTTGAAAGTCCAAATCAATATGTGTGTCTTATAGTACTAGTATGATTTCCTTAACTTGTTGATGACTCTCGATGAAAACAAGAATCTAGCATCAAATGATTTTGGTAACACGTCCTGAATGAGTTGATTACCTATATGATTCCATAATGAATCGTTCCTCTTATGGTCAAAATAACTTGAAGTTGCCTGTTCAAGAAAAAATTCTGTTAGATTTTATCTTAGGATTTCCACCTCACACAAAATCACAAAAACATCTTTAGTTTGTATTTTAATGTTAGCTCTTCCGTTTTGTCTTAACATTTAGTCAATTTAGAGTTATATGTCGGACTACGTCATGGAATTCAATATGGGATTAAATTACTTAAGAGGGTCACGTCTGAGGTGACCAAACATGTTTTCAATGTTAAATGGGTCACATCTATGGTGACAAAATGTGTTTTTGTTTAAAAGGATCACGACTAAGGTGATAAAATGTTTCAAAAGTTAAAAATGATCATGTCTGAGATGATCGAATGATCAAAATGTTTAATCAAAAGTTAAAAGGGGTTAAATATCTATTGGTCATAAAGTCAACATCATGTGTATGATCCATTCGCATGACTGGACCATGAGTATGGACCAGTCGTACGATTAGACCATACTTATGCACTATACACCCGAATGGAGCATGAGTATGAACCATTCACATGAATGGCTTACAAGATTGAGCCATTCACCCGAATGGAGTTGTCCGAATGAGTCAGTGGCCCGACTGACACCCAGTCGGCTGACTGAAGATGATCGACTGAACCAATCGCACGCCTGAGATCCAATTGCCCGAATGAAAAGAGCGAATGGGTCCAGTCGCCCGATTGAAACCAGATTCAGTATAAATAGGGCCATAGTCGATCGCACATACTCATCACCCCTCAATCGCCCTAAAATCGCATATCGTGTCGTTACTCTGCCAAAATTTCTTCTAACCTTACTTGACTTCAAATTTCAAGATTTTGACGATTGTTGGTTGTTATATAGGTACAATGCGGTGCAACCTACATATATCACAGTCGATTTGTGCCCTAAATCAATGAATTCGGCCCTAACCAAGAACAGAAACTTAGTTGGATGAATTTATTAATCAAACTAAGTAAAATGTTGAAATCAATGGTATTAGGTGCTAAGTAGGGTTATTGCGAGTCTAATGAGCCAAACCACAATGTCTAATATTAAGATTTGCTCAAAATTTGATTCTCAATCGAACAGATAGTAGGTAATGTGACTGGACACCCGGATGAACTACAATTGCACGACTGAGTTGACAAATGACTCAGTCGGCCGAATGAACAACGCGTATGAGCTTAGTCGGCCGACTGGACCAGTCGAAGGCTTAGTCACCCGATTGAACTTAGTCGCATGAGAAGTTACCCAATTGTATTCAGTCGCATGCTAGGTCAACCGACTGAACCCAGTCGTATGGTTCAATCGCACGATTGAACCAGACTAATCTCAAACAGGTTAATTTGAAATGGTTTCTGTTATGTGATGATCTAGCTTGTATGCTTCATGTGTTACAGATTGATGGCTGATCGGTGGACCATCAACACCAAGCACAACATGTGTGCTCATCTGGACGCCACCACTTGGAACGCTGCCGAGTTTGCTGGCATCATAGCTTTCTGCAAGAGATCACGGATACACCGAGCCATATCTACACCATGCACTCCCTACAAGTCTATACAGCAGGACTTTTGGGAGGGTGCATCATTTGATCGATCTCGTGAGACCTACTGCATCAGGAGTTCTATATTTGGGCATGACATAGAGTGACTGCTGCAGATCTTCGACGAGTACTGGATCTGGGTGACGATGCTAATCACCCAACCAGACTACACCCTTTGACTATGAGGGGATGCTTCCTCAGGATGAAGTACTCTGGGGACATCAATGCAAGCGTGCTAAACAAAAGCAACCTGTGTCCCCAGTTCAAGTACTTGGCACACGTGATACTGAAGTGCATAGCTTCGAGGAGGGGTGGGTTTGATGACTTATCAAACCAAATCCAGAATGCCTACGTGGCACTGGTGCTGAACCACCCCTTCAGCTTCTCTAGCATGATATTTTCATACCTGATCGAGAATCTTGAGGCAAAAGGCAAAGAGAGATTTTGCATGTACCCGAGGTTTCTTCAGATGATTATCGACGAGAAGCTGCCCTCTCTACCTAAGGAGAGCCATGATGCGGTATCACTTGAGGTAATGGATGACACTACACTGGGCCGCATAAAGGTCTCCAGGGGAAAGCAAGTCAAACCCCTGGTAAAGAGACTGTTCGGGCATCTGGCCCGGAGGAGTACATGGCGCCGGGAAGGTGTAAGTGGCGCCACAAGGAGAGTGATTCAGAGTGGAGCAGATTGCTCTTCCATCATATGACTCCGATGATGATGATGGTAACACTGGTGGAAAGTTTGGCCCCACTACATCTAGGGCCACCACTACACATGCCACATCTCCACCACCCACTCATGCTGATGCCACCACTGCCAGTTTCCATCAGGATTTATGTCCTTTTGATGAGGAGAAGAGAGTGATGAGGAGCCCCTAACCAGGACAGTGGGTATCAGGGTGATTGCCACCGACCAAGGCATTCGGGAGGTTGGAGGACGCCCTAGCGAGTCTGGGGAAACTGCAGCTGACCCCAATTACACACCAGGTCAGCCCACCAGCATCCCAGGGGGAGCATCCACCTCAAGGGGCATGAGGAGGAAAAGGATGGCTCAGTCACATGGGATGAAGATGAAGAAAAGGAGGATGACATTTGTTACCACCACCACCACACCCACCACCTCTACCACACCTCCCATCACCACTACCACTATTCCACCCACCACCATTACTACTACTCACACCACATCCACCACCACTACAACTTACCCATCACCACCCACACACATACTACCTCCCATATTCACCACTGCCACCACCACTACCTCTAGCCACTAGGAAGGACCATCATATCACCCATCCTTTCCCTCAGGATCATCTCTACCTCCCAATAGGGTAGAGGAACAGCTTTCAGCACTAAACTGTATGGTGCTGAAGCTGTTAGCCGTCGATGACGAGAAGACTGCTCAGCTTTGACAGTTACTAGAGCTTACTGCTGCACAATCACAGCAGATCTCTCAGCAGGCATAGCAGATTGCGGAGCAGACTCAGCAAATGGCTGCTCAGAGTCAAGAGATTTCCCAACTCAAGGGCAAAATGTGTTAACTACTAAGAAGATCGAGGAGTTGGAGGATGCTAAGAGGACCATCCTGCTCAAACTTAAGGGCACAAAGGATGAGCCTCTAAAGATCAGAGAGGGCGACGGTGATGATGGTGATGATAGTGATGATGATGATAGTGATGATGATGATGATGATGGTGATGATGATGGTGATGATGAAGGTGATGATGAGGATGGAATAGACAATGAAGGAGGAGGAGATTCATCTGCTTCGGTGGCATAGGAAGCTAGTGAGAGGCGGACTAAGAAGAATCAAGATCCGGTGCCTCGACATCACCCCGACAACAGAGGAACACATGATCCATATTGTATTAAAATTTATGTGCTTGAATGTTTATGTATATATATTTAATGTTTACTGTCTTGATTATTTACTGATACATGATGTGTTAAATGTTTTAAATCAAGCAGATCCACATTATCAGCGGGATGACTACGATGTTGCTCCCCTTCAGCAAATCAAGTCTCATCTCACAATGATACTTGATCTGCAAGGGATTTTTAGGAGGTCGGTAAGCTATACTCCCAAAGAAGGAGAAATTATTCACAACCTCACTGATGAGCAACTCATAGAAATGTTCCAGTTAAACCCAGATGAATTGGTTGGTTAACGATGCTCCTACCGTCGATGTTGCTAGTGATGACGAGCTTAATGATGTTGATGAGATAGAGATTGAAGACATCATAGCACAGCACTATCCAGAATATACTGATCAAGAGGGAAATGTGGTCCCTAATTTTGGAGATACACTCGACAGTGATATGCATGTTAAATTGGATACGATGAAGAGGAAACCAACAGATGTGAAAGCAAAGCCCAAGCCTCTGACGCAGATGTCGAGAACAAAAAGGCTGAATGGGCGGCTTGTTTTGCAGAGATCTGTGCCCAACGCACAGCGCCAAAGCCGAGTGCTTACGCCAAGCTCTACAAAGTCAAGAAGCATCTTAAGGTGTCTGGCAAGATAATCGTGTGGGCTTACTTTGAGGATCTTAATGTATATGTTGTGAAAAGGTAGAAGGGAATCGAGTACTTCAGATTTCCACATGATCTGAAGACTCTTCCTGGTTTTGAGCTCAACCAGTTGGCACACCTGAACCTACTATATGTTGACCCCAGGAAGATGTCAGGCTGGTTTGAAGCTGCGTTGAAGAGAGAATAACACACACGAGGGGTTAATTTCAAGCCTCAACAACCTACGAGGTACATTTGAAGGTCAGAGGTGGACCCAAGGATTAGGAAACCCAAAGTGGTGTTGAAGTGGAGTCCTTCGCGTACTATGTCTAAGATCCCATTGAGGGAAATGCCACAGGACTTCACTCCCCACTTCAAGTGGTGGTATTATGACTGGCGAACAGGAGAGGTGGTCATAGTATTACAGAAAGAGAGCCAAATGGAGACCATCTGGGTATTTGACCTAATGTGTCTAACCAACCTGTCAGCGAATGATGTTTATACTCTATACAGGTGGCCACTATTCTATGATCCCCAGGATATTATACATGCCCTCCAATTTCAGAACGTAATAAGACTCTGCTTTGCATTCGAGATACATGCTGGAGTTACAGTCGAGGAGAGGCATAAGAAGTTTGACGAGCTAATGAAGGATGCCAGACAATAAAGGAAACTAGGTCCAAGGGGGAGTTTGTAGATCCATATGTACCCAGTTTACGATCTTAATGTAATATATCTGTCATGTCCTAAATGTAATGAAACGTATGAGTTGAATGAAAAATATTATGTGATTGTTGATCTTAATGTTTAATGTTTCAGTGTATGTTTTAATGTTTATCATCTATTAACGCATATTGAACCAACTATATAGGTTTGTGGTTGTTTGAATAGATCATAGTCAAAAAATGCTTGAGAAACATATTCAAACTTAGTCATATGAAGTTCTCATGCAAATGGTCCATGCTAATGGACCATACGCATGAACAACTTTATGCTAATGAACCAGTCGCATGACTGAACCAGGAGACTGGATCAGTCGCACAATTGTGACGTGAGATTGACTCAGTCACACGACTGAACACGCAGTCGCACGAATGAACACTCAGACGTGTGAATGGATCAACCGCATGACTCAGTCGCACGACTGAAGCATGCTAATGGTTTAGTCGCACGAATTAGTAACCCTAACCTATAATACCACTTAATTCGTTTAAAAAAAGACTTTGGATATTTCGACTCCTACACGTACCCTAGCCATCCAGAACAGCCAACAAAGCCAGTCCAAGTGCATAGATCATTCTTGATCGGTTCCTATTCGTTCTTAACGTTTAGTTTAATCTTATATCGATCGGGCTAACGTTCTCACTCATTGGATCGCCAATCAAATTGGATTCCGCACTATTTGAGTTGGTATACACGTGAATCACTTAGTACTCCGTCTAGTACACGGTCCCTAACAGATGCAATGGAAGTCTCTAAAGACGCCATCCGAGATTCATAGTTTCTTGGGTTTGGCGGGCTATTAGAGAAGATTCATTCAAGAATCCTCTAAGATCGCTTCTCCACTAACCAAGTTAACCTGGAAAGATGTAAAGTTCGTATGGAGTCAAGCTCAAGAGAAGGCGTTCGAGGAATTAAAGGCGAGGTTGACTCAAGCTCCTGTTCTGTCATTACCTGATGGAAGTAAAGATCTGGCGTTTATTCTGATGCTTTCTACTCAGGGTTGGGGTGTGTGTTAATGCAGAGGGGAAAAGTTATTGCATATGCATCCCGGCATTTAAAGGTTCATGAGGTTAATTACTCTACTCATGATTTGGAGCTAGCAGTTGTGGTCTTCGCGTTAAAGATTTGGAGGCACTACCTATACGGTACAAAGTGCACCATATTCACCGACCATAAGAGCTTGAAGTACTTCTTCGAGCAGAAGGACCTGAACATGAGGCAGAGACGATGGTTGGAGCTCATAAAGGATTATGATTGCGAGATCCACTACCATTTGGGCAGCCAATGTGGTGGCAGATGCCCTTAGCCAGAAAGAGAGACCCGAACCGATTCGGGTGAAAGCTTACCAGTTGATCATGACCTCTGATGTGATGAAGCAAGTCAAAGAGTTTCAAGATGAGGCATTGAAAGAAGATCATCTTAACTCCAAAAGAATGAGAGGTTTAATTGCGGAATTTGGTGAAAACACACTGGTGTTAGAACCCGATTTGGACGAATGTGGATTCCTCGTTTTGGGGATCTACGCGTGAAGATCATGGATGAAGCTCATAAGACTCGATACTCTAGTAATCCTAGTGCAACAAAGATGTACCAAGACATGAAGAAAGATTATTGGTGGTTGGGTATGAAGTGTGATATGGTGGAGTATATGAGTAAATGCCTTACTTGTTTACAAGTGAAGGTCGAGCACCAAAAGCCATATGGAAAGATCCAACCTTTGGATATACCAGAGTGGAAGTGGGAACATATCACCATGGACTTTATTATGAAGCTACCACGTACCACGCGAGGGTATGATGCCATATGGGTGATAGTTGATCGTTTGACGAAGAGTGCTCACTTCCAACCGATTCGCGAGACGTATTCATTCGAGAGGTTGGCAGATCTTTTCATTAAGGACATCGTAACTCGTCATGGTGTGCCGGTGTCCATTGTGTGTGATCGTGACACTCGGTTTACATCCAAATTTTGGAAGAAATTCCACAATGCTATGGGGATGAGTTTACATATTAGCACGGCTTATCATCCTCAAACGGATGGTCAGTCACAACGGACGATTCAGACGCTGGAAGATATGCTCTGGCATGCGTCATTGATTTCGGAGGAAGTTGGGATGACCACTTACCGTTAGCTGAGTTCTCATATAACAGCAGTTATCATGTCAGCATTGATATGCCCCCTTATGAGATGTTATATGGTAGGAGATGCCGCACACCCGTGTGTTGGGGTGATATTGGTCAGAAGGAGTTAGGGAGCGTCGAGGTGATCAAAGCTACGACTGAGAAGCTTGAAAAGATCAAAGCCTTCATGAAGGCAGCCAAAGATAGACAAAGTCGTATGCTGATAAACGACGTGGACTGATTGAGTTCCAGGTGGGTGACAGGGTTATGTTGAAAGTCTCACCTTGGAAGGTATCATTCGATTCAGAAAGCGGGGCAAGTTGAGCCTGAGATACATAGGGCCTTTTCGAATCATTGCTAGAGTAGGAGAGGTGGCCTATAGATTGGAGTTACCAGATGAGTTAAGTGGAATTCACCCGACATTCCATGTATCTCATCTAAGGAAATGTTTAGCAGATGAGGATATGGTTGTACCTCTGGAGGATATCAAGGTAGATGAACGGCTCAATTTTGTGGAGCAACCAGTGGCAATCATTGATCGTAAAGAGCAGAGGTTAAGGAATAAAGTGGTTCCTCTCGTGCATGTATAGTGGAAGCACAGGAAGGGATCCGAGTCTCCGTGGGAGACTGAAGAAGAGATGAGACAACATTACCCATGTTCGTTCGAGGAATAACAAGTTTCAGGGATGAAACCTATATAAGGGGGTGGACTTTGTAACACCCGATTTTTTTAAAGTCCAAGAAAGAAGGAATAAAGTGAAGAAAAAGAAAGAAAAGATATTTTACCCAAGTTGAGGGGTAAAAAGTGTCAAAAGGACAAAAGGTTTGAAAGTGGGTGTAAACTGGGCATGGCCGCCCACTCTCCCCTTACAACATCCAGATCTTCAAATTTTTAGAGAGAGAGAAAGAAAAGAGCAGAACTCCCGGGTCTTTTTGAAGAACGGGTCTTTTTGAAGAAGAACTGAAAATTCGAATTCAAGGTAAGAATTCATGGTTTTTAAGTGTTCTTATCTGGCCTCGCTTTGGTTGTATGCTATGTGTGTTTGTATGTTCGGTTGTGTGTGTTTTTAGTGGGTTTCTAGGTGGTTGAACTCAATTACAGATGAGTTTGGAAGAAGCAATACTTAAGAGCTGCATAGTGAGTTCCAGAACCCCTCTTTTTACTTGTTTTAACTTATTTTGAGGCTGAAAATGCATGAATGTATGTTTTTATAAAACTGGGTTATATACTCGTATGTTTGAATGTGTGTATGTTGCGGGTATGATGTGATGTTCGATTATGTTCATGTTTGATGATGTTATGGTTGTGTTTCTAAGGCTTAGAATGCATGATTTAAGCTTAGAACATTATAGATGAGGTTTGTGGACTGAATCTGCTAATAAGTGTGCCCTAGGCTGCTCATATGCCTAAACAGTAGTTCATACTCCTAAGTTTAGAAAACTGCTTAAGTGTTGACAAATGCGAATGAGCATTGGCAAATGCGGATGAGAAAGTCAATGCGGATGAGAAAGTCAATGCGGATGAGAATGTCAATATGGATGAGTAAGTCATGCGGATGAGTAAGTTAGGCAAATGAACAAATGTGGATGAATAAGTTCATGCAAATGAACAAATACGGATGAGCATTGACAAATGCGGATGAGTAAAGTCAGTGCGGATAAACAAATGCGGATGAGTAAGTTATGCGAATGAACAAATGTGGATGAGTAAGTTATGCGAATGAACAAATGTGGATGAGTAAGTTATGCGAATGAGTAAGTTATGCGAATGAGTAAGTTATGCGAATGAACAAATGCGGATGAGTAAGTTATGCGAATGAACAAATGCGGATGAGTAAGTTCATGCGATGAACAAATGCGGATGAGTAAAGTCAATACGGATGAACAAAAGAAATACAGATGAGTAAAAAGAAATGCGGATGAACAAAAAAAATGTGGATGAGTAAAAAGAAATGTGGATGAAAAAAAGAAATGTGGATGAGTAAAAAGAAATGCGGATGAACAAAAAGAAATGCTGATGAACAAAAAGGGAAATGCGGATGAACAAAAAGGGAAATGCGGATGAACACTTAGAATATTTTCTGACTTTTTGGGGGAAAAGTGAAATGTAGGCTTTACTTGGGAGGTTTCCGGGGGTTTATGTAAGCTGACTTTTGAGGTCATAGATGATGTGATAGGCATTGTATGATGATGTTATGATGTATGATGTGATTGATGCGTATGCATGTTGACTGTGTATGTTGATGTTCTTTACATTGTATGTTTATTTTCCCATGGCTTTACGTTGAATGTTAATGAATGAAGTGAAAGTATTATGTAACGTAAAGTGGAAGATAATAAAAAGAGGAACATGATGAATGAATGAATGCATTAATGAACGAGGGAAAGTAAAGTAAGTCTTGCAAGCCTTGTATGTCGAAACACGCCCCATGAAGGGTGTTAGTTCAACGGTGTGTGGGTTAGCTACCCCAGAAGGATGCATACCGGGGTCCATCTTTATGACCGACCATTTGTATAGAACTTTTGTCGCTTACCCTAGATACTATGGCCAGGCTGTTGTGCGCCATGACGGAGGGTCTATGATAGACCTTGGTCCAGTATCAACTTTATGCATGACGGCGGGTATAGCACATGACAATGGTACACCTGAATTTACCCTAGGTACTGTGCCAGGCTGTTGTGCGCCATGACAGGGGGTCTATGATAGACCCCGGCCCAGTACTAGCTTTATGCATGACGGTACGGTAAAATTCATTTTTTTATGGAATGAAAAGAAGTAATGATGAATGTATAAATGAAAGTAAGAAAGCATGAATGAATGGAAGTTAATGAATGAATGATGAAGATAATAATGATATTATTTATGTGTACGTATGATGTGTGATCACGTGCAAAAGTAAAGAGTGGTTTTAATGAAAGAAAAGTATGTTTTATTATAAAACTAGAACTCACTTCGCAACGCTTACTTTTTATGCATTTTTTCAGGTGGCAGGTGAGCATTGCTGAGGATGGCGTGGGGCAGCTACTTGGCATTTTGGATGGCATTCTTTTGTTAATGTTTTTGCATTGTAATGCGAACGAAGGATGTTTCAAAATGAATTATTGTATTCACTTGCAAAAGCATTTTTAATGAAATGAAAAGTTATTTTGATGTTTCGCTGCGATGTTTTATGAAAGTTAAATGTAATTATATGTTTTATGAGCAATGATTAGCCAGCTGTAAGCATCTCGAGAATGGGGCCTTACACATGATAGTGTAGTTGTCATTATATGGTGGAGGACAAGAGTTATACCCAATCCCAGACATGTCTTTGGGATCCTTTTGAGAATCAAGCATCTCTTGCAGCTTTATTGAAGACAGTTGAAACTTTTCCAATTTCACTTCAGTAAGTATATGTTCAGCTTTAGATTGAGCCAACTTTCAGTCAGTTGCTCATTCTCAGCTGCAAGAGTGTACTTTTCACCATGTAATTTTTCAATGTCAGAGATGAGAGATTTTATTTTGATTTCAAATCCTTTTATTTCTCTCTTGAGCATCTCTGACTTAACCTTTTTCTATTTTATTTTTTCTACAAGTTATGGTTATGCTCTTTATAACCTTGCAGTTCAGTAATGCATTTTTCACTACATAGGTTAGATTTTACCTCAGAAGAAATGGGAGATAGACCATCGTTGATGTGAGCCATGAGTGCATGATTTTGAAATTGACGCTTGACTTCCTCTACATATGGGCTCCAATCACATACTCCATCTTGCTTTATCATGAGAGCATTTGCAGATGACTGACTGCTTCCATGAGCTTGGTTTGTTAGTTGAGGTTGATTCTGATAGGATTGATGTTGTTGAGGATGATGATACTGTTGCTAATGATTATTGGAGTGAAAGCTTGAGTGTGGCTGTGAGGATAACTGGCTATGAGAATTCCTTTTAAAGTTGTTTCTTTTGGGAGCATTGCATTCTCCAGAGAAGTGGCCAGTCATGCCACAGTTGAAGTTCATTTTGGATTTGTCATATCCAAGCTTTATTTTTTCATTAAGGCTAAGCTTTCTACCATTTCTGAAAAACTTCTTTGCTCTCATAGCAATCATGGCCATTTGTCATTGCAAATCCATTTCTTTTACATCATCTGGATCCATTTCTTCTAAGTCTTCCTGGATCAGATGTGCTGATGTGAGTCTTCCTCCCAAATAGGTTTTGGATTTCAGAATCAGATTTGTTACTTTTCTATTATGTTATTTTGCCTTTGTGATGTAAATAGAGGTGATAGAACGCTCTATTAGCAACTTGATCACCAGATCAATCAAGTCCTATTCGGATCTAGGGTAGATCAGAAAAAGAACTAAGAGCCAAAGCGATGATACCAATTGATCGATTGGTGAGAATGAGAATCTCACTTAGGATCGAATATGGTGATCAAGTCAAAGATTGAATGGCGGAAACAAACAATCAATAAACATTTAATGCAAGAATAAACTTATAAATGCTTCATATATATTGATGAAGGTGATTGCTTACAATAAATGCTAGGGTTTTAGCAAGAACAGTAATAATACACCTAGAGAATGTGTAATACAAAATATTCTGATTGTCTACGTTCAGTCACCTCATATACGAGGATTTCTATTCTATTTATAGGCAGACAAGTTGCCTTTTTACAAAATGACTAAACTACCCCTGACCTATACATCAGAACTAGTCTAAGTCTTCATCAGCATTTCTTCTTGTCCATCCGCATTGGCAAATGCGGATAAGTTGGACTTGATCAGCATTTCATCACTTGGTCTTCCGCATTAGTATGTTGGTCATCCGCATTGCCAAATGCAGATGAACAACTACTTCTGCGCATTCTTGTCCGGTCATCCGCATTGGCAAATGCGTATGAGCAAAATCTTGTCCGCGACTCTTCTGGTCTTCCGCATTTGTTAATGCGGAAGAACAAATACTTGTTTGCATTTGTTCTTTGCCTTCCGCATTAACAAATGCGGTAAGCCAATACTTGTTCTTCTACTACAGGGTCTTCATCCGCATTGACACTCAGACTTATGGGAATTCCAGTAGAATAACCATCAACTCACCAATTGAATTGGCATATATGATCCTTTCAGGATCCAACAAAATACAATATTCAAGACGAATTATTTACAAACTTTGAACATAACACTATGGTTACTTCTGATGGTGAAGGTGGAGGAAGCGATGGTGAAAACACACAAGGCATGGAGTGGGCTTCAAAAGGCGTTGAATATATGACTGATTTGCATGACCAAATTGCTAATCAACTACTTTCAAATGCTTCAAGTTGATTTGGATGCAAACTCTTGCAATATGTTTGAAATTCGGTGTGTTTTATTCGGATTATATGTGATTGGTAATTTTGAAAGTTTGGTAATTCTTATTGATTACACAACACAAGTTAAAATACAAAGGCAAGTTTCAAACAGCAGAGTCAATCAGATACATAATCAAACACCTAAGTTTCAGTCAGTAGAGTCAGTCAGATACATAATCAAACAGCCAAGTTTCAGTCAGATGTAAACTCAGTCAGAACTTCTGACTAGATTAGCTTCTGGCTCAGTCAGCTCATACTGGGTCAGCACAATCAAATAGCCCCTTAGCCCATTACCTATTTCCTTCCTTTATTAAATACCCACTAATTAAGCCCATTATCCGTGATGACTCGTTTTGACTTTTCAAGGTGTTACAAATCTTCAACTTTCAGACTTTGACCTTCTATGAAAGTCTTGACCTTGCCACCATGCCACTTGTCAACCAAAGCCAATCTAGACAAGCTGACAGGCTGGCTCAAAGGATTCAAGAAAGGATCACTGAATAGTTCAGCTTCAGAAGGAGACTAAGGCAATTAGGCAATATCATTGGTCAACTAGATGTTGAGGCATACCCTAAGATTAGTTTCATCAGGGAAACCTTGAATGAAGGCCTAATGGTAGAACCTGAGAGCCCTGTCTCACCATCAACTACTCCAAAGATTCATTCCCTTTATAAGACGTCTGCTGGTGAAGGTGCATCTCAACCTCTCTCTGGCCAAAGCTTGGAAGCTACACCAAGCAATGAAGGCCAAATCTCACTCCACCTTGAGTCACAAAGGTCTGTGAGTGACAAAGGGAAAAGAAAAATGACTTCTAAGGAGATTGAGAAGGAGGAGGAGAGAGAGAGGAAAAGGAAGCTAAGGGGAGAAAGTTCCTCTACGGGGTCTACAAGATTAATGGAAGCTACTATCAGGGCTGCCCCTAGGCCAAACACTCAGGATGATAAGTTTAGGGCAGTCAGGATCAACTACTTGCCGAATAGGAACTATGACATTGATAATATCATCTCCCTCCCATTAGATGAATTAAATGAACTGGTTGACATGGAATTGTCAAAGGAAAGAAAGGAGGCAGAGGATGCAAAATTACTTCTTCAAATCAAAAAAGAAAGATGACAGAAAAGACTCTACAAGCATGTGCCTATTTTCTCCCCAGTTCAATAAAGTCCTGTACAAGAGCATGTGGTTCCACAAGAACCTCAAGTAGACAAAGAAACTGAAAAGATCAACATGATTAACTACCTGAGTGCCACTGGTCTCTATCAGGCTGATGCACTTCTTCCTTTACCCTTTGATTAGATTGAGTTTGAGTACCTCAAATAGCTTGAACTTGAGTTAGTCAAAGAAAGAAAGATCACTAAGAGAAAGTTAAGGGAAGTGGGTGCAAAGTCAAGAACCATCATCCAGAAAAGCATGAAGAAGTCTGCTGATAGGCAGAGGATGATGAGCTTCTTGAAGTTGTATGAATTCTCCGAAAGGAGACTTGGCCCTATGTCTCTATCCACTATGGATGAGCATATTAGGGTGATCAAGCAGAAGATTCAAGGAGGAGAACTTGTTGACTTACACTCCCCACCAAGTCAGGTCCCTCAGGAAGTGGAAATTAAGGTTGAACCATTTCAGACAACAAACCTGAATCAACTATTGAGCCTCAGCAAGCTTCCATTTCTGATCCACAGCAGGGTTTTGTCCCCTCTCAATCTAAATTTGTGAGAGAGGAAGACCCAATTGAGAAAGACAAAAAAGATCAATCAGGTGCTGCAGGCCAGTCTTCTCAATTAAAAGGTTCAAAGAGAAGAAAAAGGATGGCTTCTAGACCAAAGCCAAAGAAGAAGAAGAAGAAGAAGAAGGAAGCATCCATCTCCAAACCTTAGGATGAGTCAGAACATCCTGAGGATGTGCAACAAGAGAATGCTCCACCAACTCTAGTTCAAATAGCTCCTTTAGCATCAGGATGACCTATCTTGTCCTGGACATACACTACAAATCCAGAAAGATGGCATGTTATCAAAGATCAAGGTGTTAAAGATGTCTACACATGGCAAGACATGTTCAATCTGCCTCTGCATGATCTTTTTGACATGAAAAGACATTTTGAGAGTCTGAGTGATCCTGATCATCTTATGAAGAAAGGGATGGTCATTATCATGATGAGGACTGTTGATATATTAAGTTTTCAAATGTTTTGTTAGCATCAGCCTAAGGGGAGTTTGTAAGGTTTAATATAAGGCTGATGCAACCCAAACACCCAAAGTCTCTCCTGCATGCATGCATAAGTGTACTGAAGTGAATGCTTCAAAAGTTTCACACTCTGTCTTAGAAAATATTCTAAGTGTCAAATCTTCTGAAGCCAAGACCAATATCTTCCAAACCAAAACTTGAAGTCTTCCGAAGCTTTAGAGACAAAGTCTTCCGAAGCCAACACTTGAAGACAGATTTCTTCCGAATACTTTTGAACACATGCTTTATCTGATGTACTTTTTCCATAAAGTTGGACCCATTTTTGCTGCAACTCTGATAAGACACCAACTTTACATAAGTTGGGGAAAGGTCTCTGTTTCTGGTAACTTTACATTGAGGTCTTGAGTCTATAACTTTCTACTTTATGTACTTTATCCTTTTTGTAATATATTAGGATGGGAGCTATGGCATGTCATAGTCACTATTTGTCTTTTGACTCTACATTGATTTTGTTGGTGTCTAGATCATGTATCCAGCTTTCAAAGTATGGCCTGTTGTAGGTTGTAGAATAAGTATCTCTAGTCCTTTGTATCTTAAACCAATACTTTGAAAACACTTGTAAGGAACTAGAGAGCAATATACATCAACCTTGAAAACCAACTACTTGTGTTGTTCTTGTTCTATCTCGTAAATACTTGTGTTTCTTGGTTCTCACTAAAACTGGTTTCTAGTTCCCTATCTGATCTGTTAAGTGTTGTTGTACACTCTCCTCTCTGTGTTGTTATGTTGTAAGCAAGTACCCTTCAACGGTCTTATGTTGTTCTTGTTGTTGTTGTGTTGTACACTACTTGTGTTGTTCTTGTTCTATCTCGTAAATACTTATGTTTCTTGGTTCTCACTAAAACTGGTTTCTAGTTCCCTATCTGATCTGTTAAGTGTTGTTGTACACTCTCCTCTCTGTATTGTTGTGTTGTAAGCAAGTACCCTTCAACGGTCTTGCAAACTAAATCTTGCGAAAGGTGAAAGTTATCATGCGAAATGTATCCTTCTGTAACACACTCTTAACTATCTCGTGTGAAACCTAGTCTTTTCACGCAAATGGTAATTTCTTCGCACAAAACAAACAACTTTTTGCCTGTTTCAATTCATCCAATTCGAAGCTTTTCAAATTCAATTTTTCACCAATTGATTACATTCAGTGTAATCAATTGATAAAATAGTGAATTACGTTCAGTTAGATCCTAATTGTCTCTGATTGATTCAAAACACCTTGTTTAATCACAAAACCATCATCAATTTACTAGTTATCGAACAAAACAGCTTCGTGATCTTCCAAATTGATCCAAAATAACAAAAATCAACTCGAACTTCAAGAATCAAAGGCAATGAACTCACAAATTCTTTAAAAAAATCTTCTTCTCAATCAATCTGGAGTAACAAGGCTCTGATACCAATTGTAAGGATCGTTACAATATTCGAATCGATCTCATAATTGAGTAAGGATTGTTACTTTGATTTGAATTATTTTGTGTTGTTGTGTATTTTGATTTTTTGATTCAGAGTTTTCTTCATGCGCACTATTGATAAAAAAGATAGAAAGCTATTGGCATAACATGGATACAGCTTCATTAGTTAAGGAGAAACCAAACCAAAATTTTCTTATTTTTCTAATATAACTTAATTTTATGAAAAATCAATTTCATATATCCCTTATTATCATGATTCTTTTCAGGCGGAGTCTGCCACTTAAAAGGAACCTTAGAGTGATTTTATATGGATACCTTGACAAGAATTATTCTACATCTTGACGATGAAGGTTTATTCGTTTGATTCGTTACCCCAAACATAATTTTCTTGATTGATTTAATTTTGACTCTGAAATAGAATTTAGATCTTTCTTGAAGTTACGTGAAGCTTACCGTACCCTACCCCCAAAAATAGATCGTTTATATAAAAGTAGGCATGCCTCTTCAGAGTCTCTTTTGTCTAATCCGATTCATAATGGGTATTGCATCTTTTGTTTTTGTATTTGTAATCATTTCCATATGAATTTATTATCTCAATCCTTTTGTAAACAGATGAAATTATAGTAGAATGGGTCTCCCATTCGTATAATATGCACAAAATTATGCACCATAGAAAAACATTAAGACCGGTACATTTTACACTTTTGCTATTATACTTTTAATCATTGGCTATTACAAGAATGGGTCTTCCTCGTCTTGCTATTACAAGCGTTGTGTTGTAAGTGTGTTGGTGTTTTCATGTTTGTTAGTATCAATATTCATACGGTTATGGGATAGAATGAATACTTGATAATATGACTAAAAGTGTTATTTCTTTTCGAATTTGATGCTTTTCTATATATTTGTTTTCTAATTTGTTTAATTTTATGTTGAGCAACAAATTGAACATGAAGACGAGATCTTTTATAATATTTCTGAATATTTAATACTCAATGTGAATCACATTTTTTTTTTTGTTGACCTGTAGGTTTATTGTATGATTTTTGGTATTGTCACTACTTCAGCAGGTTGAACTTTTTGTTTACAAATAATCATTTTAGGTATATGTGTATTGCAATGATTTTGTTAACATCAAACTAATTTCACTGCCTTATATATCTACTTAAAAGTTTGAGTGTATTGGTTTAAATTGTTTTAGATTTTTATTCATATTTGATGACAAGTAGTTATGGATAATCTTGCATTTGGTGTTGAAATTTTGAAGCATATGTTGTTTGTTAATGGTTGGTGGGAGACTGCACAATTGTAATATTTGTTTTGAGCGGAGTTTTAATTCAATACATGTTTAACACAATCTTCATGTTGTGCTGGAAGTCATAACATTATGCTCAATGGCCATGCACACGCTTCAAGCTCGAACTCAACATAAGATTCCATTGATCCTGATAGTATGCAATATGAGGTACACTAACTGATTAATCTTACTATAACCAACCTAATCTTAACAAATTGATTATTGATATCTTTCTAGTTTTACATTAACCATATCATATTGTTATTTGATGGACCCTTAACTTGATCATGTTTTGTTTTGCAGGATTTACTAGAATACTAAAAAGCAGAGAATCATCAGTGATCAGAATGTCTTGTCATAGTTGCCAACTTTGCATGAAAAATAAAGTAAGAGTCTTTTGTCATATAAATTGGAAAGAGTAAATAACATGAATGATGAAATATTATCTATTAAGGTAATTAACATGAAAGAACATTAACAAATTAAATGTGCCATTAAGATATTCTTTCATAGTAGAGAACTTAATAGTATCAACGAATTGCTCTTCCAAGCATAAACGTAGTTGTAAAATTGAAATAACATTCATAAATGTCTTGGATTCAAGATCGCGGTTGAAACCCCGCACAAACATAATAATTGAGGCCGCATAACGCACGACTGGGCTTATATTAAAGCACAAGGGGACCAAGTGTAAGATTTACTTTTTATACAAATATATATAGGATAAATTAAATATAATTATATAGATAAAGATTCATTAAGCTTGTTGTTCAAAGCTTGCTTATTAGTGAGCTCAAGCTCAAACTTGCTTAAATACAGTTTAATTCCAGTCTTTATGAACCGGCCCGAAGTAATTGACAAACAGACTTGATTGGCTCGTTTACATTCATACTCATACCTGGTCCAGCTTTAAATTTTCCGATTGGGTTAAGATTTTACTAGTTACTACTATCTTCTATGCTAAATTTTCAAGTAACTTAAACCATAACAAAAGTACACCCATATAAAAGGCTGAAACCAATATTCTAGTACAACTCTTACTTATCTCATCTAAGTTACATCTCCATCTTGAAGACTTCGAAGATGAATTTATTTTGTGAGATCAGATCTTATTACGGTACCAATAGACACCATCTTTAACATCATCATCTTTTTCAACATAAATGCATTCCTTCGTCTCCCTATACATTGCCTTGAAAACCGATGTCCCGTCAAATTGATATATTCTCCCAAAATCGGCTTAATCGCCTTTGTCGCTTCCAGTGCATGATAATGTGGCATAGTAGAGAACAAATGGTGTGTGACATGAGTGTCTGTTATGTTATGGAACACCTTGTTTAAGACCCCATAGTCTCGGTCGATGGTGGCTAGAGCCCCACGCAACCAGTCCCATTCGGTCGAGTCGTAATGAGGTAAAGACGGGTGGGTGTGTTGCAAGAATGTGATCAAGACTAAGAAACCGTTGACTACAAGTAATGGTCCAGCATACATGGTTAAGACCCACACAAGCCCTTTTGTAGATGCTAGACGGAAGAGTAAGTACAGGACGGTTAAAATCCCGGCATCAGAGATAAATATTTGAGCCCGTTCACGGTTAGAGTAAATTGGACTGTTGGGGTCGAAATGGCACGCGAACCTGTCATAGTACCGGCCTGAAACGTTGAACATGAGGTATAATGGCCAACCAAGTGTTAAAGTGACTAGTAGGGTGAGGATTCGACCGGGCGGGTTGTTTAGGTATTTAGCTGTTGAACGGACACCGGATTTTAGTTTCGGGACGAAAACTTCATCGTGTTCGATTGAGCCCGTGTTAGAGTGGTGGCGACGGTGGCTGTATTTCCATGAAAAGTAAGGGACAAGGAGGGCAGAATGTAGAATAAGGCCTACAGTGTCATCAAGCCATTGGTAATCACTAAAGGCGTGATGGCCACATTCGTGGGCTATGACCCAAACACCGGTTAGGACGCATCCTTGAAAGAACCAGTAAACGGGCCAGGCCACATAGGCAAGCAGGTTAGGGAGGAGTGGAATGTAATTGGAGGCGAGGTAGTAGAAAATCAAAGATATGGTCAGGTCGTAAACCACATAAGAGAATGAACGGATAACAGATCGTTTCAAGCAATGGGGCGGGATGACCTTTTTGATATCTCCAACTGTGAAAGGAGGTTTTTGGTAGACAGCCCGTTCAAGTGGTTTCAAGTCAGGTTTTTCTTTACCGTTGGAGGGGCTCGACATCCGCCCCCCTGCACCCATTGTTCAGTGACCTGCAAAAGGACGTAAGGATTTAAAGACTGAAAAATATTGTCACACAGGCAACTATCTTAGGAATTTTAAATTGCATCTGAATCTATGAATACATGGGCTTCAATTAAAGCATATGAGATTGTTTGGGGTTCATGACAGACGAAGTTAAACCAACAGCTGTGCATACACACACAAACCAGACATTTAATAATACAAAACCAAAATTTCCAAAATTTGGTGTGTTTTCATGGATTAAAAAACATCAATAGGCAAGGTGCAATGCTAGCATTCGAATTTCGACTGCAAACTTTTGAAGAATAATAATTGTTTTATATGCAACCATTCATCATAAGTTGACTAATATAGATAATAAAACAAATGTTTTGTAGTTATAGTGGTTACTTATACCAAAAGGTGATCCTTTAGAATTATCGTCCAACCAAGAGAGGAAACAAAATATTTATAGACAAATAGGATCTTGGTATATGCCATAATTAAGATGAATGTTGCTGAAGGCATATATGCAAGTTGGTCTAGAATAATATAATCTGTTCACCAAGTTGCCATATCAGGGTGAGGCCCAATGTACATGCTTACTACAAAATAAATAAATGCAACATATGGTGTAGTACCCGATTCTCAATAATGGTGACGTATTACATAACAAAATGGGGAAATGATTGAAAAGATCTACTAAGTTTAGAAATCGGTTCTATTATAGTCCATGAATACATCAAAAAACACTTGGTTGTCAAATCTATCTAAACTAATAAATGTTTTTAAGGTCACTTACAATAATTTTAAATAATTTTAAAGCTCCTAGGTTTAATTTTCATACTTCTTTATCTTAGTAAATATAACAATAACTATAAATGATATTATTTAATTCTTTTCAGATTAAAAAATATTTTTTTATTAAATTAAAAATGAGAGATCTTTCTACAAATGCAATTTGTAAAGAAATATTTTTTAATAAAATAAGATTTTTTTCAAAAGAAATATCAAACTTTTAAGAAAACACAATATATTTTAAAACCTATGGCTTTTAGAAAATAAAATTCTTATGAAACAAATATAATTAAATTTCAAAGTTATAATAAAGAAATTATTAAAAGTGATACTTTTCTAAAACGTTTTGTTTTGAAACAATTTGTTTAAAAAAAATTTTTTGAAAAAAAAAAAAAGTGAAACAAGAGTTTAAAAGATGATATCGTGAGGAATTTTTATAATTTATTAATTTTTATTAATAATTATTTAATAATTTATTTATTAACCCATAGAATACACGGGTAGGAATATATAATATATAATGTGACCAACACAAGTCATGTTCCTTTTGATATCATTTGTTACCTAAACATTGATAGGGTCTCAAAAGTTTTAACTATGATGGGCGCTCACAGTAAAAAAGTTGTGTAAAAAAGTTCCTTCTTTGTAAAAAGACTAACCTCGGCTTTGATATATCATATGTTTATAACTAAGTTGGGACATGACAATGTACCCGAATGGTATTTGGTGTGTAAATAGTGACATCTATGTCCATCAGATTTTGAGTTCGAGCCCATCTTGAGTCTGAATCCCATGGTGGTGCCGTCATAGATTTAGAAAAAGGTTTAAGCGGATGCGTGTCTATCGTTCTAAAAAATGAAGATATGAAGTTTTATTTTCATTTGATGCCGTTATAAAGAACAAACAGACATCCAATTACATTTGCAACTACACTAGGAAATTCATATCCAATTGACCGTTTATTACATTTCAGGTGCATGTAAACTACTAGAAACTTAATAACACCTCATGAAGCGTATTTAGGCATCCTGGATATTTAGAAGCAAAAGTTTGGCCTAAAAGAGAGAACTGTAAACACAATCTAAAAACAGTATTCACCGGAAGCATAATAGAGTGAATTTGTTCGTTGTGCCTTCAGATTGCTTACAATCATAAACACTAACGCTTGAATCACAAAGGTAGAATAAATTTGCACAAACGATTGAGGTAATCAGGTCCACAAAACTTCATATTTCTCCCTAAATCAACGTTCGAAGCTAATAAACTGCTGAAATTCATAGATCTGATGTAAGAATCAACTTTTCAAAGAAATTCAGACCTTGAATCTAATGAACAGAGCTACAAATCACGACATTCAGATTCGAAATGCGAAAATACGCACGCATACAACGCACAGATTAAAACGATCGATATCTGAAATTTTCAATCAAACACGTAGAAACCGAGGAATTCAAACAAAAATCAGCACATTCAAATTCAAAATTTCAGAGATAAATGAAGGCGTAAAGATATTACTAGAAATCTGTGAAGGAGGTGGGGGGGATAAATTAGTACCTTTAGAAGTTGAGGGTCGGTTTTGTGTGTGTAGATCGGATTCGGAATAGCGAAATGGGCCGTCCGGAGTTACGAGGACGAGTCGGCGGCTTATTCTTTGGTTTGCGGAGTGTGGATATTTATGGGTTAGGTTTTTTTCGTCTCAACCTTATGGTCCACCGGCGAAAACCCACACAATCCTAAACATAGCAATTAATAATCCTTGCCTATTTAAAGGCTTTCTAATCAAAACAAAATAACAAGGCTTGCTGCATAACAAAATTACAAATAAAATTAAGTGTAAATTACAAACATTGGTTTTTAAGTATTACTAAAATTACAAATTTTATCCTTAAACTTTAATAATTACACTCGATTTTCGTTATCTAAAAAATTATCATACTTTCCGTTTTTTTCACTAACTGAACTTAAATATTTATGTTAAGTTTATTGTAAATTATATTTTTGTCATTTCCTTTTGAAGAACAAAATATTTAACTTTACTAATTATATATTTTCTTTCTTTCTTTTATTTATTTACTTTATCTTCTTCTTTTTTTCTCACCACTTTTATTTTACGCCATATCTTAATATAACTACTAAATTAATTTTAATTGTAAAAAAAATTAATTTCATAATTGATTTTAATATATTACAATTTTGTTATTTGTTAAATTTTGTTAAGTATTTTTCTGCTAGAACAAATAAAATTTAAAAAAAACACCTAATAGTTTTTTAAAAATAAACATTACATAAACTAAAACATATATAGGATTAAATAACACCGATTAATGAAAAATTTTAAAAACGCATAATAGTTTTTCACTAATATATTATTTATTTTTTTATGTTTTATTTACTTAACTTTTCTTTCTTTCTCTCTTACAAGCATTTTTGTTTTATAAACTTATCTAAATATTATTAATTAATTAATTTAAGTATTTTGTTAAATTCAAATTTTATTTATAGATTATTAAATTCTAATGTTTTCATTTGTTTACTTTAGTTATTTCACATTAGATAAAAATTAAACTAGTAACGGTTTTACACCTTCACTTTTTAACCTTTTTGGTATAAAAATTTCAACTATATCAAACAGTTTTCTTTACGTAATATATTAGAAACCTATAGAATATTGTATGAAACTAAGCCATGATTGTTGATACATATGTACCTAGTTTAGGAGCTTAATGTAAAATATCTATCATGTTTTACATATATGTAATTGAATGGGTATAAATGAAATACAATATGTGGTTGATGCTTATAATATTTAAATTTCATTGTTTATTGTATGATAATTAATAGTGAACTAACTATATAGGTTTATGGTTGTTGTACATAATTCTTAGTCAATAATGATTCAGAAATATGCTCAAACTTCATCGTATGAAGTCCTCATGCTAATGGACCATGCTAATGGACCATACGCATGAATAATTCATGCTAATGGACCAATCGCATGACTAAATCAGGAGACTAGATCAGTCGCCTGATTGAAACATAAGATTGACTCAGTCGCACGACTGGACCTTCAGTCGTGCGGATGGATGAATCGCATGATTCAGTCACACGACTGAACCATGCTAATGGTTCAGTCGTACGATTGGAAGACCCTCACCTTTAAATACCACCTAATTCGTAGAAAAACGTAACAATTCGAATACCTACGCACATAATCGTACCCTAGCCGTCAAGAGACTCAAGAAAACCTTTTCCAAGTTCATAGATCGCAATTGATCGTTTTTTAATCATTTTTAACGTTTCATTAATCGTTAGATTGATTTGAACTGTGTTCTCCCTGATTGGATCGCCAATCAAATAGGATTCCGCACTATTTGATCTGGTATACACGCAGGATCTGTTAGTACTCCGTCGTACATGGTCTCCCTAACAAGTGGTAACAGAGCTTTGGCTCTTGATTTTGCGAGTGATTCGATCGGTTTTGGTGTTTTGGTGTAAAAATCACGTTTTTCATTCAAAAACACCATCTTTTTTAGTAAAACAGTGTTTTAGACATCTCCAAATCTAAAAGTTCATGTTTTTCGGCATACGGCAGATTAGGGTTCGTGAAAAATTGTATTTTTGTGTCAAAGTACCAAAAAACTTCGAATTTCAAAACCAGCAGCCTTCAATCGCATGATTGACTCAATCGCACGACTAAACTCATTCGCACCTCCCATACACACGATTGAACTCAATCGCTCATCCATTCGTACGACTAAACAATTACATTCACATTGTTCATCCGCACTTGCCCAATCGCACGACTGTTCATCCGCATTTGTCCAATCGCACGATTGGCTCATCTGCATTTGTTTAATCACATGATTGACTTATTCGGACCTCTCCATTCATGGGAGTGAATAAGTTTCAGTTTGAAGTTCAAAGTTAATAGAGATGGAAGATCAGTACTCGGCGTTTACTGTCGGTAGGGACTCTCGTATCTAGAATCTATTGCTTTTGGAAAATGAAATTGGGAATCACAATAAGCCCCTTAAACTCATAATGTTAGATGATTATCCATAATGAAAGCAAAGGTTCGAGATATACCTAAATGGAGTTGATCCCAATCTGTGGGAATCAATCGAGACAGGTTATAGCATGCCGGTTGGTGCTGATGGGGTTCAACTTACTTTGGGCGGCATGACTGATAGCTAGAAGGTGAAATACAATGCTGAGAAGAAGGTGTATGCTTTGTTGACTCAGTCAATTCCTAAGGATATATTCCATTAGTTTTCTGAGAACAAACAAGCCAAGAAGTTATGGGAGGCTTTAAAAAAACGGTATGACGGGAATGCAACGTTGCAAATGCTTTGAAGAAGGAGTTTGATAACTTCTCTTCGATAGGAAAAGAGAGCCTGGATGACATCATTGACCGTTTCTACCACTTGATGAGTGAGATGCACACTCATGGGTAACCATGTCCATGGAAGACAAGGTGTCGAGTTTTGCAAATAGCTTGCCAGAGAAGTGGGTTTCATTTGTGTCAAATCTAAGACAGAATGATATGCTAGAAAAGTTGGATATTAATGATTTCATTCTGAAGCTGAAAGAGGAAGAATTAAGGATGAAGTACATGTCTCAGAAAGGATGAAGTATAGGTCTCAGAAAGGATCATATGATCAGAACTTGTCACTTTATAACTCATCTCCCACTCTAACAAGTTCAGGAGCACCACTTCAAACGACGTTCGTGTCTAGTTTAGCCGCTCCTTCCCAAGCCACTACTTCAGGATCGGACACGTCAAGGTCATCATGCACCCAATATATAACACCTGATGCAAGTACTATGAAGTTGAAGACTGAGAATCTCGGTAATATTACTGTGGAGGTGGCAAAGGAGCATATGGATCTCCTAACAGCGGTAATTCACTCCTATGATGGCCCGGTTGCGGGGAAGATTGGAAACTGCCATCTCGCAGATGAAGATTACGAGCAGGTAGATGAAACTGAACTCGAAAGAATGGATATCATGTGGGCATTGGCTAGTGTTGTTCGGAGGGCGAAGAAGTTTGTGAAAAAGACTGGATAGAACTTGATAGCCACAAAAGACACTACCTTTGGTTTTGATAAAACCAAAGTTACCTGTTTTAACTGTGGAGAGAAGCGGCATTTTTAAACGTGAATGTGTTAAGCCCCAGAAGACAGGTGATGGTAATCCATTCTCAACTGTCAATCGTCAAGACAAACCCACAAGTGGAGCTACCTTGTCAAGAAAGGACACTAAGGCCTTGACTGCACAAGACGACGAAGGACAAGATTGGACCTTTCGTTTTGTATCTCCGGGAGAATCCAACATTCCTTGTGTTGAGGATTTGGATGACGACTCTGCAAGTGAAGGTGAAATCGCAGTGGAACTAGTGATGTCAAATAATGAAGATACTACGAATGTGGTCAATCACCTTAGTGAAGAAGGTCTCAAAACAACTTGTTTAGAATCACCAGCACCCGAATAGTCAAACTCTGCTATGATGGCTGATTCAACCAAATCTTCTCAGGTAAGTACCAAAGACCAACTTTTTGATAGTCATGCTTGTAATGAATGTAATAAATTTAGAGAAAGCATAGACTCAAAATTTGCTAGGTTATTAGATCACAATGATAGCTTAGTAAATGACTTACAACTATGCACAGAAGCTAACCGGATTTTAAAACAAAATGAGCACAGTTATAAAGAGAAGCGGAACTTTTAAACAAACAACTACGGGAAACTGAGGTTGTTGCTTTTAACCAAGCAAATGACATAAAGTTCTATTTAAACTCCCCGGAAGAAACTAAGAAAGAAAAAGCAGTTTTGGAAGTCGAAGTCAACTCATTAAAAAAACTTGCATAGTTGGACAAGTTCTTCTCACATAGTGCAGCACTTAGTGAAACAACGTAACAACAGGGAGGGTTTGGGTTACAAAGTGGTTCCACCACCACATGAGATCTTGTTGAATGAAAAATGTAAACCAATAAATACCAATCCAATCAAGGATCATGTGATGTCCACTCCTCTAGTTAGTGATCCAGATTCCACGAGTAAATCGGTGGAATCTATCACTAAACAGAATGTCACACCCCCGCTAAAAGCAGAAACACGGGGATGTAACGAGACGGGATCGTCATAACACATGGTAAACAATAGAGATGCAATATAAGTAATGATGACAAGCGTGTCATGATGACACCCAACACAAAGGAGACTTGTGCCATGTTTAGTCAATATTCACGACAACAAAGCCATAAGCATAACATAATAAATGATTCACATTATCAAAGTAGTAACAATTGTATTTTAATTCCCACGACCCGGGGATAAGTATCAAAAGAATGAAGTTGTTTAATCAGACTACAACAATGATTCCAAAATGTATGTTGTCAAATATGTTTAGTCTCAAAAATGCATCCTAGGGTCTCCACTAAGGCAGCACACCTAGATCTTCAATTAGCATTGTCACCTGAAAAGATATGCTCAAAATAGTCAAAAAAATTGTTGATGAGCTCGCAGGTTTAAATAGTAAATAAGTAATTGATGTTGTATAGTAATTGTTGTGGAATACCGTGAATATAGTTATAAGTAAGCAAAGTCACATGACAATGAGCTTTACAACCAAACCTAACGACGTACACACAGAATCTTGTCGGAATATATTCACCGAGGGCCCGTTCCTGGCCACTGTTGGTACTAACTAGTATACCAACAAACAAGGGTGGGGTGTCAACCTAGTAGTACTACCAATACCTATCCGTTGGTTCCCACACTAGAATTAAATGGTTGTAAAGAAAGTACCACACAGCGAACTCAAGCATGTATCAGATAAGTACTCAAAAAGCAGTATCACGTTGATTCCAAGTATGTAATTGTATGTAAGTTGTACATCATAAAGAAAATGAGTGAGCATACTTTTCCCCAAGTTTGTAAATGATTGAAGTATTGTATAAGCATAAAAAGGGGCCATGAAACTCACTTGTTAAGTGGTAAGTATGAATGATCAAAGTTTCCAAATGTTGTATGCAATGAACGGTAAAACACCTATTAACAGATATTGTTAAGCATTAATGCATGTATAGAGTAAATAGTAACATTCGGTCGGTCGGGTTGTATTGGTCCGGTCGCCTGTAACACACACAAGCAAGCACACGTATTAGATCTTATGTAGATCCAAGTACTAGAAATCATCGCCATTGTTGGTGATATTTGTGTAAAAGTTTCTTTGTTATTAGAGAAGTATTTGGTAAACACTAGTGGTTACGAATCGGTTGTTGATATTTATAAAATGTTAAGTTGATTTGATTTGGAATAACATTAGTAAGTTTAATAGTATTGACTTTAACATTGTCATTAGCAATGCCAACTGTGTCGATGTCACCTTAACATCACACGACATACACACTCCACACACAAGAAGGAATTCGCACACAACAACTCCGATCGCACGACAGGACCAGGCGCACAACTCAACACTCCATACGCACGAATCAATCCTCATTCGTACGAATCAATCCTCATTCGTACGAATCAGCTTCATTCGTACGATTGAACCTTCATTCATGCGACTCAGCATTCAGTCGTACCACACAGCACCCAATCTCACGATTCAACATCCATACACATGAATCAACCTTCATTCATACGAATCAGCTTCATTCGTAAGACTAAACCTCCATTCGTACGATTGGCCTTCAGTCGTGCGATACACGCACAATCGCACACATTCATTCAGTCACAAGACTCAATCGCATGCATACACTCATCTGCATTGACTCAATCGCATGCATACATTCATCCGCATGAATCAATCGCACATATACACTCAGTCGCACGACTCACTCAGTCGCACGGCTTAGTCGCATGGTCGACCCAGACGCCCAGACAATAGAATCGTGACTGCAGGAGGTGCAGCGCAGCCTTTGGCTACTCCGTGCATGGGTTTTACACCATAAGCACTTCCAGAAACACATTTTGCACCACCCAAACAAGAAGAACACGTTGAGAGACATCACACGCATCCACACGACCTCATGTGCTCGGGTGGTCCCGAACACCTGAAACCCTAAATGGAAAGCAGTGAACTAACAAGAAAAGGGACGACCAAGGTCGTCTACCTACAAGAATGGAGTAGACTCGGTAGTAGCCAAGGTCTTGCCGGTGAAAACGCGAAGAAAAGGGGCGGTTTGGTGCAAGGAGGAGGAGAAAAGTGGAGATGAAGAAGATGAAGAAGAAGATGAAGTAATGGAGGCTAGGGCTGGAAATGGGGTATTTATACCAAGCCCTAGTTTGGCAAAATGTCACATTTGGTCCCTGCACTTAACCCTCGAGTTTTCTCAAATTTGTTTCGGTTGAAAACAACTTTAATAGGCTAATTATATTAATGATAAAAAAATGTAATTAATGATAATGGTAACTTAAAAATGGTTTATTAATGACAATAATATTATATAAAAATGGTATATTTAGTGATAACGATGATGAAAATTGTAAAAGTTTTAAAGATAGCATACGTTTACGATGAAAGCATAAGCATAAAGATGATAAAGCAAGAATGATATCCACACGAATAGTTTATAAGAATGAAGAATGAACATTCGAGAAAAAGTTGACGGAAACCACGTTAATTGACAGACCTTTAGGTGACGGATGTCACAGTATCCCCTAGTTGAGAGAATTTCATCCTGAAATTCAGCTGGAGTTAGGCCCAAGAGTGTCATCCTCGAATAGATGTGAATATTTAAGTTTCATCTGGTCTTCCCGTTCCCATGTAAACTCTGGCCCTCATTTTGAATTTTATCTCACGCGGACAATTGGTATTCTACTGCGCTTCAACTGCTTGACCTTTCGATCCATGATCTCAATGGGTTCCTCAACAAAATGAAGCTTTGCGTCAATCTTGATGTCCTCAATTGGTACTTGAAGGGATTCGTCAGCCAAACACTTCTTGAGGTTTGACACATGGAAAGTATCATGTACACGCTGAGTTCTTGTGGCAACCTTAATCGGTAAGCCACTGGACCGATTCTTTCTATAATCTCAAATGGTCCTTTGTATCTTGGGGCTAACTTCTTTTCTTTCCAAACCGCACAATTCCTTTCCAAGGAGAGACTTTGAGAAAAACTCGATCCCCAATATTAATTCTAGAGGCTTCCGACGGTTGTCGGCATAGCTTTTGGTGATCTCTGGCAGCCTTTAGTCTATCTTTGATTCGGAAAATCTTTTTGGTTGTTTCTTGAATGATCTCTAGGCTTGTTAACTGACTTTCACCAATCTCGGCCAACAAACGGGTGATCTACATTTCCTTCCATACAACGCTTCGAATGGAGCACATCCGATGCTCGTATGGTAGCTGTTGTGTAAGAGAACTCAATCAGTGGTAGATAAGTGTCCCAACTACCACCAAAGTCAATAACACACGCCCTTAGCATGTCTTCCAACGTTTTTATAGTTCGATCACTTTGGCCGTCTGTCTGTGGGTGATAGGCGATACTCATATCTAATCGAGTGCCCATCGCTTTCTATAGTGTCTGCCAAAATCGTGAAGTAAATCGGCTGTCACGGTCGGATATAATCGACACCGGTACTCCGTGTCTTGCCACGACCTCCTTTATGTACAATCTTGCCAACTTATCCATTTTGTAGTCTTCTCGGATCGGCAAGAAGTGAGCTGACTTCGTCATCCGATCCACTATGACCATATAAAGTCATGCCCGCTGTTCGTTCTAGGAAGTTTGGTAATAAAATCTATGGCTATGTTCTCCCATTTCCACTCGGGAATCTCAGGTTGCTGTAATAATCCCAATGGTTTCTGATGTTTAGCTTTAACTTTCGAGCATGTTAAGCATCTGCTTACGTACATAGCAATGTCTTCTTCATGCCTGACCACCAGTACAGATCCTTAAGATCGTGGTACATCTTGTCTGCACCAGGATGAACAGAATATCGTGTCTTGTGTGCTTCATCCGTGACTAAGGTACGTACACTCCCCATCTAGGTACCCATATACGATCCATGAAGTACTGTATACCATCATCCTTGCAACTCATTTGTTTATCCAACCCTCAGAATTATTCTCCCGCAAGGTTTTCTCTTTCAATGCCTCACTTTGTGCAATTTGGATCGGAGCTTTCAAATTCGTTTGAATAGTCAATCCCAATGCTCGAACGTAGTGGTTTCACGCGTTCTTTGTGGCTTAAAGCATTAGCCACAATGTTAGCTTTCCCGAATGATACTGGATTTCACAATCGTAGTCGCTAAGTAGTTCTACCCAACGTCGCTGACGCATATTAAGTTCTTTCTGATCCAGGATATGTTGGAGGCTCTTATGATCTGTGTAGATGATGCATTTGGTTTCATACAGGTAATGCCTCCATATCTTAAGTGCAAATACTATAGTGCCCAACTCCAGATCATGAGTTGTATAGTTCTTTTCATGCACGTTAAGTTGTTGCGAAGCGTAGGCAATCACCTTATCCTTGTGCATTAGTACACATCCCAATCCTTGATGTGAAGCATCACAGTATACCACAAAATTATCAGTTCCGTCTGGGAGGGACAATATTGGTGCGTTGCACAACTTCTCTTTCAACGTTTGGAACGCTTGTTCTTGTGCATGTCCCCAATCAAACTTATTGTCTTTCTGAGTCAGCAGTGTTAACGGTTGAGCGATCTTTGAAAAATTCGCGATGAAGCGACGATAGTACCCGGCCAATCCTAAGAATTGCCGTATCTCTGAAGGTGTCTGGATCTACATGAATCCCATCCTCGTTAACCACATGACCCGAAAATTTCACTTCCCGCAACCAGATATCACACTTTGAGAACTTGGCAAAAAGTTTCTCTTCCCGCAACAGTTCCAGTATTGCCCGAAGGTGTTCTTCATGATCCTCTTTCGATCGGGAGTAGATAAGTATATCATCTACGAACACGATCACAAACTTATCCAAGTAAGGTTTACACACCCGATTCATTAGGTCCATAAACACAGCTGGTGCGTTGGTCAACCCGAACGGAGTGACCAAGAACTCATAGTGCCCATAACGAGTTCTAAATGCTGTTTTCGGTATGTCATCCTCGAAAAATCTTAGTTGATGATATCTAGAATGAAGGTCGATCTTTGAGAAATATGAAGCTCCTTGCAGCTGTTCAAACAGATCGTCGATCCTGGGGAGAGGATACCAATTCTTCATTGTTAACTTGTTCATCTCATGGTAATTGATACCCATTCGGAATGACCCATCTTTCTTTTTGACGAATAATACCGATGCTCCCCATGGTGAGTGAATCGGCTGGATAAAACCCTTCTCCAGTAGTTCCTGTAACTGACTAGATAACTCTTGCATTTCTGATGGTGCTAACCGATATGGCGTCTTTGCTACGGTGTAGCTCCAGGAACCAACTCTATATGAAATTCCACTTGTCATGGAGGAGGAAAGCCAGACAAGTCATTAGGAAATACATTTGGGTAGTCCCGTACTACTGGAATATCTACCAATTTCCTCTTATCTTCCTTCTTTTCTACTACGTGAGCCAGAAATGCGTAGCATTGCTTCCGTAAGTTTCAGCGTGCTTTCATGCAGGAGATAAGCTTTAGGTTCTTCCCAGTCGTTCTCCTTGATTCCTGAGCACCTCCCCGTTTGGCATGGGGATTCTTACTACTTTGTCCCGACAGACAATCTCAGCTCCGTGTTTCGACAACCAATCCATTTCCATAATCACGTCGAAACTCCCTAACTCGAAGGGTATCAAGTCTATATCGAAGGCATGGTTCTTCAATATCATCGAGCACTTAATGATTTCATCGGCCTGTACAACCCTACCATTGGCCATTTCTATGGAGTAGCTAGTTTCTAGCCTACTAGGACTCAAATCAAGCAATTGCACAAACTCAGAGTTATAAAGCTATTGTCTGCTCCAGTGTCAAATAATATAGATGCGAAGTGATCATTGAGTAAGTGCGTACCCGTGACAACATTCGGGTCCTGACGGGCATCGTTGGTTCCAATGACAAATGCACGTCCCCGAGCTATATTTCCTTGATTTGTTGGGCCTTGATTTGTCGGGCCTTGATTTCCAGCTATGGCCATCACCGGCTGCTAGTTGTTCCTTTGTTGACCCGACGCCCGATTCAGTCTGGGGCACACGTTTCTGTAATGGTCAGGGCTTCCACACTCATAATAGACCCTGACATTCCCGGCGGAGTTAACCGCGTTGACCGGTGCCACCAGATTCGACGCCACTCTACAGTCTTTTGCTAGATGCCCCGGGCGTCTACAGTTCACGCACACCCGACGCGGCGTTCTTGGGGGATATGGAAGTTGCACCTGTCACACTTGGGGGTGCGGCCCAACATACTCTCTCTTGCCCTGTGTCACGACCACAAAATTTCAGGTTGTCTTGGCCCTTTTTTCGAATTTCCTGGCACTCGACCGGCTCATTTCCCCAACATCCTTTCTTTTCTCTGCCCCTCTTCCTAACACCCTATTCTCACCATCTCATTAGTTAGAGCGCCAGCTTCATAATTGCGCTCTGGATCGTAGGAGGAGCAGCTGCTGTTACCATCACTTGGATTTGAGACGCAAGTCCCCAAATATACCTCTCGATCCTCTTTGATTCTGGAGTGACCAGATGTGGAACCAATCTTGCCACTCATGAAAACGGTCTGTGTAAGCTGCGTGCCCAGCCCCCACCATAGCATGATTCCATAATTCATGCTCTAGTTTCTGCATCTCGTTGAGGGGGCAGTATTCCTCAGTGATCAGTGCTTTAAAATCATCCCATGACATTTGCATTGCTGATTCTCTTCCCCTAGCCTTAACCTGGGTGTTCCTCCAAGTTAGTGTTTTGTCCTATAGTGAACACGTGGCATACTTGATCTTCTGGCTATCGAGGCATTCGCTGATGTCAATCACTGCCTCCATTTTCTAGAGCCACCTGGTTAGGGCTATCGCTCCACCTTTTCCATCAAATTCTTTCGGTTTGAAGGCCACAAACTCCTTGTACGAACATCCCCTTCTAGCATTAACAACCCCAGTCTCATTACCAGCTATTCCACCATTCCCGGTTTCCTGATTACTCTTGTTCCCAGTCGGGTTTCCTTTTCCCACTTCAGTTTCAATCCCACCTCGACCTCTTTCTTCATTATCTCATTATCATTGCCACCATCCCCGTGGGGGTGGTGATTCTGAAGAGCATCGCTCACTTGGGCCACAATAGTCAAGATCAGTGCGGCTAGCTGTTGAGCAACCAGAGCTGCCATGTCAGAGTTTCATGTTCCCTAAGTGTTACTAGCAGGACCATCGCTTGCTCTCAGTATTCTACCCCTGCCTCTGCCTCTGCCCCTCGGGGCTTCACTTCCGCTACTGTTGCTGCGGGTAACTCTTCGAGGCGGCATTTTCTAATCATAAAAGTAGCAAACACATAAGCTTTAACCATTTCAAAGTATATTATCCATACCACTTATCAAAGTCGAGCATTCCAAGTTAATATCACACTTATTGTTACCACACATCACATGCAAGTCATGTAGTTCTCACACCATGAATTGGTAATGTTCCAACAGTAGTCCATCATAATAATTGCAAATCCATGCATATAATCACGTTTAGTCTAGTGAAGGTTGTTTATCTCCTCCTCTTTCGAGGTTTCAGACATAACCTCCTCAGGGTCAATCTCAGTGTCCGTGGTCAAGCGCAATCGCATGATCTGTGAAGATCTCTTTGGGTTTAATGCCCGAATTTAGTAAAACAACTCGGCGCGCAGAGGGAACGGAAGATCCAGTAGAGGCATCCCATAAGGAGTGAGCATAAGGGCTCCCTCACAGGGTGAATAGATCACAAGGCAGATAGATAAACGAACAAGTAACGAGGAACACACATGAGATATAAAATGCACACAACCCTAGCATGAAAATCTACATAAAGGTTCCTAGGTTATAGTCTAGGTCAAGTGAATTGCCTAATTCTGTATAACCAATGGCTCTGATACCAATCTGTCACACCCTCAATAAAAGCAGAAACACGGGGATGTAATGAGACGGGATCGTCATAACACATGGTAAACAATAGAGATGCAATATAAGTAATGATGACAAGCGTGTCACGACGACACCTGACACAATGCAGACTTGTGCCGTGTTTAGTCAATATTCACGACAACATAGCCATAAGCATAACATGATAAATGATTCACATAATCAAAGTAGTAACAATTGTATTGTAATTCTCACAACCCGGGAACAAGTATCAAAAGAATGAAGTTGTTTAACCAGACTACAACAATGATTCTAAAATGTATGTTTGTCAAATATGTTTAGTCTCAAAAATGCATCCTATGGTCTCCACTAAGGCAGCACACCTAGATCTTCAATTAGCATTGTCACCTGAAAAGATATGCTCAAAATGGTCAACATAATTGTTGGTGAGCTCGTATGTTTAAATAGTAAATAAGTAATTGATGCTGTATAGTAATTGTTGTGGAATACCGTGAATACAGTCATAAGTAAGCAAAATCACATGACAATGAGCATTACAACCAAACCTAACGACGTACACACAGAATCTTGTCGGAATATATTCACCCAATGGCCCGTTCCTGGCCACTGTTGGTACCAACTAGTATACCAACAAACAAGGGTGGGGTGTCAACCCAGTAGTACTACCAATACCTATCTGTCGGTTCCCACACTGGAATTAAATGGTTGTAAAGAAAGTACCACACAGCGAACTCAAGCATGTATCAGATAAGTACTCAAAAATCAGTATCACGTTGATTCCAAGTATGTAATTGTGTGTAAGTTGTACAACATAAAGAAAATGGGTGAGCATACTTTTCCCCCAAGTTTGTAAATGATTAAAGTATTGTATAAGCATAAAAAGGGGCCACGAAACTCACTTGTTAAGTGGTAAGTATGAATGATCAAAGTTTCCAAATGTTGTATGCAATGAATGGTCAAACACCTATTGATAGTTATTGTTAAGCATTAATGACATGCATAAAGTAAATAGTAACATTCGGTCAGTTTGGGTTGTATTGGTTCGGTCGCGTGTAACACACACAAGCGGGCACACATATTAGATCTTATGTAGATCCAAGTACTAGAAATTGTCGCCATTACCGGTGATAGTTATGTAAAAGTTTCTTTGTTATTAGAGAAGTATTTGGTAAATATTAGTGGTACGAGTCGGTTGTTGATAATTGTAAAATGTTAAGTTGATTTGATTTGGAATAAGATTAGTAAGTTTAATAGTGTTGACTTTAACATTGTCATTAGCAATGGCAACCGTGTCGATGTCACCTTAACATCACACGACATGCACACTCCCACACAAGAAGGAATTCACACACAACAACTCCAATCGCACGACAGGACCAGACGCACGACTTAACACTCCATCCGTATGAATCAAACCTCATTCGTATGAATCAGCTTCATTCGTACGATTGAACCTTTATTCATACGATTGAACCTTCATTCGTGCGACTCAGCATTCAGTCATACCACACAACACCCAATCGCACGACTCAACATCCATACGCACGAATCAACTTTCATTCGTACGAATCAGCTTCATTCGTACGACTGAACCTCCATTCGTACGATGGCCTTCAATCATGCGATACATGCACAATCGCACACATTCATTCGGTCGTAAGACTCAATCGCATGCATACACTCATCCGCATTGACTCAATCGCACGCATACATTCATCCGCATGAATCAATCACACACATACACTCAGTCGCACGACTCACTCAGTCGCATGGTCAACCCAGATGCCCAGACAATAGATTCGTGACTGCAGGAGGTGCAGAGCAGCCTTCGGCTGCTTCGTGCACGGGTTTTACACCACAAGCACTTCCAAAAACACATTTTGCACACACCCAAACAAGAAGAACACACTGAAAGACATCACACGCACCCACACGACCTCATGTGCTCGGGTTGGTCCCAAACAACCAAAACCCTAAATGGACAGTAGTGAACTAACAAGAAAAGGGATGACCAAGGTCATCTACCTGCAAGAATGGAGTAGACTCGGTAGTAGCCGAGGTCTTGCCGGTGAAAATGCGAAGAAAAAGGGCGGTTTGGTGCAAGGAGGAGGAGAAAAGTGGAGATGAAGAAGATGAAGAAGAAGGTGAAGTAATGGAGGCTAGGGCTGGAAATGGGGTATTTATACCCAGCCCTAGTTTGGCAAAATGTCACATTTGGTCCCGCACTTAACCGTCGAGTTTTCCAAATTTGTTTCGGTTGAAAATGACTTTAATAGGCTAATTATATTAATGATAAAAAAATGTAATTAATGATAATGGTAACTTATAAATGGTTTTATTAATGACAATAATATTATATAAAAATGGTATATTTAGTGATAACGTTGATGAAAATTGTAAAAGTTTCAAAGATAGCATACGTTTACGATGAAAGCATAAGCATAAAGATGATAAAGCAAGAATGATATCCACACGAATAGTTTATAAGAATGAGGAATGAACGTTCGAGAAAAAGTTGACGGAAACCATGTTAATTGACGAACCTTTAGGTGATGGGTGTCACACAGAAGGAGGCCACTTTAAAATCTAAAAGTAAGCTGCCTATTGTTAATATGGTGAACAGTTGAAAAGGTTAAGGTAAAGTCAGGTTCAAACATGTCTATTTCTGAACCCAAAAAGACCAAACAAGTTAACCAACCATGTGCACCATGTCTTAGTCCAAATAAACAAAAGGGTAAAGATGTTAAAAATGTTCAAACAATGAATTTTGTTAAAGAAGCTAAAACATCTAAACAAGAAGTGTCCAAACCCAAACAGACTAAAGTCACACCTGTGTCACACACTTCCCCATAGAAACAGTTCCACCAACATGTCAAAAGTAGATCATGCTATAATAGTGGAAAGTATGGACACATTGCTTCTAACTGTCTTTATTATCAGACACCAAGAAAGAAAATTGAACATCATGATACTAAAACAAGTTCTTCTAAAAGGAGTTCCATCGCTCCACCAAAAAGAATTAGTGAACATAAAAACCGTAAGCCAGTCATTGATAGCAGGGCAGTCGTTGATAGTGAACATAAAAACCTTAACTAATCATTTCCTTTGAATGTGCAGGGTGTCTGCTATAATGCTACTAAAAATACCTGGATTGTTGATAGCAGGGCATCAAGGCACATGACTAGGAACCTGTCTCTCCTGTCAAATGTCAAACAAATTAAGGAGGAAACGTTTCATTTGCTGGAAATAAAGGAGGATATATCACAGCACAAGGGGAAGTGGGAAACCAGAAAGCGAAGTTTGATAAGGTAAATTATGTTCAACAACTTCAAAATAACTTACTTTCTATCTCCCAAATATGTGACAAAGAATTCAAAGTTGTATTTGACAACAAGAAGCTCTATGTTATGAAAAAGGACTATGTCATCCCAAAGGACTAAGTTTTAATGTCAGCTTCAAGATACAACGATCTATATGTCTTGGACCTATCAAAGGCCTCCACAACCGATCATAATGTACAATGCTTCTTGTCAAAGGCAACAAAGAAAGACTCCATCTCCTGGCATAGGAGAATGGGACACATTAATCCACGAAAGATGAATCACTTGATCCAGAATGATCTAGTGCGTGGAGTAAATGTTAAGAATTTACAATTATCGGATTTTTGTGTCATATCTAAGAAAGGGAAACAGACAAATAAGTCTCATAAAGCAAAGAAAGTTCACTCAATTGACCTGCCTCTTGATCTTCTTCACATGGATCTATTTAGCCCAGTTAGTACAAAGAGCATTGCCGGCGGTTTGTACTGCTATGTAGTTACGGATGATTACTCAAGATTTTCTTGGGTGATGTTTCTTAAATCCAAATCAGAGACACTTGATTCATTCAAAGAGCTAGTAACTACAGTGGAGTCACTCTACAAGCTGGAGGTAAGGCAAGTTCACTCAGACAACGGTATCGAGTTCAAGAACCAGTGGATGGAGGCATTCTGCAAAGAAAAGGGAATTGTGCACCAGTTCACATCTGCCTACACTCCTTAAATGAACGGAGTTGCTGAGAGAACGAATCGTAGCTTGATAAAGACAGCCCAGACGATGCTAGCAGACTCGAAACTTCCTATCCAATTTTGGTACGAGGCAGTAACTAATGCATGTTACACCCTCAATCGAGTCTTAGTGGTCAAACGTCATGGTAAAATGTGCTATGAGTTGCTCTAACAACGTAAACCAAATCTGGAGTACCTCGAACCATTTGGCGCACCATGTACGCCGCTGAAGAAAACTCAGTCAGGGAAGTTCAGTGAGAAGGCCGAAGAAGGAATTTTCTTAGGATACAACATACCAAATAAGAGAGTTTATAACAACTCAACGGGTCAAGTAGAAGTGTGGTGCAACGCTGATGTACAGAGATACACCACCCCCTTTGCTGGAAAAGGACCCTCATTCTTTTTCGACTATGATGGATTCTTTAAGTCCTTCAACATCCCTCTCTTCCCTCCTGAGGATGAGTTATCGACCAGAATGATGTACGATGTGTTAAATACACCATCACTGGACTCGACAACCTTAGCGTCACAAGGTGAGTCTTCTAGTTCTTTAGGGGGAGCACTTGAGATAAGTGACGACGTGGCAAATGATCAGGTGGATCAGGAGGAACAGGTTGCTACTATTGCAAGTACACAAGCATTTGATGCTGATGCCTCTACCACCTCAGAACCTCACACTCCAATTGCCTTAGATACTAAACCTGGTGTTCACAATCTGGATAATGAGGTAGTTGTACCCACCACTCCTGGATCACGACTAAATGTTTATCATACTTTGGACAATGTCATTGGAGATGTTCGATTAGGAGTACAGACAAGAAATTAGCTATACTCAGCTGATTATGCATCAGTAATGGAAAAGGAATATCGTCATGATGGTGCGTATTGATGTTTTGTGTCTCAATTTGAGCCAAAATATGTTAATGAAGCCCTAAACGATGAGGCATGGGTGAGTGCCATGCAAGAAGAACTTCTTCAATTCAAGAAGTTAGGAGTATGGACACAAGTGGATAGACCAAAAGGTGCTAAAGTCATTAGCACCAAATAGGTCTTGAAGTGCAAGAAAGATGACCAAGGGGTCATAATAAGAAACAAGGCTCGACTTGTAGTTCAAGGATTTTGACAAGTTGAGGGTATTGATTACAGTGAAGTGTTTGCACCTGTGGCGAGAATGGAAGCAATCCATATCTTCCTAGCCTATGCGTCTTACATGAAGATTAAAGTTTATCAACTAGATGTAAAGAGTGCATTCCTTCATGGTGAAATCCGGGAGACAGTGTATGTCAGTCAAACCGAAGGATTTGAGCATCCATATCATCGGGACAGAGTTTACAAACAGGATAAGGCTCTCTACGGCCTCCACCAAGCCCTAAGAGCATGGTATGAAAAACTCTCAACTCATCTTGTGAAACATGACTTTCGTAGAGGAGTGATTGACTGTACACTATTCATCAAAGAAACGGATGGTGTCTTACCGCTAGTTCAGATCTATGTTGATGACATAATCTTTGGTTCCAAAAACGAAGCATTATGTAAAGAATTGGAAGCAGTAATGAAAGCTGAATTAGAATTGAGTGCCATGGGAAAGATGAAGTTCTTTCTCGGATTACAGGTGGATCAAACACCAAAGGGGATATTTCTACATCAGACCAAGTATGTAGGTGATATTCTCAGTCGGTTCTATATGGAGAATGCTTCGGCAGCTAGGACTCCACTGGCAACAAACCACGATGTGGCACCTGACGAAAATGGTGATCTAGTGGATGCCACCATGTACCGAGGAATGATCGGATCCCTCATGTACCTCACTGCCTCACGACATGATATCATGTACGCGACCTGTCTTTGCTCTAGATATTAGGCGAAACCGAAAGTTAACCATCTCATAGGAGTCAAAAGGATATTTTATTATCTGAAGGGTAATCCAACACTTGGGTTGTGGTATCCTCATGATGATGATTTTGAGCTTACAACGTATAGCGATTCGGATTATGGCGGCTGCAAAATGAACTACAAGTCAACATCTGCAGGATGTCAATTCTTTGGGAGAATATTAGTCACTTGGCAGTGTAAGAAGCAGACATCAGTTGCTCTGTGAACTTGTGAAGCTGAATACGTTGCTGCTGCAAGCTGCTATTCACAAATCATCTAGATTCAACAGCAAATGCAGGACTACTGTTTGAAATTCTCCAACACTCCTATATTGTTGATAATTTTGCTGCTATAGTCGTAACTAAAAATCCTATCCAACATCCAAAGACCAGACACATCGGAATTAAATATCACTTTATACGTGATTGTTTTGAAAATAATTAATCGATGTTGTTAAAATTAATACGGACTTTCAACGCGCTGACCTCTACACAAAAGCTTTTGATAAACCAAGATTTTTATATCTGTTAGAGGTCAACGACGTGAAAAAGAAATGTGAAGTGATTCCAGAAGATGACAGTACATAGTCCGACATGTAGAGTTAATTTTATTCTATTTTATTTTATTCTATTTCTTCGCCTATTAAAATTCAAAACGCAAAAACATTTTCGGTTTTAGAATTTTAGGGGGAAAATAGGTTATATTAGTATTAACTTAGTAGTTTTATTTAATTACTTAAAAAAATGAGGGAGGAGGACAGCTTAGCTAAATGGAAAGAAATCAAATCTGTGATACTGATTCAACGAATCTGGAAAATGATAGTACACAGGGAACATATATTTGGAACTTTAAAATAAATACTTTGATGCAAAATTCAAAGCTAAGTCTGAATAGTCAAAGCAAAATAAAAGGAAAGATGATAGGTAAACTAGTATGCTACTATGGTAACATAGAGAAAGTAGACCTAGAGGTTGTTAGCTCATTAGATGATGTGTTAGTAGATTCAACACAATAGATAAGTTGACCTCATTGGTGATTTCAAGCTCAAACTAAGTAGTTTAACAAGCTGTGGGTTCCTATCTTATCCCTGGTTAACACAATCAACAAAGTTCCAATAAGAGGTGACGAGCAAAATAAACGCCACAAATGTGTGCGGATGACCATAAAAACGAGCAAGGCACATGAAAAATGCAAAAAGCAATCAAGCTAATAACCTATGTTGTTGGTGCGATCTGTGAAAAAAGAAAATAATTGCTCAAACAAGAAGATAGGTTGTGTGCCTCTCTGCAGTGCGGTGACACTAACCTGAGGATAAGCATAACCTAAATATTCTAGAATTCATTGTTGTTTGCGCCTCTCTGCTGTGTAGTGGCACTGACCTGAGGCTTGACATCTCTTTGAAAGCTCTTAAAATAGTTTCTTCTTGTAATATACCCGTAGACCATTAAAAAAATCTCTTGAGGAACGTTGATTACCATATAAGCATGGGATCCACAAATGCTTGTTGAAATAATTAAACCTTAAATCATCACCATTGTGTGTCAAAAATCTTTTTATGAATTTTAGAGGACAAGTATACTGACAATCATCGTGAGCTGCAACTCTTGAAAGTCAAAATCATTGTGTGCATCTTGTAGCTCTAGTATGATTTCCTAAAATTATTGTTGACAATTAGTGAAAACAAGGATCAAGCATCAAAATTCTTTATTAAACTGTCCCGAGTGATTCTGATATACCTGTATGATTTCAAAATAAATCATACCAGAAAGAAATGATAACTAGAATTGAAGCTGTGTTGTCCAGAAGTAAAATCAATTAGAATTATTCTAATAGGTTGTATTTCATCTCTAATCACAAATACAAAAAATATGTCTTGTTATTCTTCTTAATTTCAAAGTTGTTCTGTTTAATTTTTAGTAAATTGTAAGGTAAGAGTCAGACTCAACAACTCATCGTAATCTATGAATCACTCACTCAAAAGGGTCACGTCTGAGGTGACCAAAACATTCAAAAATGAAATGAGTCACGTCTAAGGTGACAAATTCATTTTAAGTAAAAGGATCATGTCTAAGGTGATCAACAGTGTTTTCAAATTAAAAAAGTCATGTCTGAGATGATCATCGCTGATAATGTTTTATTTATTGTTAAAAGAATAAGGGTTTGAAAGTGCATAAGGTCAAATGAACAATTCAGAGTCATTCGCACGACTGGACCATAAGTATGGACCAGTCGCACGAATAGAGCATGAGATTGAACCATTCGTATGATTGGATCATGAGTATGAACACCAATCGCACGAATGGAGGTGACCGACTGAGTCAGTCATACGACTGAACCCAAGTCGTACGAATGGAGACCAAATGAGCCAGTCGCACAACTGAAACATAGTCGCATGAATGACTGTGATCGATTGTGACCGACTGAGCGAGTCACACGACTGAGCCCCAGTTGCACGAATCAAGACTGTGAATAGGTTCAGTTGCACGATGGAAGGAAACCCTAATATAAATAGAGGGAGAGTCGGTCTCAAACACTCATCACCCCCAAATCACACTTAAATCGCACGAAAGCAATATTACCTTACCCAAATTTCATATATGTGATTTAGCACTCTGTTTGTGATACTAACTGATTACGCGTCATTTCACAGGTAATGCAAGGACTAGATTCAACCAAAATGCACAGATTAACCTAGCCTTAAAGTTCAAATCGGTTCAAAGCAAAACTGAGAGAAAAAGTCTTCTAAATAAACCACTAATCAGTACTTAAACGTCAAATTATTTATCACTAAGTGTTATTTTGATGGATTGCGAGTCCAATGAGACTAACCTGAATGTTCAACTTCAAGTATCGACCAAGAATCGATTCTACAATGCATAACAGAGACGTATGCGAATGGACACACTGATGAACTTCAATCACACGATTGAAATGGGCAAATGACCCAATCGCACGAATAAACCATGTGTATGAACTCAGTCGCACGACTGATTCAACCGCATAGAACAGCATACGACTGAGTTGAGTCGCAGGTTCATTCGCACGACTAAGACTCAGTCGGATTGTCCATTTGCACGACATAATAGAATGATTCAAGTCCATAAAATTCAAGTGTCATTCACTGACAGAAACTCTAATGTTTATTTATCTTGTGTAACGAAACATGGCGAGTCGATGGACTATGAGCACAAAGCATAACCTTTGTGCACATCTAGACGTTACCACCCGAAATGCCTCTGATTTTGCTGGGATCATCGCCTTCCTACGGAGATCGAGGATCTTCAAGGCTACTCTACTCCGTGCACACCTTATTGATCGATTCAACAGGCGTTCTGGAAATCACGATAGTTGACAGGTCTGCTGAACCGTATCGGATTAGGAGTACCATATTTGGAGAAGAGATAGAGATAAGTGAGGAAGACCTGAGGAGGGTGTTAGAGTTGGGAGATGATAGTGACTGCCCTACCAGACTGCATGACTATCGAGGTTGTTTTCTTCGGGCTAAGTACTCGGGGGACATAAACGCAGGTGTGCTCAACAAGAGCAACCTGTGCCCCCAACTCAAGTATTTATCCCATGCGCTGCTAAAGTGCATAGCTTCAAGGAAGGGAGGCTTTGATAAGCTGTTTGATCAGATCCAGAATGCCTACGTGGCTCTGGTACTGAATCATCCATTTAGCTTCTCATGGATGATCTTTAACTACTTGGTCAAGAGTCTAGAAGCCAAGGGAAAGGAGGGTTTCTGCATGTACACGAGGTTTCTTCAGCTGATTATCGACCAAAAGATGCCCTCGCTGCCCAAAGAGAGTGATGATGTTGTTACTCTTGAGGTCATGATTGACACCACACTCGGGAGGATGAAGGTCTACCAGGGCAAGCAGGTGAAGCCCCCGGTGAGGAGACTGTTTGAGCATCTGCACAGGATGACTATGTGGCACCATCGAGGAGGAAATGGTGCCATGATGATAGTGACTGAGTGTGAGCAGATTACTATACCCTCCGATGATTCTGACGGTGATGACCATGATGCTGATAAGGGAGGTGATGGTCGGGGTGGAACAGAGTCTGCTCCCATCACCTGATTTCTAGATGGAAGAGGAGGAGGAGGAGTCTGATGAAGAGCCTCTGATGCGAACGGTGGGGAGCCGGTGTCATAGCCACGGAGAGAGGTCTCAAGGCTGTTGGTGGATGCCAAGGGGAGTCCGGGGATGCTGTTACTGCTGATATAGATCCATCTTATACCCCAGACCGCCATCAGCCAAGGGAGAGCCATTGTTTCTAAGGGCTCAAGGAAGAAGAGAATGGCTCACCCTTATAGCAAAAAGGGTAAGAGGCCAAGATTTACAGTGACCATATCCACTCCCACTGCCACTGCCACTGCCACCACTACTGCCACAGCCACCACCACATCCACCATAGCTACCACCACCATTCCACTCTCCCATCATCTCTACTACAGCCAACCTTCACCATCCACTCATATCCCACAACCCATATTCACCACAGCGACCACTTACCACCACCAGCCACAAGCAGGACCATCATCACACACCACATTCACCATAGGACCCACTCTACCCTCCATCGGGGTAGAGGAATAGCTGGCGGCTCTAAACAGGATGGTGCTAAAGTTGCTAGTTGCTGACGAAGAAAAAGCTGCTCAACTAAGTCAGCTTGTTGAGCTAAATGCTACCCAAGCACAGCAGATAGCCCAGCAAGCATAGCAGGTCTCCTAACTCCAGAGCGAAATAACCAATCAACAAAGGGAGAATAGAGGAGTTGGAGGCCTCTAATAGGACGATCATGCTCAAACTAAAGGGATCAAAAGATGAGCCTTTGAAGATTAGAGAGGGTGATGATGATGATGATGATGATGATAGTGATGATGATGAGACTAGTGAAGATGAAGGGCCAAGGGGAAGGCAGGGATGATCATAATGATGAAGAAGGAGATGCAGCTGCATCTGCCTCAGCTCAAGGTCAAGAGAGAAGGACAAAGAGAAATCTAGACCAAGGAGCATCATCTTCTGCCCCACCTGCTAAGAAGCCTGCCATTCAAGACAAAAGTAGTGCTTAGATGTTTATGTATTTGAAAAACTTTGTACTTGAATTTTGTATTAAAATTATGTAATTAATGCTTATGTATCTTTATCAAATGTTTGAATGTCTTGATTAATTACTAACAATTGCTGTGTTTTTAAATGTATAAATCAAGCAGATTAAACATCTCAGCAAGATGAGTATGATGTTGCTCCCCTATAGCAAATCAAGTCTCAACTCATAATGATTTTTGATTTGCAAGGGATAGTCAGAAGGTCGGTGAGCTATACTCTCGAAGAAGGAGAAATCATACATGACCTGACTGACGAACAACTTGCTAAGATGTTCAGGCTAAACCCAGATGAGATTGTCAAGGATGCGCTTACTTTTGATGTGTCAAGTGATGATGAGCTCAAAAACATATATGAAATAGGGATTGAGGATGTCACCGCTGAGCACTATCCAAAGTACACTGACCGAGAGGGCAATGTGGTCCCCAACTTGGGTGATACTCTTAGCAGTAATACATTTGACAAGCTGGATCAGGTAGAGAAAAAGACTGAGAAGAATGAGAGTCAAGCCCAAGCCTCAGACGTTGATGTTGACATCAAGAAGGCTGAATAGGCGGCCTGTTTTGCTAAGATCTGAGCCCTACGCACTGCACAAAAGCCAAATGCCTACACCAAGCTATACAAAGTCAAGAAACACCTAAAGGTGTTGGTCAACATCATTGCATGGGCATATTTTGAGGATCTGAATGTGTATGCAGTTAAGAGAGAAAAAGGAATTGAGTACTTTAGATTCCCACACGATCTGAAGACTCTCCCTGGTTTGAGCTCAACCTGCTGGCACGCCTAAAGTTGTTATATGCTGATCTGAGGAAAATATCAGGCTGGTTTGAGGCTGCACTAAGGAAAGAATACCACACCAGGTGGGTAAACTTTAGACCTCAACAACCGAAGAGGTACATCAGAAGGTCTGAAGTGGATCCCGTTACTGGAAAGCCTAAGGTAGTGCTGAAGTGGAGTCTCCATGTACAATGTCCAAAATCCCTCTAAGGGAAATTCCATAGGACTTCACTCCACATTTCAAGTGGTGGTATTATGATTGGAGAATAGGTGAAGCAGTCATAGTCTTATAAAAAGAGAGCAAAATGGAAACTATTCGGGTGTTCGACCCTATGTGGCTGACCAACTTGTCTACAGACGATGTCTATACCTTATACAAGTGGCCACTATTCTATGACTCGCAAGATATAGTACAAGCCCTCCAGTTCCAGAACGTGATAAAGACTTTGTTGCATTCGATACATGCCGGAGTTACAAGAGAGGAAAAGTATAATAAATTTGAAGAGCTAATGAAGAATGTTAGACAATGATGTAAACTAGGTCCAAGGGGGAGTTTGTTGATACATATGTACCTAGTTTAGGAGCTTAATGTAAAATGTATATCATGTATTACATATATGTAATTGAATGGGTATGAATGAAATACAATATGTGGTTGATGCTTATAATGTTTAATATTTCATTGTTTATTGTGTGATATTAATAGTGAACTAACTATATAGGTTTGTGGTTGTTGTACATAGTTCTTAGTCAATAATGATTGAGAAATGTGTTCAAACTTAATCGTATGAAGTCCTCATGCGAATGGACCATGCTAATGGACCATACGCATGAATAATTCATGCTAATGGACCAATCGCACGACTGAACCAGGAGACTGGATTAGTTGCCCGATTGAGACATAAGATTGACTCAGTCGCACGACTGGACCTTAATCGTGTGGATGGATGAATCGCATGATTTAGTCGCACGACTAAACCATGCTAATGGTTCAGTCGTACGATTGGAAGACCCTAACCTATAAATACCACATAATTCGTGAAAAAAACATAACAATTCGAATGCCTACGCACATAATCGTACCCTATCCGTCTAGAGACTCAAGAAAACTGTTCCAAGTTCATAGATCGTAGTTGATCATTTTCTAATCATTCTCAACGTTTCATTAATCGTTAGATTGATCTTAACCGTGTTCTCCCTGATTGGATCGCCAATCAAATAGGATTCCACACTATTTGATCTGGTATACGCACGGAATCAGTTAGTACTCCTCGTACATGGTCCCCTAACAATGATTTTTTTATTTTACGTAGATTATTATATGTTAAGTCTTATATGATTAGGTTTTCCTTAATATATAAAGTTTTTTAATTGTTCTTATATTAATGTTTGCTTTAACTTTAATTTTTACTTTATGTTTGATTTATAATAATTAATACCCATTAGTAATTGTTTTGTTTAATAAAATTTCATAGTAGTTATTTAGACTTGTCTTATGGTGAAATTTTTGATGGGTTGGTCATTATTTTATAAAAAAGAGTGCACGACCGTTTAATGGAGTTTTGATCCCTTACAACACAACACACAATAAAAAGAGATTGTTTAGAACACTTAATATATCAAGTAGGGAACTAGTAACACATGATATACACTTAGAAGACTAGCAAATATGAGACAGAACAAGAAAATAAACAACACGAGTGTTTGGTTTTCAAGGATGTTGTATTTTGCTCTCAAGTTCTTTTACAAGTGTATAATCATAAGTTAAGTTACAAAGACCTGAGATACTTATACTACATCCTACAACTGGCCAAACTTTTAAGGCAAGTTGGATACATGATCTAGACAACAATAAAATCAATGTTGAGTTAAAAGACACATTGCCTTTTGACTAGTGATGTAACGCCCGGTTATTTCCCTTGAAGCCAAAGAAAGAAGGAAAAGAGAAGGAAAATAAATTAATTCCAATGTCAAGGGATCGAACTTGCCAAACAAGAAAAAAAACTGGAATGAGTGGGAGTTTAAGAGGGGGGAAGGCAGCCCACACCCTCCTCCACACTTACAAAATTTGGCCAAGAGAGAAGAGATGGAGAAAAGAGGTTTCAAGCTTCGGTTTTCGTGGATTCGAGCGTGAAAGCTGAGGTGTAGCGGGTTGAATTGAAGCTTTACTCGACGGGGTTGTTTGTGTGAGTTCTAGGACCCTCTTTTACACGTTTTCAACTGATTTGGGGCTGGAACACATAGTAAAACCCGTTTTTGAAATGTGTGTGTTGAACCCATGTGTATGTGTTTGTGTGTGATGTGAGTGGGGTTTGTTTTTGGGCTTGTGTGTGCTTGAATGGTGTTGTGGTATGTGTTTCTAAGGTTTAGGATGGTTGATTTGGGCATAGAACATGTTGAGAGGGTTTGGAGGCCGAAAAGTGCAGATTAGGTTCGGGATGAACTGCATTCTGCATCAGCTAGGGCTATGCGATGGAATGGCATGCAACTGAGGTTCAATCGCATGCGATTCATGCGGCTGGAGTCCATACAATCGTGAGTCGTGCGACTGAGGTTCATTCGCATGGGGTCATGCGACTAGGGTCCATACGCCTAGATCCATCCGCATTAGGTCCATTTGCATGGGATCCATCCGCATTAGGTGCATTCGCATGGGATCCATCCACATTAGGTCCATTTGCATGGGATCCATCAGCATAGTGACCATCCGTATTGGGTCTATTCACATAGGGCCCAATCGCCTGGTGTTTATCCGCATTGTGTTTAGTCGCCTGGGAGGCCATGCAACTGAAGCGTGCCCATACGCCCAAGTAGGGCTTGTGCGCCCGAAAGAGCATAGTTTAACTTTTTGACTTTTGGGGAAAGTGCAGATGTAAGTTTTGACATGGGAGATTCCCGACGGTTCATGTAAGTTGACTTTTGAGGTCATAGGCATTATGATGGGCATAGATGATGATTGGGCATGACTGATGATGTATGTTATGATTTAATGTATGTATGTATGATGCCCTGTATGATGATGTACGCTTGATGATGTGCGATTGATGATGTTATGCATGATGGTATGTGTGATGTATGTTATGTATGCATGCTGATGCGTACGAAGATTTGCATGATCTTACTGGTGTTCCTGTTTATGTACGTTTGTCTTCCGTGGCTTTACGTTGAATGTTAATAAATGAAATGAAAGTATGATGTAACGTAAAGTGAAAGATAATGAAAAGCGGAACCAAATAATGAATGCATGCATTAATGAATGAAAGTATGAAAAGGCTTCCAAGCAAATGAAAGGAGGTTCACAACTCATTGAGAGTTGTTAGCTCAACTGTGTGTGTATTTACAGCGTGCGATTTTGGCTAACTCATAAGGGTCCATACACACAGTAGGAGTTCAGTCTTGGTGACTTCTCCAATACGTGTGATTTCCTAATTACTATGTGTCATATAGCGTGCGGTTTTGGCTGACCCATAAGAGTTCACACACACACAGGGGGAGTCTGTCCGAGTGACCACTCCATACGTGCGACATGTGTGATACCTATGATACGTGCGATATGTGCGATAGGTATGATATGTGCAATATGTACGATATGGGGTCCTTGTCGCTTACCCTAGATGAATTGCTGATGCTTTAGAGGGGGGTTAAGTACATGACAGGACCCAGATAAAAGTGAACAGACAATAAAATATGAAATGTGCGAAAAGTGCGAAATCTACGAAACGAATGATGATGAAGATAATAACGATTACCTTGATGTATGAATGATGTGTGATCACGTGCGATACTAATGAAAATGTTTTAATGAATGGAAGTTAATGAACGAATGATGAAGATAATAATGATATTATCTATTTGTACGTATGATGTGTGTTCACATGCCAAAATAAAGGACGGTTTTAAACGGAAGACAAAGTATGTTTTATTATAAAACTAGAACTCACTCAGCAATGCTAACTTTTATGTGTTTCCAGTTGCCAGGTAATGTTGCTGAAGATGGCACAAGGCGGCTACTCAGTTCATTTGGATGGCATCTTTTATTTAATGTTTTTGCATTGCAATGCGAATGAACGATTTTTTGAAATAATTGATTGTATTAACTTGCAAAAGCATTTATAATGAATTGAAAAGTTATTTAATTTTTTGCTGCTATTTTTATGAAAGTTAAATGTAATTATATGTTTTATGAGCAATGAAAGACCAGCTGTAAGCGTCCCGGGAACGAGGCCTTACAAGTTGGTATCAGAGCTAAAGTTTAAGTGAAGCGTCTAAATTTTCAAAATAAACCTTAACTTAAACTGAAAATGGGACGAGAAGGGAAGGATGCCAGTCTGAGTAGCTGCGTGCCATCAGGTATTGATAACTGGTATTATGTGCGCATGTGATGTGGTTTGCGTGTGACTGGTAGATTTAGATACTGATGTAGTCAGGATAGGTAATGCTTAGGGTATGAAGAGTAAAGTAAGTGGCTAATCACAACTGGCCACTGTAATTAGGGAGTTACTATACTTGAAATAAACTAAGCTGTTCCCTTGAATGACCGTATTGGTGTTTGAAACTTTTAGTGTGTGTGGTGGATGGCCAGTGGTAGATCATCTAAAGCTTCATGTGGTGGAGGTCGTGGTGCTAAACCACGGGTTACGAGAGGGAGGCCTAGAGCCGAAAAGGTGGTTCATGAAGAACTAGAGACCCGTCATCTGGAGGGCGGTGATGAGAGTGCTAACTTAAGGTCCTCGGTGAAGAAGGCTGTTGTTGAAGAAGTGCATCAGGTCATGCAGACAGTCTTACCGTCTGTGGTGACTGAAGTTATCAAGGCTGTGAGGGAAGGAGAAAGGAAGGAAAGGAGTAGACCTAAGGGCGAAAGGAGACAGCCCGAGGCTGAGACGATTCTATCTGATGACAATGAAGAAGAGGAAGAAGAAGAGCCTGCGCAGGAGGCAGCACGAGGGTGTAACTACGGGGCGTTTCAAAGATGCAAGCCCCCAACTTTTGATGGTAATAGCACTGTTGCTGCTGTTCATCGATGGGTGAGGGAGATGGAAGCTTTTCTGAACATCAGCGAGTGCCAAGAGGACCAAAAGGTGAAGTTTGTTGCCTACTCGTTTGTGGACTCAGCTCTGTGTTGATAGGACAATATTGTCCAATCTGAGGGTAGCCGGGCTATTGAAAGAATGAGATAGCTGGAGTTGAAAAGGCTGGTGATTGAGGAGTTCTGTCCACACCATGAGATGGACACGGTTGAGAGTGAGTTCCTGCAGTTGGAGGCGGGGATGATGACGCATCAAGAGTATACCACCAAGTTCAATGAAATGGCACGGCAGGTGCCTGACTAGGTGACACCTCTATCACGAAAGATCAAGAGGTATATTCAGGGCTTGCCAGCGGACATCCGCAGGCACATGATCACTGCCCGACGAAGCACGTTTAGGTTGGCAGTTGATTTGGGGGGGAGGTTATATGATGACAGGACTGTGGTGGTGGCTGATGTGAGTAAGAAGAATGATGGAGACCAGAACTGGAATGGGAAGAGGACTGGATGGGGTGATGTCCCGACGAATAATAAGTGTGCACGGATGGATGACTGACGTGTGGTCACATCTGGTGTAGGATCGAAAAGGTGTGGTAAATGCAGGAAGGAGCATTCGGGAGAATGCAAATGGGGGTCAAACATCTGCTTCAAGTGTGGGAAGCCGAGCCATATAGCAAAGGAATGCGGGGTTGTAAGGTGTTACAATTTGGTGGTTGAAAGATGGAAGGTATAGGTTTAACACTAGCTTGTATTGCTAGGTTGTCACCTTGAGCGATGAGCTCTAATATTTTTTTGGAGAAAAGGGCTGTTTCTACCCCAGAGAAGCCAATAGTTAGCTTTTTCAAAATTTTAATGATGTCAGGATTCATCCGTCCCAATTTAAGAATATTATCTGTTTCCCTTAACTGTGAGCCCAGTTCACAATTAAGAATGTGTTGAACATATCTAGGAAACATATAATACTCTAAGGAGTTCAAGTTAGCAAGCAATTTTGTATAAACAAACTGAGAGTACCTGAACTTGACCCCTTGAACCATCCCATGCACTATAAAGGAGAGATCTTCAAGAATCTGGTCCCAACCCTCATGCTTGTTGGACAAGTTGTGGATGACCACATGAAGTAAGTACTTCCACTAGGAGGAGACTTTCCCTTTCCTGAAGGTCTTGATAGAGAAATCTCCTTCTGAGCCCATCTGTGGAAGGAGTGGTTAACAGTTTCTTTAGGAAAGGACAATTCACCTTCCTCATCATCTAGCTAAAGGTAGATTTTGATGATGGTTGGAGTGATGAAGATTGTCCTTCCCTGCACTTTAGCATATAGTGACTTCTCCCCATCCATGATGACCTCTTGGCAGGTCTTCCAAAATTCTAGCAAATTGATGATCATGTATAGGTTGGACTCACCTTAGATTAGATTGTCTATACTACTTTGTAATAGGTCTAATGTTAGTTTACTTTTGTATGTATTTAGTTTAATTTTGTAGTCCAATGAAAATGTGGGCAAAACTATAGTTTTGTTCACAGTCAGCTATTTAGTTCTCTCAGCAAAATTGTTCTTTCTGCCAGGTGAAACTATAGTTTCGGCAGAACAGTTTTGCTGACAGCGAAACTGTTTGCGAACTAAGACTGCTATATATAGTTTTGATCATTTTCATTGTTGGCTAACCTTGCAAAACCCTAATCGCTTATCATTGTTGCAAGTGAGTATTATAAGCAGTCTATTCACAGAAATATCATTGTGATTTGTTATTTTTGTTGGACCAAAAGAACCAATGAGCCAGATGAGAAAAACCTTTAAGTCCCACAGACATCAAAACAACTGAAGTGATCTACAACAGCTGAAGACAAAGTCTGAAGACAACTGCTGAAGACAACAGCTGAAGACAATAGCTGAAGACAAAGTCTAAAGATAAAGTCTGAAGACAACTACTGAAGACAAAGTCTGAAGATCAAGTTCTCAAAAGTTGTCACAACAGCTGAAGTAGTTCTTTTTAGTAGTTGTGATGGTTTACATTTTAGTAGTTTGTAATCAGTAGTTTTATATTATGTAAAACATCTGAAGTTCTTACATTTCAGATGTTATAACTTCAGTAGTTGTAATGTTAGCTTATACTTGGCTTTAAGTGAAGGTGTCCTCAATTGTTGTGGACATCTTCAGTAGTTTTGTTTACTTTTAGTTGTTTGTATAAATCAGTTAGATGTCACTATCAAGTGACGTCAGCTGATGTCACATTCCTTATAAAAGGAACGTTGACCTAATTTCCGAACGGGAAGCTTGTGCATGAATGAAAACATTCTTTTTCCAGAAAACTCTCTCTCTCTATAACCGTTACTGTTTGATTGAATATTCATATTATTCTTGCTATAATTTCATCTAATTCATGTGCTATTCCATTGCAAATCCTAATCTAATTGATCAAACTAGATCTCAATCCTTTCAATTATTGAGTATTGATCATCATCATTATTCTTATTATTGATACATTTGTGGTTGGTTTTAATCTTCTTCATCTTCATTATCTATTGTCTCCCTTTGATATTAAATGATCCAACATCTCATTTGTACTGGAAATTGATCAAACGGACCAACAATATTGTTAGGACCGTGTACGTACGGAGTACCAATTGATTCTACGTGAAACCAGATCAAATAGTGCGGAATCCTATTTGACTGGTGATCCAATCTGTGAGAACGATAACCCGATCGATCTAACAATGAAACTATGAATCCAAGGATTGTAATCAGGAATTATCACCGTTGGTTGAAATCAAGTCAATGTGTTAGGATCAGAGATCTAAGTTTGATTAATTAGAGTAGATCGCAGCGGAATTTGAACAATGAATTAGACAATTCGCAAGAACACAATTGATATTCAATGAAAAGTAAACGGTTATAGAGAGAGAATTCTGCAAAAGAATATTTCATTCATATGCTTTCGTGGTGGCTGAATGTCACACATTACAACTAGGTCAACATTCCTTATATAGGGAATGTGACGTCTGCTGATGTCACTTGATAATGACATCTAACAGAATTATACAAACTACTAAAACTATGCAAACTACTGAGAATGTTCTCAACTACTGATTACATCTCAAAGAATGCTAAGTACAAAAACATAAAACTACTGAACTACAACTACTGAAACTATACCTACTTAAAAGTAAATTACAAGTACTGAAAGGAAATCATCACAACTACTAAAGTTAACAACTTCAGCTGTTGTGACAACTACTAAAGTTAATAACTTCAGCTGTTGTGACAACTACTGATCACTTTGGTCTTCAGTCTTTGTCTTCAGTTTTGTTCTTCAGACTTTTACTTTCAGACTTTGTCTTCAGCTGATAGCTTCAGACTTTTTCTTCAGTACTTTTCTTTCAGACTTTGTCTTCAATACTTTTCTTTCAGACTTTGTCTTCAGTCTTTGCTTTCAGACTTTGTCTTCAGTAGAAGTCTTCAGATCTTGTCTTCAAACTTTATAATCAGACCTTGTAATCAGCTGATGTCTTCAGCTGTTGTGATCTTCTTCAGTAGTTGCAATGTCTGTGGGACTTAGAGGTTTTTCTGATCATGGTCATTGGTTCTTTTGGTCCAACAAACTCCCCCTGAACCAATGCAGTCAAAACCTCTAAACTTATTGATGATCCCACTTATTCTTGGCAGAAACACCCTCTTGATCAGCTTCAGAGGTAATCAGTTAAGCACAGGCCGGGAAAAGGTTTCTAATCTTTTGATTGGCTAAGTATGGAAGGGAACTCTGTCTTGGGGAAACTAGACACAGAGTCTTGTCCCAACCATGAAACCTAATTCCCATTAATGAGTCTATAAGACTCACTAGCATAGGCCTCAAGGAGAACAACTTGTTCCTCCTTCGTGAGTTCTTCTGCTTCTCCCTCGAAGAAGAACTCTGGGCCATAATACTCAGACAGGTATCTCACTGTCTTTCCATTCTTCAACTCCACAGTTGTTATCTCTTTGTAAGCAAATTCATCAGGGTGAGAGCCTTCAAGCAACAACTGGAGTTCACTCTTCTGAAGATCTTCAAGTCTTTTGTATAACAACCCCTTCTTGATCATTTTGTTCTCAAGAATAGATTGAGGGGTTGTCTTGGAGTTGTGAGCTCTCTTGAATTCTTCAATGATTTCCCAGGGTGAGACTACCATGGCCAACGTAATTGCAGCATTCAAGGTCTTCTTCACTTGGCCATGATATCTACTTGGTATATTCTTCTTATGAATTCTAGAACTTACCCTGGGGTCTGGCCAAATCCGCACTCTTTCTCTTTGATGTTAAAAAGTATGTCTAAGAGTGTACAGCCTTAGAGCTTGTTTCTTCATTTCTTGAATGGATGAGGACTGAGGGAAATCCTTGTCAACCATCTTGAGAAACTGCTCATCGTGTTGCTCTGTTCTGCTTCTTCAATCTTTACCTTCACCATTTGCATTTGCAAGTCAGGTGTAATCACTTGTTGACTTCTGTGCTCAGGTGTTTTAAGGTTGAGAACAACAGAGATTGGCAGACAATCTTCATCATCATCCTCTTCTTCATCTTCTTCTACCCTCAACACCCTTCTCCTCCTTCTGGGTGTATCACTGGGTAAGGTTTGAGGTGGTTTTTGGAGTAAAGGGATTGGTTTTGTGGGTTGAGTTGTGGGTGGCTTTGGTTTAGGGATAATTTTGGGAGATTTTAGAGATGAGGGTTGTGTTTGAGTGGGAGTTTAAGAAGACTGATCTAGCATTTTGGTGGTGAGTTTGGCTTTGGAGATCTTTGCCATTTCAGTTCTCTTCCCTGCACTTGCTTCATCCAGTGCTTCGATGATCAACCCTTTATTATAGCCTCCAGCAGAGCAGATTTTCTTGGTTATCTTCAAGATACTGTCTCTGGACCTGGACTTTATCTCTATCAATGATCTTCCAAGGTATTTGGCAATGAATCTGATCATTATCTCCAATCATTCCTTTCCAACACACTATAACCAGCCCATCTTGTTTGAATCTCTTCTATTTCCAGCCTTCTGATATCAGAATCTAATGTGGCTGTGTCATGACCATGTCTAAAGAGCTGATCTATAATTTTATCCATGGATCTGCAGTGAGCTTCATTAGTATCTTTGACAAGATCTTCTAAGGATTTTTCTTCATCAGCTTTTGACTCAGCACTTTTCTTTCGCTTGTATGTGATCAGTTGTTCTGAGATCAGTTCTTTCTCCACCTCCTTCTCTTTTTCAGGTTCTTTCTTATCATCAACTCTTTTCCTTTTCTTTTCTTTCACTGCCTTAATAGTCTCCCCCTTTTTGGTTGCATTGGGATCAGGGGATTGAAAGGCAGATTGAGATTTGTGAACATCATCATCAATGAGGGTTTGTAGATTTGAGGAGATCCTCTCATCTATGGCTTTATGGACAATCTAAGTAATGATTGGAGTGATGAGAGGTAAGGAGTTTTGAAAGATAGCAACCATTTGCTCAGAGGGGTTCTGTCCCTGAGAGGTGGTGCCAAAGGCAGAGGCTGGTGGCATAGTTATGTGTGTAGGTGAAATGTTTGGTGAACCTTCAATTGAAGGTGCCATCTGTGTGGTTATTGGGGTAGATGGACTTTGATCCTGAGACATTTTGGCTAGTAGCTCTTTGAGTCTGCTTACCTCATTCTATAGGATGCTATTATGGGCTAAAACATCATAGAAAAAGCCCAGGTCATCATCAGTTGTTGCCGAATCACTTGACCTCCTGATTGAATCAGAATGAACATGCTCTGAGTGTAGATCAGTAGATGCATGTGCCCCTTGTTCTTGGTACTGGGGGCTTCCTGCCTCAGGACTATGTCCTTCATTGGTAGTTGCCTCTGCTGAGGTCTTATGGATGTTACCAACTTCATCCTGATCATTTGCTGAATTAGTAGAAGTGGCAGCCTTACCAGATGTTCTAACCTCCGTTTCTACACTTGGAGATTGAACATTGTAACCCCTGTGCTGTTGGTTATCAGAAGCATTTTGGTCCTCCCCCTCAATGGTTGAGGTATTCCCAGTGGTAATTGTGTTGGTCCATGTGATCGATGAACAGTACAATTGATAGGATAATTTGATCAATATCAAACACACAATCCAAATAACAACAATTGAGAAGTGAATATGATGAATCAAGACATAATTGGTACTCAAATGAACAAACTCACTCAATAACAACAAGCACAATCGTATTTCAATGAATTAACTGCTTAGAAATGGTAGCTTGCAACAGAATTCCACGATTAGGGTATTGCAAGCTTGCCGTACAAAGTGAAATGACAATAGTATATATAGCAGTCATAGATTCGCTGACAGTTTCGCTACCAGCGAAACTGTCATGCCGAAACTATAGTTTCGCCCGGCAACACAAGTTCGTCGGGTAAACTAAAACAGCAAACTGTGAGAATGTATAGATTCGCTCACAGTTTCGCTGGACTGCCAAAACTGCTAATTACAAACAAATACAAAATGAAACTAACAAAAGTCCTATTACAATGTAAAGTAAACATCTATACTAAAGTGAGTCCAACCTAACATGATCTTCAATACTCCCCTTAGGTTGGACCTCACTATCTTCACTTCTCTTGATTTGACTCGTCGGCTCGGTTTCCTCTGCTGCGTGGTCTATCTTCATCACCTCCCGTAGCAACATCTTTAGAAGCTTCAGCCACTGATCCTCCAAGGTTAGTTCCTGCATCACCAGCTTCCTCAGAATGACCACTAGCTCTAGCAAACTGCCTGGTCATGTCTTGAACATCCATGGCAAAGTCATCTTGTGCTCTCACCTTTTCAGCCAAACTCTTTACCTCCGCCCGTACTCTCTTATTTTGTTTGCCACATTCATAAACAAGCTTGCCTCTTTTCGTGTTTCTCTCCTGCCCCAGCCTTAATATGATTTTCACAAAGAGTCAAGAGATCTTCATCACTGAAGCTGAATAATTCCATCGGTCAAACACCCTAAACTCTTTTCCGTGTTTGGCTCTAATCACCACCTCGCCAGTGTTATTATCATAAACCCACTTTTCAAAGTCCTGTAAATGTTGGGGAAGAGGATCAGCCAATCTTACCCTGTTTACAGTCTTTGGTGGTTTGACTCTCAAAACAATCCTCCCTTTGCCAGTCTCCCAGTCTTTATCTTTCTTTGATCTTTTTCGTTCAGCCTTCATGTATCCAAATGACTCAAAATTATCATTAAGTCCATTTTTAATTCCTTCTCAAGAAATACTGCCTTTTCACTTAAATGAGCATTAATCAAAGGCAAAGTGGCCAACCGTCTCAGATCCCATTTGGGCAAGGTTAAAAGCCTTCCTCTTGAGCATGTAGCTAATATTACCTCCTCTTCTTTTAATAAACATCTTTAAACTAGGATTATAACACCAACTTATTATCTTCTTGTCTGCCTCTTTCCTGCTTAAACCTTCCATATTTTGAAACAAAGAGTAAGTTCTTCAACCTCCTTCTCCTTCACCAACCAGTCACTCTTATCCATCTCAAACACATCAGCTTCATCATCTCCCTTCTTAGCAACATACACCAGTGGTCTCTCATCTACTTCATAAAACTCTGGTTCAGAATCATAATCAACCAATTCTCATCCTCCTCTTCTTCATCAATCAAACCTTTTCCTTTATCAGACATTCCCTCAGTGGTAGCAGTAACAACCACTTCTTCACCCACACTATCCTTATCAAAATCAAACTGTAGGTTAACAAACCCTGCTTCAATAATATCATCATCCTCATTTCTTCCAGCATCTTCTCTTGGGATCTCTTGTTCCCCTGCTTCAGTATTAGCTGCTCCAGAAGTGCCCTCTCCTACCTTGGATGAAGTACCCACATTCAAGAATGAATACTTAGATATATCAGTCATATCATCTAACTCAGATTGAGTTAGTTGACTAGGTAGGCTAGCAGCAGCTTTCATCTGAGAAATTTCTTCAAACAATCTCTTAATGAAATTATTCTGGTCAACCAACATCTTTTTCATTCCTTCAATTAACTCATCCTTCTGTTTTTTCCCTAATCTCCTGATTCGTCAGTTTAGTCTTTATCATACTCAACTCATTGGCCAATGAAGTATTTAGACTACGAATAACATCCTCATCAAGACCAGCACTAGCCTCTTCCCCTGCTGTGAAACCCTCGTGTCGATGTTTTGATCTCCGTTCAGGCTCAACAAAGTCAGTTTTCTTTTTAGATCTCCGTTCTTTCTCCACCCTTATCTCCTCTGCTTGTGCATCTATATCTTCTTCAAAATCGTAATCTTTCTCTTTTGCATATCTCTTTCTCTTCTTAGCTGCATCAGCTTGTTGCACCCTTGTTTCCTCAGTCCTTTTGTTTTCAGACTCATCGACCCGTCTGATATAATTCCAGCGTTCTGGAGGTACATATTTTCCCAGAGATGGGTGATTTTACCACTGAAATCATGGCGGATAGCACAGCAATCAGCAAATATCCGAGGGTTCATCTGCACTAATCTCTTGACTTCACCATGTTTAGGAACATCAGGAATAAGATCATCAATAATCATCTGAATAAAGCGAGGATATAACAACCATTTATCCTTCTTCACAGCCATCACATTCTCTGCCATACACGCAAAGATCAGTCTAGCAATGTTTGCTTTCTCCCCTCCCTTTACAACATCACCATAGCTTTGGCCAAGTCAAGATTAAGTCCATCGGATCCACCCTTACGGTGATCTAAGCACATAATAGAAACATTCTATATATCTCCATTCCTTAGATAAAAAAGACTTTTTAATCTCCTTCCTCGAACCAAAAGCTGGTCCCTCATACCCCATTTGTCTGAAAGCTTGGAATACTTCAGACTCCGTCATATCCACTTCATCACCAGTATCATCTTCTAGTCTAAGAATCCTCGACACGCTCTCAGCAGTAATAGTTATATCATGATCAATCACTCTAGCTGTGATTCTCTGTACATCTCCTCCAGTGTTGTATTCTGCTGATCTCCAAAAATCTCTAATATTAAGATCATAGATAGTGGGTGAGTGAGAGATAGCATATGCAATGGGTGATCTCTGAAGCCATCTAATGCAGTCACGAAATCCGGCCGCCTTTGGAAGAGTATCGTCTAATATGGCAGTGATGTTATTCCTCTCATCAAACTTGAGATTCGCCATGATAACCTGAGAAGAACAACAAATAAATTTGAATAAGAAATACTGAAAATAAGAAAATAAAACAAAAACAAAAGAAACAATCAATTTCGGCAAGCGAAACAATAGTTTCGCTCACTAAGACATGATAGTTTCGCTGAATCAAAGACAATTTCGACAAGGAAAACAAACAATTTCGACAAGCGAAACTAAAATTTCGCTCATTGAAACTTGTTATTTTCGCAGAACTTAGTTTCGACAAGATTAGAATGAATTAAAGTAGTTTCGCAATTAGTTTCACCAAATATTAATTTAGTTTCGCTATTACAAATTAGTTTCGCTGACATAAGAAAATACAAGCGAAACTGTGCAAATTAAAGATCAGTCATTGCGAAATTAGAGAAGATATGGCGAAACTGTTAAGTTTGCTCGGACAGCATAACTTTACAATTTCGCAGAAAAGATGTGAACTTTCGTTCAATTTTCAGAGAAATTAGTAGTTTCGCTGATCGAACAGCGAAACCACCGAAGAGACACAATCTAGATAACTTAAGAATAGATTATTTAATCCAGATTAGAAAGTGAATCAGTGTTCAAAACTCACATACGAAGTGAATCTCATGAAAAATCAGTCCAAATCACAAACACAAGTCAAAATCGCCTTAAAAGTTACGGATAAACCCTAAAAGTGAAACTGAGTGATTGTGCGAAATTATGAGAGAAAATTCGCAAACATGACTTATATAGCAAATAGTTTCGCAGACAGCGAAACTATAAATTCGTCTGGAGAATTTACAGTTTCGCCCAGTGAAACTGTAATTTCGCTAGGATGTAACTGATTAACAACTTATTAGCCAACCTAGCGAAATTGCAGTTTCGCTTTGCAAAATTATTAGCGAAAGAATACTTTCGCACCTTTTATTTTATTATTTTTATTATTTTTAAATTATAATACTTAAAGGAAGCACATCTAATAATGAGATCTAAAATAATCAGAGATCACATTCTCTAAATATTTTAGAACATAAAGATGATCAAAAAATCATCTACCAGTCATGAGATCATACTGAATACAAGATCTGATCACAATCTGCACAGAAACAACTGAAATTAGAACAAATCAATAACGATTGCTGATATAATTGTCCACTTAAACTCATGCCTTATCCTTTTTCGAACAACAGCTTATGATTCATTTAAGGTTCGATTAGATGCTTTAAAATGCAAGACCCCACAATCATTTGGTAAAAAACCCTCACCCAACCTCAGGATTTCTTGAATTATGAATCAATCTTCAAAGAACAAGGTTTGTGAATTAGTGTGCAAATGATTATCAACAGAATATTTCATTCTGAGAGAAATTCATCGATAAGATGATTTGACATAATTATATCAAAATGGTGAGAGCTCCAGATCTATACTCACGTATAACAGAGGAGATAACCATTTGAACATGTGCTGATAAGAGCTCCAGGTCAGTACTATCGTACAGTAGAGGAGATCATCACTCCAGGTCAGTACTCACGTACAGCAGAGGAGATAAGCACAGACACAAGACATCTTGACACTAAATATACCAGCAGAGGATGATGACAAAACAAAGCAAAATGAACGAAAGATTCATTCTCAATCCAATTTTTGTCAGGACTCGGTTTTTGTGAAATCCAAAACGATTGAGTAAATCCAGACATTCTTAAGCATAAAGTTTAATTTAATCAAAAAGCTGTTGTCTACTTCATTCGTCAGGCAGAGTCTATCAAGCATATCGTTAAAGAATCTGATCCATTTCCTTTTTTTTTAATGTGAAACTGAATCCAGTAACAGTTACTATCATTACTCATAGAAGTACCGGTCATGTAAATAAAAATTTTTAGAGAATATACAATCATTTCTCATCATGTTAAATTCCAATCTCAGAATAATGATATTACTCCCCCAAATTTTTATTTTCATATTTCTATTATTATCAATGAATTTTCATTTTAATTAATTTTTTTATATGTTTGTTATAATTTTTTTAATAAAGAAATAGAAAATGAAAATTTTTAAAAAGATATTAACCCAAGCATAGAAATCAATTCATAAAAACGAGGTTTATCAAATGTTTTTGTGAAAAGATCAGCTTTTTGATTTTTTGTATCGATGGGTATAATATTAATGAAACCCTTCTCTTGAGCATCACGAATAGCATGGATTCGTGTTTCAATAGCTTTCCCCATTTGTCCAATCATTTTTCCACCCTTCTTATTTCCAGCAAATGCCACATATCCTCCATCTATAATCCGATAATTGGTCAACAAATCCTTTAATCCCGTCATATGCTTGGAACATCCGCTATCAACATGCCACAGACTGTGTACAATCTTTGAAGAGGATCCCTGAAATGAATTAACAAATCATTTAGCCAGGAGAAATAGGGACCCAAGATTGAACAACTTTTGTTTTTAAAGAAGCAGATTTTTTACAAAAGAAATTATTAACTAATTTTGTCATTTATTGCCAAAACAATTCCTATTAGAGGATCTTTGAATCAAAGGACAACTTTTGATAAGATGATCCTCTTCACCACACCTGAAACAATGATGTTTGAATCTAGGTCGATGATGTGATGAGGTAAAAATAGGATCAATAATAATCTCCTCGTCACATTCAGACAAACTAGAATCAACATCACTAAATGTCTCATACATCTCATGATGTTTTTGTTTATTTGAATCAGAGTTCTTCTTGTCAAAATCAAAACGTGATTCTTCTAACAAATGAGTAAAACTCGTACCATTGGTACCAGTGTCAGATAAAGACGAACTACATTTTTTTGATGATGTCATATTTAATGGTATGAAAGATGGAATAGGTTAAGAAAAGAACTTTTCGAAAGAATTAATTTTAAGTTGCTCAGTTGTTTTAGGAGAAACATCAGATTCATTGCATTCATTACCAGAACAAAAATCATCACTATCATGATTTGAAGTACAAGATGAAATAGAACTATGAAGAGAACATGAGACATTCAAGTCTGTTACATTTGAACTAGAAACAAACACTGAATTTAAACTAGACTTATTATCTAAAACAGATTGCTAATTGTCAGGTGTACTAGAACTAGTGCATCCAAGCCCACTAGTTGGTCCATAGTCGTAGTCTTCACGAATGTACTTAGAGTTATTCCCGACTAAACCTGCAGACATACTGTCAGTATCTGATTTGATTAAATCATTAGAAGGATGAGGAACAGGCATAGGAGAATAACAGTATGTACTAGGAGGAGGATAAACCTGTACATTTTCATAACCCAAACCTGTTTTAATTCTTGCTCCCCGTTGAGATTTACAAAGATCATCATGTTTCATTCTAGAAATAGTCCATTTATCTAACTTTGACTGAAGTTTGCTTGCTTCAAATTCAGCAAGAGCAACCCATTCAGTCAAAGTATTAACCTCTACATTTCTTTCCAAAACAATTCTTTTTAAATGATCAGTTTCTTTTAAAGCCTCATTTAATTTCAGAAAATATTTTGATTCATTCATTTTAAGTTCATCATTAATTCGTTTTAATTCTTTTCATTATCAATTAACAAACGATTAGCCTTATAAATCCCAAAAAGTCTAATTTTGCAAGCAGATGAACACATATCCTGTATTACCTCATAAGGAAGTCCCATTACCATCCTTTCGGCAGCTAAAGCTTTATCGCACATGCATGCTGGAGTACTTGATTTCCTTTCCTCAACAGTAGCGGCCGCATCATCCTTCTCTTTTCCTTTCGCAGCTTTTGAATTCCTTTCTTCATCTGAACCTGTAATATCCTCTTTCTACTCACCATCTGCCTTCTCTTCTTTCTCCTTTACTGAAGATTCATTTCCTCCTTTGAATTCCTTGAACAGCACAAATCCATCTTTATCAACTTCCATTAGTATAGTTCAGTCGTGCAATTGAACCATGCGGTTGATTCATTCGCACGACTAAGTGTTTAGTCGTGCAGCTGAGCCAATCTTATGTTACAATCATACGACTGATCCAATCTCCTGGTTCAGTCGTGCGACTGAGTCATTCGTGTGAAGTTATCCCTGCGTATGGTCCATTCGCATGGGCCATTCGTATGAGAACTTCATTTTGTAAAGTTTGAATGTATTAATTAATATAACATTATGTGTAACAATTCAAACAACCACAAACCTAATTAACCATTTAACATCGACTCATTACTGAAATATTATTAATCATTCCAAACATTATATCAGAATGAGACAAACAAGATCTATTACATTCATATCATGATCTAGGGACATACATCTATCAACAAACTCCCCCTTGGACCTAGATCTCTCTAATGTCTTGTTTTCTTCATTACCTGCTCATACTTCTTGTACTTATCCTCTTTTGTGACTCCTGCATGAATCTCAAATGCAAAACAGGGTCTTATGACATTCAGGAACTAGAGGGCTTGTACTGTATCCTGCGTATCTTAGAACAGTGGCCACTTGTATAGAGTGTAAACATCATTAGCTGACAAGTTGGTAGGCCACATTGGGTCAAATACCCTGATATCATCCATTTGGACCTCTTTGTTTAGGACTATGACCGCTTCTCCTGTCCTCCAATCATAGTACAACCACTTAAAGTGTGGAGTGAAGTCCTGTGCCATTTCCCTGAGTGGGATTCTTGACATCATGTGCGGAGGACTCCACTTCAACACTATCTTTGGCCTTCCAGTAATGGCATTAACTTCAGACCTTCTAATGTACCTTGTAGGCTGTTGGGGTCTAAAGTTAACCTACCTAGTGTGGTACTCCTTCATTTGGGCAGCCTAAAACCAACCTGACATCTTTCTCGTGTCAGCATACAACAGCTTCAGTTTGGCCAGTTGGTTGAGCTTAAAACCTGGTAGAGTCTTTAGATCATGTGGAAATCTAAAGTACTCTATGCCCTTCTTTCTCTTCACTTCTAGATGTTAAGGTCCTCAAAATATGCCCATGCTATAATCCTGCCTGACACCTTATGATGTTTCTTGACTCTGTAGAGTTTGGTGTAGGCGTCCTGGTTAGGTGCAGCGCGTTGGGCTTTGACTTCTTCAAAACAGGCAGCCCACTCAGCCTTTCGGATATCAACATCATCATTTGAGGCTTGGGCCATTCCCTCTGTCTTGTCTGACTCCTGCTCCATTTTGTCTAACACCTCAAACGTATCACTGACAAGGGATTCACCCAGATTGGGGACCACATTTCCCTGATTGTCAGCATACTGAGGGTAGTGCTCTGCAGTGACATCTTCTATCTATATTTCATCAACGTCGTTGAGCTCTTCGTCACTTGTCGAGTCGCACGTTGGAGCATCCTTCATAATCTCTCAGGATTTAGCTTGAAGATCTCAGCTAGTTGCTCATTTGATAGATCGTGAATTATTTCCCCTTCTTCAGGGGTATAACTCACCGACCTTCTGACGATCCCTTGCAGATCAAGTATCATAGTTAGCTGAGTCTTGATCTGCTAAAGGGGAGCAACATCGAACTCATCCCTCTCATAGTTTGGATCTGTTTGATTTAAACATGTAACACATCAAGCAGTAGTTAATAATCAAAATAGGAATGCATTAATATTTAATATAAACATCGAATACATAAGTTTAAATACATGATTCAAATACAAAAGTAATCAAATATATAGACATCTAATCATTACTTTTCTCTTGGATCACTGGATCATCGCTTGGTGGAGCAGAGGAGGAAGCTTGTTGGTCTTGTTTCTTCTTGGATCTCCTATCCTGACCTTGAGTAGAGGCAGATGCAGCTGCATCCCCTCCTTCTTCATCATCATCCTCATTCCTCTCCTATGTCCTCTCATCCTCAGTAGCCTCATCATCCTCAGTCTCATCATCATCATATTCATCATCATCCTTATCATCATCATCACCATCATTACGATCTCCCTCTTTAATCTTCAGAGGCTCATCTTTAGATCCATTAAGCTTGAGCATGATGGTTTTCTTAGCATTCTCCAACTCCTCAATCTTCTTAGCACATGTGACTCTATACTCTTGGAGTTGAGCGATCTTGTGGCTCTAAGCAGCCATTTGCTAGGCCTGCTCCTCGATCAACCGAGCCTGCTCCAAGATCAGGTGTGACTGCGCAGCAGTGAGATCTGCAAGCTGACAGATCTGTGCAGTCTTCTCTTCATCAGCACCTAACAGACGCATCACCATCCGATTCACTGCAGAAAGTTGTTCCTCTACCCCAATTGGAGGTAGAGGAGATCCATATATATGTGCGAGATGGGATGAGGGTCCTGCTTGGTGGCTAGTGGTGGTGGTGGTGGCTGTGGTGAAGATGGGGTTGGGTGTGTGAGATAGTGGAGGTGATGTAGGAGTGAGAGATATGGTGGTGGTTGGCATATGTACAGTAGTGGGAGGTGTGGTGGTGGTAGTGGTAGCTGTGGTGGTTGTGGTGGTGGATGGTGTGGCTGTAGTGGTGACGAAGGTGAGTCTTCTCTTCTTCTTCTTCTGGCCGTGGGGATGAGCCATCCTTTTCTTCCTCGATCCAGTCGAGGTGGATGCTCCCCCTAGAACATGGCTAGCTGACTCAGGGGCATAGCTAGGATCTGCATTCGTCTCTCCCGAATCCCTGGGTGTTCACCAACCACCTGGAGTCCGTACTCTGTGGGAACAACCTTGCTTCCCACAGTCCTCGTCAAGGGCTCCTCATCCGACTCTTCTTCCTCCTCACCAGGTATGAAGTCTTGGTGGAAACCCGCTGACTCAACTATGTCACCTATTGGGGCAGATACTGGGGGTATAACATATGAAGCTGTGCCCCTCGGTGGAATAGGCATATCATCCCCAGCATCCCCACTGTCATCATCGTCTGAATCATGCTGTGGGAGCAATAGCCTCTCATCATCTGAATTGCTGTCATCATGATGCCACTTGCGTCTACCTGGCGCCACATATCTTTCATTGGCCAGATGGCCGATCAACCTCTTTACTTGGAGCTTTACCTGCTTGCCCCGATACACTCTCATGCGGCCCAAAGTCATGTCATCCATAATCTCTACGGCAACCGCATCATGGCTCTCCTTGGGAAGTAATGGCAGCTTCTCGTTGAAGATCAGCTGCAGAAATCTCGGGTACATACAAAAACCCTCCTTCCCCTTGGCCTCTAGATTCTCCACCAGATATGAGAAGATCATGCTCGAGAAGCTGAAGGGGTGGTTCAGCACCAGTGCCACATAGGCATTCTGAATCTGGTCTGACAGGTCATCAAACCCACCCCTCCTAGAAACAATACACTTCAGGATCACATGAGCGAAGTATTTATACTGGGGACACAGGTTGCTCTTGTTGAGCACACCTGAGTTTACGTCCCCAGCGTACTTTATCCTGAGAAAGCAACCTCTGACTGTAAATGGATGTAGTCTGCTGGGGTGATCAGTATCATCCCCAAAATCAAGTACTCTCTGGATGTCAGCTGCTGTAATCTCAATATCCTCACCATGAATGGAGCTCCGTATGTTGTAAGGCTCACGTGAACGATCTACAGAGGCATTCTCCCAGAAAGCCTGATGTAACGACCTGTAAGGAGTACACGGTGTGGATATGGCTTTATGTATCTGAGAACGTCGAAGGAAAGCAATAATCTCTGTAAACTCGGCCCCATTCCGAGTCGTATGGTCCAAATGAGCACATATATTGTGCATTGGATTGATGGACCATCTCTCAGCCATTGACCTGAAACACAAGACATAGAACCATTAGAAAGTCATACATTCAAAATTCAGTTCAAGGTGTATAGTTTAAATTCAATCTGATTCATTCGTGCGAATGACTCATGCGACTGATGTCAGTCGGTTGTCCTTTCATGCGACTGAGCTCATTCGGGTGAATGAGACATGCGACTGAGTTCAATCTGTTGGCTGAGTCTGCGATTTGTTCAGTCAGCCGACTGAGTTCATTTGCATGGTGCATATATCATTTCCAGCAAATGCCACATATCCTCCATCTATAATCCGATAATTGGTCAACAAATCCTTTAATCCCGTCATATGCTTGGAACATCCGCTATCAACATGCCACAGACTGTGTAGAATCTTTGAAGAGGATCCCTGAAATGAATTAACAAATCATTTAGCCAGGAGAAATAGGGACCCAAGATTGAACAACTTTTGTTTTTAAAGAAGCAGATTTTTTACAAAAGAAATTATTAACTAATTTTGTCAATTTATTGCCAAAACAATTCCTATTAGAGGATCTTTGAATCAAAGGACAACTTTTGATAAGATGATCCTCTTCACCACACCTGAAACAATGATGTTTGAATCTAGGTCGATGATGTGATGAGGTAAAAATAGGATCAATATAATCTCCTCGTCACATTCAGACAAACTAGAATCAACATCACTAAATGTCTCATACATCTCATGATGTTTTTGTTTATTTGAATCAGAGTTCTTCTTGTCAAAATCAAAACGTGATTCTTCTGACAAATGAGTAAAACTCGTACCATTGGTACCAGTGTCAGATAAAGACGAACTACATTTTTTTGATGATGTCATATTTAATGGTATGAAAGATGGAATAGGTTAAGAAAAGAACTTTTCGAAAGAATTAATTTTAAGTTGCTCAGTTGTTTTAGGAGAAACATCAGATTCATTGCATTCATTACCAGAACAAAAATCATCACTATCATGATTTGAAGTGCAAGATGAAATAGAACTATCAAGAGAACATGAGACATTCAAGTCTGTTACATTTGAACTAGAAACAAACACTGAATTTAAACTAGACTTATTATCTAAAACAGACTGCTTTGTCAGGTGTACTAGAACTAGTGCATCCAAGCCCACTAGTTGGTCCATAGTCGTAGTCTTCACGAATGTACTTAGAGTTATTCCTGACTAAACCTGCAGACATACTGTCAGTATCTGATTTGATTAAATCATTAGAAGGATGAGGAACAGGCATAGGAGAATAACAGTATGTACTAGGAGGAGGATAAACCTGTACATTTTCATAACCCAAACCTGTTTTAATTCTTTCTCCCCGTTGAGATTTACAAAGATCATCATGTTTCATTCTAGAAATAGTCCATTTATCTAACTTTGACTGAAGTTTGCTTGCTTCAAATTCAGCAAGAGCAACCCGTTCAGTCAAAGTATTAACCTCTACATTTCTTTCCAAAACAATTCTTTTTAAATGATCAGTTTCTTTTAAAGCCTCATTTAATTTCACAAAATATTTTGATTCATTCATTTTAAGTTCATCATTAATTCGTTTTAAATCCTTTTCATTATCAATTAACAAACGATTAGCCTTATAAATCCCAAAAAGTCTAATTTTGCAAGCAGATGAGCACATATCCTGTATTACCTCATAAGGAAGTCCCATTACCATCCTTTCGGCAGCTAAAGCTTTATCGCACATGCATGCTGGAGTACTTGATTTCCTTTCCTCAACAGTAGCGGCCGCATCATCCTTCTCTTTTCCTTTCGCAGCTTTTGAATTCTTTTCTTCATCTGAACCTGTAATTTCCTCTTTCTCCTCTCCATCTGCCTTCTCTTCTTTCTCCTTTACTGAAGATTCATTTTCTCCTTTGAATTCCTTGAATAGCACAATCCATCTTTATCAACTTCCATCTCATCACTTTCCACAACCTCAGCAACTAACGCGTGATTTATTTCTGAACTTGTTTCTTCCACCTCCACACTCCAGTCAAAGTTTGAGATCAAAGCTGACTCCTTTTTTGAATTTCCTTCTTCCTTTTCTTTCTCTGCTATCAATCTTGGTACTCCAGTGTTACTAGGATCTGTGACAATTGGTAATGGACATTCACGTTTAAAATGTTCCAATTGTTTACAGTTAAAGCACCTCAATTTTGACTTATCAAATCCTAGTTTTGAGGTAGATGATTGACCACCAAAGTTCTTTCTTCCTGTTCTTTCCATGAATCTCCTGGCTCTTAAAGTTAACATCGCCATTTGCCATTGAATGTCAGTTTCTTCTAAATCATCAGGATCAACCTGATACATATCCTCCATAGTCATTCCTTTACCTTTCAATTCACCAGCAACAAGAGCTTCATAGCTCTGAATAAACATTCCAAAAAGAGCCATTGTTTCAGATGAAATTGAAGTTTCAGCATTCACCTTAGAATTTCCCAATTCTTTTCCAACATGATTACTACCACTCGAGAAATTACTTGTATTGCTCCCTCCTTGAATTGGATTTTGAATGTGAGAGTTTGCAGCGGATGACAACAAAGCAGCATTTTGAGAAAAACCAGATGTGGGCATCATAGTCTGGTTAAATTCTCTTCTTTTCATATCCAACTCAAAAGATTTCAACTTGTTAATGATATCCATCAGCTTATAATCTGTAAAACCTCTTTCTTGTTTGAGCATCCTCACTTGAAGACTCCATTGTGGTGGAAGAGAATCGAGAAGCCTGTTAACTTGTTCACTGTTGGAGAGTCTTTCATCATACTTCTTCAGAGTGCTTGAGACGGTTAAGAAACGATTTGTCAGATCTGTCAAACTTTCATTCTTGTATCCTACAAACGAATTGAACTCCTTTTCAGCTTGAATACTCTTGTCTTTCACCAGATCTGCATTCCCATCATAGAATTCACAGAGAGCATCATAAAGAGATTTAGCATTTTTATGCTCTGCAAAACGATTGTAGATGTCTGGAGCCAAGCAGAGAGTTAGAGCACCAAAAGCTTTTTGATCACGATCAATCAGTTTCAGATCTTTTTCAGTATAAGAAGATGGGTCTTTGTTCTGAGAAACGACATCACCAACCGTAACCGTAGGTATATGAGGACCTAAAATAATCGATTCCCATTGATTATGATCTGTGTAGAAAAAGAAAGCTTTGAGACATCTCTTCCAATCTTCAAAATTATCTCCATTAATGAGTCTTGGAGGTCTATTAGGAGCAACACTTTCAAGATCCGCAAGTGTAAGAGTAGTTAATTTCGACATGATAGTTTCGGCAGAAAAATTGATAATTTCGCTGACAAATTCGCTAACAAATTCGCTGAAAGAGGTGACTTGGCTAACAGTTTCGCTGAAACAATACAATCGCAGATACTTTCGCAAAAACAGACACTTTCGCTTGCAATTTCAGCAGCACTTTCACTTGAACAGAGACAACAATTGCTTAGTTTCGCTGCTAAATTCGCAGGAAACAAGCTTGAACTTTCGTTCAAAAATAGATTCGGCAGCAATTTCGCTTGATGATTGGTCAAAAACACTAATGAACTTTCGTTCAAGGGAATACTTTCGCTGAAACTCTAGAAAACAACTTCTGATCCAAAATAACTCATAATTTCACTGAATGAAGATGACAGTTTCGCTGTAAGAATAGTAATTCGCTGGTCGATCTCAAAACCCTTTTTCACCTCAAAATCAATCTGAAATCATCCAAATCTCAATGAATTTGAGATCTGATGATTGTAGATCTTCCTCAATCAAGAACAAGCATAATTCAATCAATTTCCATGCCAAAACAATGATAATCCAATGAAAATTGATTGAAACTAGATATTGACCAAAACCACAAAAACTCAACAAATCAAGGGCACTAAGGCTCTGATACCATATTGTTGGTCCATGTGATCGATGAACAGTACAATTGATAGGATAATTTGATCAATATCAAACACACAATCCAAATAACAACAATTGAGAAGTGAATATGATGAATCAAGACATAATTGGTACTCAAATGAACAAACTCACTCAATAACAACAAGCACAATTGTATTTCAATGAAGTAACTGCTTAGAAATGGTAGCTTGCAACAGAATTCCACGATTAGGTTTTGCAAGGTTGCCGTACAAAGTGAATGACAATAGTATATATAGCAGTCATAGATTCGCTGACAGTTTCGCTACCAGCGAAACTGTCATGCCGAAACTATAGTTTCGCCCGGCAGAACACAAGTTCGCCGGGTAAACTAAAACAGCAAACTATGAGCGAATGTATAGATTCACTCACAGTTTCGCTGGACTGCCAAAACTGCTAATTACAAACAAAATACAAAATGAAACTAACAAAAGTCCTATTACAATGTAAAGTAAACATCTATACTAAAGTGAGTCCAACCTAACATGATCTTCAAATTGGTTTCTGGGGAGGGGGTGAGGAATGAACTGACTTAGCACTTTAGCAACTATCAGTGTGGGCTTTGAGGGGCGGTTGCATGTGGAGATTGGTCCGAAGCAGATTGCACCCGGGGTGAGAGGTGCTCTTCAATGGTAAACCTCTAATTGAGATAGGTTCCAATAATGTGGGATCCCCAATTGTGGTTGAAACAGGTCCTGTTGAGAGGATACCTGTGCGGCTTCAGCAGTTTGAGTCTTGGATATAACTGGGGGGTTATAACCAGTATGTGCTTCCTGTATGGTGGTACAGGGGCATCCTCAGGGGACTCATCTCCCTGAGTAGCCTTTTTGGCTTTTTGGATTTGGGTTTGGTGGGGACTTTGGATCTAGAAGTGGAGGCTGTGGGTTCCCTCTGCTTGGGTTTTAGCATCCGGGCAACCCCTTTTAGAGTAGGGTCTGAGTTATGTCTGGAGTATACCTCATCTAAAACAGCTGGAGCAGGGACCCCAAGACCAACAAGGCCATCAGATTTTAATTGATTCAAAATTATGGCCATCAGAAACCTAGGATAAAGTAGCCATCTGTTTGCCACAGGTTTCTGAGCCAGATCCTTTAGTTCCATGAACACTATCTCAGAAAATTAAGATTTTGGCGTTCAAAGATAAAGTACAATACCTGTTGCCACCGTGAAGACATCTGATCCCAAGAAGATGTCTTTGAAGCAAGGCAGACATTCACCATATGAAAGATAAGTCTTTCGGCATCATGGAAGTGCTTTTGAAGAATGGTTGTAGCACTTAAGTCGCCTGCATACCCATTATTGATGAAAGACATATCAATGGTGCCTTTCGGGTATTCTTTAGTATATGTGCCATCATGCATTTAGGGTTTTCCGGATGATGTCGGGGGAGATGAGCACCTGTTTCTGGTTCCCAACGACTGGAGAGTGATTTGGCTATCATTCTCACCAGTTGTTACAGAGACGTTGGTCCAGAATTGGTTAAGGAATCAGGGTATATGGTAGGATTCAGAAGAAAGGCTATTCGGTATTGGGAATCCCCATAAGATCGATGGCAATATCAAACTTGTTCCAGAAAGCCGATTTCAAAAGGTAGGCAACACAGTTATGTCGGGGTTTGAGTTTCATGGTCGCCATTGTTGAGAGAGAAAAGGTTTGAAAACGGCTAATGAAATGTTTGGCTATAAGTGCAGGTATTTATAGGTTAAGAAAAGGCTGAAAAGAAAACGACTGAAAGTGTTGGTGTTATCAGTAGTGTAAGAAAACAACTGAAGACTTGGTTTTAACTATCAAATGTTGGAAAAAACTAAAGACTGGTTTTAGTCATCAGTAGTTGTGAAACTACTAAAAACCTTGGTTTTGTCTTCAGGTGTTGAAAACAACTGAGGACTTGGTGTTAGTCATCAGTAGTTGTGAAACTACTGAAGACATGGTTTTGTCATCAGCTGTTGTAAACAACTGAGGACTGGTGTTAGTCATCAGTAGTTGTGAAATATTGAAGACATGGTTTTGTCATCAGCTGTTTAGGGTGAAACAGCAGTTGTGGAAACGACTGAAGAGAAAATTCTCATCAGTAGTTTTCGTCAATTCTTAGCTTTTCAGCTGTTCATACTGTCCTCAACACTTACTTATTAGACTTTTTAGCTGTGTTCAGTGGTTTCATAGGACATCAGTACTTATTTGTTTTTACTGACATCAGTAGTTATAACTACATCAGTAGTTTGTAACAGAATCAATACATATTTGTGACATGTTTACTAATGATCATCAGTACTTGTTTACTGAGATCATCAGTAGTTATCACTTATTCTAGCTGCAGCATACCAAACCTTAACACAAGGTTTTGGAAAGTTGAACTATCCAAAGGCTTAGTAAATATATCTAAAGCTCATCAGCACTAGGCAGAAACTTTGGATCAATCAGACTTTTTCAAAACAATCCCTAATAAAATGGTGTCTGATCTCTATATGTTTGGTCCTAGAGTGCTGGACTGGATTCTTGACAATGCACAGAGCTGAAGCACTATCCATTAATAATGGAGTCTTAGTCTTTGTAATGCCATAATCCAATAGTTGGTTCTGAAGCCAGAGTACCTGAGATGTACAACTTGCAGCAGCAATGTACTCTGCTTCAGCAGTGGATGTAGCAACAGATGTTTGTTTCTTACTCTGCCAAGAAATCAAACAGTTGCCTAGGAATTGACATCCACCAGAAGTTGACTTTCTGGTTAACTTACACCCTGCATAGTCACTATCAGAAAAAGCAACTAATTTGCAAGAGTGTCCAGTGGAATACTAAGACCTAGAGATTTTGTACCTTGCAGATATCTAAAGATCCTCTTGACTGCAATCAAATGAGACTCTTTAGGAGCAGCCTGAAATCTAGCACAAACACAAGTTGCAAACATGATATCTGGTCTAGAAGTTGTTAAGTACATCAAGGACCCAATCATACATCTGTAAAGTGTTCATCAACAGCTTTACTTTTCTGATCTGCATCCAGTTGTGTGGTGTTGCTATGGGAGTAGAACAGGGCTTACAATTTTGTAATCAAACTTATTCAAAGATCTTTTGTATATTTTGACTGATGAATGAAGGTTCTATTAGCCTGTTGTTTGATTTGCAAGCCTAGAAAGAATGTAATTCTCCTTGCACTCATTTCAAACTTTTGTTTCATTAAATTTGTAAAATCATCACATAACTGGGGATCAGAGGATGCAAAAATTATATCATCAACATAAATTTGAACAAGTAGCTTATGCTGATCCACTTCTTAATAAACAAAGTTTTATCTATGGAGCCTCTAGTGAAATTATTTTTAAGAAAAAAATTTGAAAGGGTTTCATACCAGGCTCTAGGAGCTTGCTTCACCCATAAAGAGCCTTATCATTTATACACCCAATCAGGATGTTTATTGTCCTCAAAACCTGGTGGTTGACACACATAAACCTCTTCTTTTATTTTACCATATAAAAAGGCACTTTTGACATCCATTTGAAAAACTTTAAGATTGTGGAGTGCAGCATAGGCTAAGAACAATCTAATTGCCTCTAGTCGGGCCACAGGGGCAAAGTTTCATCATAATCAATACCTTCTTCTTGTGAAAACCCTTGTACAACCAGTCTAGCCTTGTTCTTGACAATAAGCCCATTTTCATCAGTTTTATTCCTAAACATCCATTTAGTGCCTATTGCACACTTACCTGGGGGTAGAGGAACCAGTTCCCACACTTGCTGCTTTTTGAACTGAAGTAGCTCAAGCTGCATGGCTTCAACCCATCCATTGTCTCTCAAAGAAACATGATAGTTCTTTGGCTCTAGCTGACTGATGAAGAGAGCATAGAAGCAGAAGTTGGACAATTGACTTCTGGTTGAGACACCAGCATTGATATCACCAACGATTTGAGACATGGGGTGATTCTTCAGCTCTTGGTACACTATAAGATCAGTGCAAGTGTTTGTAGCCGTTTTCGCAGCAAAATGTTGATCCAGATTCTTGAAACCAAGTATGAGATGGCAATTCACATGATGTAGAGGAGTCAAAAATCTCATCAGCATTTGTTGTGGATGGAGCTGCTGAAGCTACAGGAACATCAAGTTTAGCAGACTCAGGCAGTTGGTCACTAAACTTGAAAAGGTGAGTACTGATATCATCATCATCTTCAGTACCACCAGGTAAGACTTTCTGCAGAAGATGATTTATCCACATGATCTGCAACAACTGGAGTTGATAAGGAACTATTGCATATGTCCAAATCAAACAACTCCACAGGGTTTTTTGGAATTTTATCCTTAGGAGATTCATTGAATTTCACATGCAAGGTTTCTTCAACTATCTTTGTTCTGCAGTTGAAGACTCTGTAAGCCTTGCATGTGGATGAATAACCTACAAAATACCCTCATCCACCTTAGGATCAAATTTGTGGAGTTGATCCTTTGTGTTGAGAATGAAACAACGACACCCAAAGGCTTTGAAAAATGAATTGAGGAGCCAAATGATGTAGAACTTCATATGAGTCTTCATCACCTATGATTTACTAGAACTTTATTTGTACATAGCAAGCTGTATTGACAGCTTCAGCCCAAAAAGTCAATGGCAAACCAGAGTCAGCCAACATAGACCTTGCATCTTCAATTAGGGTCCTATTCTTTCTCTCCACTACTCCATTTTGTTCTGGAGTCCTTGGGATGCTAAACTGCCTCTTGATTCCTTTGATAGATAAAAATCATCAAGTGTATGGTTTCTGAATTCAGTTCCATTATCACTCGTTATACACTTGACTGATAGGGAATACTGCTTCTCAACATACAACACAAAGTTTTAATCATCTGAGCAACCTCATCCTTTGAATGCAGAAGAAAGTCCATACAAATCTGAAGTAATCATCCACAATTACCAAACAGTATTTCTTCTTTACCATGCTCATCACTCTCACAGGACCAAATAGATCCATGTGCAGTAACTGCAAGCAGGCAGTGGACTTAGGTTCTTCATAGGAGGGAATGAGACTTTGTGTTGTTTTCCATTCAAACAAGCAGTGCAGGTTTCATCACATTGGAACTCCTTTTTGGTAGACCTCTCACTAAACTATTGTGGATCAGCTGATTCATTTTTGAGATTAACATGACCCAACCTTCTATGCCACATTTAAATTCCTGAGGAGAGGCTTTGGAGAACAGGCAAGGATGACCCTTCAAATCAATCTTCTTTGACAAATCCAAGGCATATACTCTTCCAATCCTGTTGGCCTTTAGGAGAGTATGTTCATCCAATACCTTGTCAATCAGCCTCAGAACTGGGAAGACAGAATCCTGCAGTTCTGGCTTGTGAAAAGTGCAACATGCCCTTATCACACATCTGACTGACACTCAGTAGATTATACTTAAGATTCTCCACATGGTTAACATCATCAATCTGATATCTCCATTAGACACATATCCTTTCCTAATGATGTAACCCTTAGCATCATTTCCAAATGAAACGAATCCCTCTTTCCTTGAGAGTAGTCATTAGAAGAGAACTGCTCCCAGTCATATGCATCGATCCTCCACTGTCTACATACTAGATGCTCCTTTGGCATGCTGAAGAACCTGCATTTATCATAAAGAACTAGTTAGGTTTTGAGACCCAAACCTTTTTGGTTTTGGGTCTTTTTCATCAACATTTAACCATAACTTGTTCTCATGATTAACAGCTGATGAAGGTGGAGATGGTGCTGAAATGGATTCCTTGGATTTGGACTTGGAATACCTTTTCAGTGGTTTGATCACAGGTGCATCTAGTTGGTTAACTCTTCCCAACAAATGTTGAACCATCATAACAAGTTGTGTCTGATTTGTAGCTAAAGCTTTCAGCTCGTGGACATATCAGTACTTGTTTTTGATGAGTTCCTGTGACCCACCATTTCCTCCTTGAAATTCACAGACTTAGTCTGATGTTTGTCATGAGGAGCACTATCAACTGTTCCATGATAAACCCTATCCTTCTTTTTGAATTTGGATGAAGGCTTGGGTTTATCACATTGGGATGACTGTGGTACAAACTTGGTCTCAAACTCATTTTTCATTTCATCCATCTGGATTTTAATGAGCTTATCTCTGTTGAGTTTAGAACCCATTCTGTACCAACATTCATCAGAAAAATGATTGAATTTACCACATATTTTACATGGCTTATTCTTCATCTTGGATGATCAACTGCTGATGTGGAAACTACTGAAGGTGTGCTCTTCAGTACTTTCCTCCTTTCAGTACTTGTGTTAGTACTGAAGGATCTGTACAACTGAAGACTTGTACTTCAGCTGTTCTCTATCCGTCCTGAAAGACCGTATGATAGATTCATCAGCAGTTGTTAATCCTTTTATTTCAGCTGATTTGAAATGTTTTTCAGATGTTGTGACTTGCCCTTCAGTACTTGAGGTACTTTGAGGGACAACATCTGAAGTACTCAGCTTCATGTGCTTATCAGTAGTTAACCCATTAGGCAATTGATTTGCTGAGGTATTAAACTGATTTCATCTTCTGATCTTGGGAGATCACTTGAGGATGATACACATGATGATGTGGTTTGGAAATTACTTTACCTTCAGGTTTTACTATTGATTTTGGAGTAAAATCTGTAGGTGGTGCAATGTGATTGTAACCTATTCCAAACTTCACATTCGAAGCAGATTGCTTGCTAAGCAGCATTTCAAATCCCTTGCCGGATGATACCAGCGGTCACACTCAACTTGGGTAGCTGCAAGTTTTTCTTTGAGTTCTTGTGGTTCTTAAGAATGACCTCTATAGCTTAGCCTTTTCATCATTTAATGGCATTTAAGCTTATAAATCTCATCATCTTTGTCATTAAGAACAGACTCATACTCAGCTTTTCTTTTGGAAAGGATTTGCTCAAGCTCAAGATTTTGATTTATTAAAGCTACATTTGCCTCTCTAATAGAGATAAATGCAGCTATGCAAGATTCAGAACATAGCTTGGCCTTAGCCTCAGAGGATACCTGAGTTACCTGTGATGAAGATGCATTGGAGCATGAACTCTCAGTAGACTCCAGGGCCATGAGAGCAAGATTCCCAAAAGGATGTTCACCACCATGTTGACCATCACTAGAAAATAAATGCTCATTACCAGAGAGATCATCTGGTAAACTGCTCCAGTCAACAACACCAGGGGTGAAGAAGCTGTGATGAGGTTGTGATTGAGATGATTGAGATGGTAGAGGCTCAGGTAAGGCTTGAGGTTGTTGTGCAATAGGAACTTGAACTGGATTTGGCTGTGGCGTGTAATAGCAGGGATATGGATATGACATTGGACCCTGAGGGACAAAATATGCAGGAGATATAGGTTGTGCATGATGACCAGAACTAGCAGGACATTGCCCTCTGTTTTGTGGACTATTGCTTGGAAAAGTCACAAAAGGTGCAGAGGAGTTAGATCCAGTTGATCTACACTCTCTTGCAAAGTGTCCAAGCCTGTGGCATTTGTGACACCTCAACTTACTCTTGTCAAAACCAACTTTGGTTTTGCCAGAGAGTCCTGGAAATTTCCTACTAGTTCTCTTGTAGAACTTTTGAGATCTGATATTAATCAAGGCCATTTGGCTTAGAATATCCATCTCTTCTAAGTCATCATCAGCAATACCTTTCAAATCATCCATAATGAAGCATAGATTGTCACTATTACAGCCTGACTGACTATCAACACTAACAAATGCATGATCAGAACTGTTTGAAGAGAAATCTATATGCTCATCATAATTGCTTTCCAATGCAGCATATTCTGACTCATGACCAACCAAGGTAGTGTTCCCTGGTACAAAGTCATCAGTGAGCTTTCCTGATGATGCCAGTTTCCTTTTCTGCTCTATCTCTTTTTCAAATGTAAGCAATTTCCCATGGAGTTGGGTGAGAGATAGGTTATCCAGATTTGCACTGGAGCGTAGGATAATGGTATATGTGTCCCATCTCTCAGGAAGTGATCTGAGGAATCTGTTGTTCATCTGGCTATTAGTGTATTCATGTTTGACCATTTTCAGCTCAGAGATCAAACAGGAAAAACGCTCAAACTGTTGAGTCAGTGACTCACCCTTCCAATGAGAGAATGTCTCATATTATTTGGCAAGGATTTCTTTGTTGTTTGCTAAGACCTTATCTATTCCACCAAATTGTTCCTTCAATGCATTCCAGAGGTCATGAGCAGTTTCATGATGCATAAGCCCAGAATAGATTTCATTAGGTAGAGCCATGGCCAGAATACCATGCGCTTTAGCATCAATCTCAAACAATTTCGATCCTTATCTGAGTATTGTTCCTTCTTCTTCGGAACCATTTGGTTGGTTTCCGGATTGTTCACCATAGGCTTGTGTGGACCATGTACCACAGATGTCCAACAACCTGAACTGTTAACAGACAGGTGATGGAGCATTCTTCGTTGCCATATGTTATACTCAGTCCTAACCAGCATCGGAGGCTTGGTTGAGGAACCGGTATTGTGAGGGTCATTAGAAGGAGTATTCATTCTCATATTCAACCAAATTCAATTAAGTTTTAACTAATTTAGTGCAAAACACAACAAACTCAATATGAACCAAGAGAAAACTCAAAGCAAATAACCGAAAGCAGCAGAAATTCAATGATCTATAACCAATTCTTGCAAATATGCTAATTCAATCAAACATAGATATTGAAATAGCAGTTTCAATGATCAACTGTTAGATCGATCAATGAATAACCTGCTCTGATACCAATTGTTAGGATCAGAGATCTAAGTTTGATTAATTAGAGTAGATCGCAGCGGAATTTGAACAATGAATTAGAAAATTCGCAAGAACACAATTGATATTCAATGAAAACTAAATGGTTATAGAGAGAGAATTCTGCAAAAGAATATTTTATTCATATGCTTTCGTGGTGGCTGAATGTCACACATTACAACTAGGTCAACATTCCTTATATAGGGAATGTGACGTCTGCTAATGTCACTTGATAGTGATATCTAACAGAATTATACAAACTACTGAAACTATGCAAACTACTGAGAATGTTCTCACTACTGATTACATCTCAAAGAATGCTAAGTACAAAAACATAAAACTACTGAACTACAACTACTGAAACTATAACTACTGAAAAGTAAATTACAAGTACTGAAAGGAAATCATCACAACTACTAAAGTTAATAACTTCAGCTGTTGTGACAACTACTGATCACTTTGGTCTTCAGTCTCTGTCTTCAGTCTTTGTCTTCAGTCTTTGTTCTTCAGACTTTTACTTTCAGACTTTGTCTTCAGCTGATAGCTTCAGACTTTGTCTTCAGTACTTTTCTTTCAGACTTTGTCTTCAGTACTTTTCTTTCAGACTTTGTCTTCAGTCTTTGCTTTCAGACTTTGTCTTCAGTAGAAGTCTTCAGATCTTGTCTTCAGAGTTTATCTTCAGACCTTGTAATCAGCTGATGTTTTCAGCTGTTGTGATCTTCTTCAGCAGTTGCAATGTCTGTGGGACTTAGAGGTTTTTTTGATCAGGCTCATTGGTTCTTTTAGTCTAACACAATGTTTGCGGAATCAACGTTGGCTTGGTTAATTGTTTGTATTAGATTTCAATATCAATAAAGATTCAAGAACACGGTGAAAGAAAACACAATTAATGAATGAAGAAATATTAAATTCAAATGTATTTCATTAAAACATGTTAATGATTACAAATAAACAATGAATGAATGATATTGAATTTTGTGTTTGATGATGTGACGGCTGCTAGGGTTTGGTTGTGTGATTTGATGTGATGTTTTTCTATTGTGGAACCATCGTATTGCCATCGTATTTGTAATTGATTCAAAACCTAGGATCCATATTTGTAGACACTAATGTTTCTGTTAAAGAAACACTAGATCTCTTGGGATTTGAAATTGATTCAGTTGAGAAATCACCGGATCTCTTGGGATTCGCATAACTGACTTTTTGACATGACAACTTGTTGACTTGTAACACTTGTATTATATATATACAAATATTTGAATTCCACATGAATATTGTCTTCCATAGGTAATTGTTCTTCCGCAGGAGACTTGTTGCTTAGCAGGAAACTTGTTGTTCAGCAGGAACTTGCTCTTCCGCTTGAGTCTTCACTTGGAATTCTCACTTCACTCCAGTTGATTGTGTAGATACATAATGCTCCTAGTTTATGAGCTTAATGTAAATGTCTTTCATGTCTTACACATATGTAATGAATTGATTCAATGATATATAATATGTGGTTGTTGCTTATTAATGTTTATCTATTTCATATTATTATTGTGTTGAATATAATTCATATGTATGAACTTATTATATAGGTTTGAAGTTATTGTACATAGTTCTTAGTCAATAATGATTGAGAAATGTGTTCAACCTAGTCGGATGAGTCTTCATGCGAATGGACCATACGCATGAATACATCATGCTTATGGACTAGTCGCATGACTAAACCAGGAGACTGGATTAGTCGTACGAATGAGACATAAGATTGACTCAATCGCACGACTGAACCTTTAGTCGTGCGCATGACTCAATCGCATGATTCAGTCATACGACTGTACCATTGCTAATGGTTCAGTCGTACGAATGGAAACTAAAAACCTATAAATACCACTTAATTCGTGGAAAAACATAAGAATTCCAAACAATTCGATATACATAAACCCTAGTCGTCCAGAGCACCTAGTCCAACTTCATAGTTTGTTCATGATCGATTACATTTAGTTTATTCTCATATCGATCGGGTAAATGTTCTCACTGATTAGATCGCCAATCAAATAGAATTCTGCACTGTTTGATCTGGTTTCACACATTATTAGTTAGTATTTCGTGCGTACATGGTCCTAACAAGTGGTATCAGAGCTTTGGCTCTTGATTTTGCGTGTGATTCGATTAGTTTTGGTGTTAAACTTAACATTTTCATTCAAAAGAGTCATTCTTTTGAGTTAAAAAGTGTTTTTGACGTTTTCTAGCATTAAAGTTTCGATATTTAACTATACGGCAGATTAGGGTTCTTGTGAAAATCTCGTTTTTGTGTCAAAGTGTCAAAATCTTCGATTTTGCCAAAAAGCACCTTCAGTAGCACAAATAGCTCATTTGTACGATTGAACTCGTTCGTACACTCCATTCGCACGACTGAACTCGGTCGCATTATTCATTGCACGACTGAACAGATCCAGTCGTTTGTGTCCATTTTTCTTGTTCATACGCACGACTGAATCCAATCGCACGATTGAATTCATTCACACCCTTCATTCGCACGAGTGAACCATACTTATAGTCCATTCATACGATTGAACCTGTCCTATTCTCCAAGTACCAAGTTTATACAAATGGAAGATGTTTGCTGCATTTACTGCCGGGAAGGACTCACGCATCTTGAACTTTCTGCTTCTGAAAAATGAGATAGGAAATCACAATAAACCACCAAAGCTTATAACGTTAGATGACTATCCACAATGGAAATATCGGTTCGAGATTTCCTTAAATGGAGTTGACCCCAATCTTTGGACATCCATCGAGACTAGTTACATGGTGCCATTCAGTGCTAATTGAGTCAAGTTAACCTTGGGAGGAATGAATGAAACACAATAGATACTCTTTAATGCTGAGAAGAAAGTTTATGCTCTGTTGACTCAGTCAATACCGAAAGACATCTTTCAACAGTTTTCTGAGAACAAACAGGCCAAAAAGCTATGGGAGGCTTTAGAGAAGAGATATGATGGTAGTGCAACGTTAAATGCACTAAAGGCTAAGGATCTCAAGAAGGAGTTTGATAATTTCTCCTCCATTGGGAATGAGAGCCTGGATGACATAATTGATAGGTTCTATCATCTTATGAGTGAGCTGCAAACTCACAGTGTAACCATATCAATGGAAGATAAAGTTTCAAGTTTTGCTAATGGGTTACCTGATAAATGGGATTCATTTGTGTTCAATCTCAGACAGAATGACATTCTTGCAACATTGGACATAAATGACTTCATCTTGAAGTTAAGAGATGAAGAACTGAGGATAAAATACAAGTCAAAGAAAGGATCCTACGTTCAGAATCCTTCACTCTACAACTTAGTTTTGTCTCCAGCTGTTTCAGGAGCACCTTTACAAACAACTTTTGTGTCTAGCTAATCTGCTTCTTCCCAATCCACAGCTTTAGGACCAGAAGCGTCAGGGTCATCTACTACCCAATATATAGTGCCTGAAGCCAATAGTACAAAGTTGAAGACTAAGAATCTCGGTAATATCACAGTGGAAGTTGCAAAGGAGCAAATGGATCTTTTGACTAGAACTCACTCGGAAAGATATATATTGCTCATCGATCCACATAGACAGTGAAAGATAAATATAAAAGAGTACAGAGTAAACATGGCATACAGTAAAGAGATAAAACATTACATGATTGTATAGTTAATGCGTGCTCACATAAAAAAAGATGAAGTTTTCATAAAAATAGTATTTTCATATGTATACCTACAGAAAATATTTTATTACTTTTAAAACTAGAACTCACTCAGCAATGCTGACTTTTATACATTTTCAGTTGGCAGGTAAATATTGCTGAGGATGGCACGAGGGTGAAGCTACTCGGCAGGAAAAGACTGACATCCATTCATACTTATTATTGATGTTGTTTTGTAATGCAATTAAACAATTTCTTTTGTATTCGATTAAACAATAGTGTATTGCTCAACAACAGTGTTTTAATGAAATGAATGGTTTTTGTTAAAATGATTCTGCTGCTTAAGTTTGTAAATTTATAACGTTTATGTATTTAATGCTGTGAATGACCAACTGTGAAGTCTCCGGGAACGGGCCCTTACACAGTTTGACTTCACACACTTTCAAACACTTAAAATTTTACCTTTTGATATTGAACATTATGACCGATGATCATCTCAGACATGACCTTTTTAATTTAAAATCATTTGATCACCTTAGACGTAATCTTTTTAATTTTAAAGCTGATTGGTCACCACAGATGTGACTCAATTAATTTAACACCGATTTTTCACCTTAGACGCGACTCGTTTTAATTTTGAACATTTTGGTCATCTCAGACGTGTCCCCTTTTGAGTGAGTGATTCATAGACTAAGTTTAGTTGTAGAGTCCGACATCTACATAACGAAAGACTAGAAAACAAAATTAGAAAACAACTTGAAATTTAAAACAAGACATATTTTTGTGTTTGTGATTAGAGATGGATTGAAATCTTTTAAAAAAACGTCTAACATATTTAAATCCTGGACAGCACAGCTTCAAGTTAATTTTATTTTTTCTGGAACGATTCATTATGGAATCATACAAGTATATCAGAATCATTTGGGACAATTTAATAAACCATTTTGTGCTAGATTCTTGTTTTGACCGAGAGTCAATAGCAATTTTAGGAAATCATGCTAGAGCTAAGATGCACACAATGATTTTGACTGTCAAGAATTACAGCTCACGATGATTGTCACTATATTTGTCCACTTAAATCCATACACAGATTTTTGACTCAAATTGGTGATGAGTTAAGGTTTAATTATTTCAACAAGCATTTGTGGATCCCACACTTATATGGTAATCAACATTCCTCAGGAGATTTTGAGTGGTCTAAGGGTATTTGACAAGAAGAAACTATTCTAAAAGCTTTCAAAGAGATGCCAAGCCTTAGGCCAGTGTCATCGCACAATAGAGAGGCGCAAACAACAATGAATTCTTGAATATTTAGGTTATGCTTATCCGCTGATAGTGCTCCTCATTGACTTCATCCGCATTGAACCCCTTTGCTCATCCGCATTTCCATACTTAGTCAATGCTCATCTGCATTTCCATACTTAGTCAATGCTCATCCGCATTGACCTCATCCGCATTGACTTACTTTGCTCATCCGCATTTCCATACTTAGTCAATGCTCATCCACATTGGCCTCATCCGCATTGAGTTACTTTGCTCATCCTCATTTCCATACTTAGTCAATGCTCATCCGCATTGGCCTGTTTCATCACTTATGCAGATTCTAAAACTTAACATATGAGCCTTAAACATCAAATTTCAATTCACCATTCATCATGTTCTAAGCTTACATCATACATTCTAAATCTTAGAAACACAATCATACATCATCAAGCATGAACATAGTCACACATCACATCATAACATCATCAAACACATTCAAGCATACGGGTCCGAAACCCAATTAATAAAAACATACATTCATGCATTTCCAGCCCCAAAATCAGTTAAAAACCAGTAAAAGAGGGGTCCTAGAACTCAGCTTTGCAGCTCTTGAGTATGGCTTCCTCCAAACTCGTTTGCAAATTGAATTCAACCGCTTAGAACCCACTAAAAACATACTCGAACACATACAAACACACATAAGCATAAACCCGAGGATAAGACCAGTCAAGAACACCATAAAAGCATGAATTCTTACCTTGAATTCGAATTCTTTCTTCTTGTTCTTCTTCAAAGCTGAGAATTTGCTGCTCCCAGCTACTCTCTCGCTCTAAAACCCAAAAATCAGTGGTGTATGTGACATATGGGTGGCCATACCACCTTTTACACCCACTTTTCAAACATTTTGTCCTTTTGGACACTTTTTACCCCTAGACTTGGGTTTTATTTCTTTTCCTTCTTTTGTGTCACTTTATTCATTCTTTTCTTTGACTTTAAAATAACCGGGTGTTACAAGTCCACCCCCCTTAAATAGGTTTCGTCCTTGAAACCTGTTATTCCTCAAAAAATTATGGGTAATGTTGTCTCGGCTCTTCTTCAGTCTCCCACATAGACTCGGATCCCATCCTGTGCTTCCACTGTATACGCACAAGGGGAACTACGTTATTCCTCAGCCTCCTTTCCATTTTATCAATGATTGCCACTGGTTGCTCCACGTAATTGAGCCGTTCGTCTACCTCGATATCCTCTAGTGGAATAATCATGCCTTCATCGATTAAGCGCTTTCTCAGATGAGATACATGGAATGTCGGGTGAATTCCACTTAACTCATCGGGTAACTCTAATCTATAGGCTACCTCTCCTACTCGAGCAATGATTCGGAAAGGGCCTATGTATCTCGGGCTCAACTTTCCCCGCTTTCGGAAATGAATAATACCCTTCCAAGGTGAGACCTTCAACATAACCCGGTCACCCACCCAGAACTCAATCGGTCTACGTCGTTTATCGGCATACGACTTCTGTCTATCTTTTTCTACCTTCATGAAGGCCTTGATCTTCTCAAGCTTCTCAGTCGTAGCCTCGATTACCTCGACGCTCCCTAACTCTTTTTGACCAATATCACCCCAACAGACGGGTGTTCTGCATCTCCTACCGTATATCATCTTGTAAGGGGCCATACCAATGCTAGCATGATAACTGTTATTGTACGAGAATTCAACTAACAGTAGGTGGTCATCCCAACTCCCACCAAAATCAACCACACATGCTAACCCGTGCTAATGTGTAACCTCGTCCCTATTGTGTCGTGGAATTTCTTCCAGAATTTAGATGTAAACCGAGTGTCACGATCGGACACAATAGACACCGACACACCGTGACGAGTTACAACCTCCTTGATGAACAGGTCAGCCAACCTCTCGGATGAATATGTCTCGCGAATCGGTAGGAAGTGAGCACTCTTCGTCAGACGGTCCACAATCACCCATATGGCATCATACCCTTTCGGAGTACGTGCCAGCTTCATAATGAAATCCATGGTGATGTGTTTCCACTTCCATTCTGGTATATCCAAAGGTTGAATCTTCCCATACGGCTTTTGATGCTCGGCCTTCACTTGCAAACAAGTAAGGCATTTACTCACATACCCCACCACATCGTGCTTCATACCCGACCACCAATAATTTTTCTTCATATCTTGATACATTTTCGTGGCACCTAGATGAATGGAGTATGGAGTCTTGTGAGCTTCATCCATGATCTTCCCCCGTAGATCACCAAATCGAGGAATCCACACACGTCCAAATCGGGTTTTAACACCAAGTGTGTTCTCACCCAATTCCCCAACCAAACCTCTCATCCTTTCAGAGTTAAGATGATCTTCTTTCAGTGCCTCATCTTGAAACCCTTTGGCTTGCTTCATTACATCAGAGTTCATGATCAGTTGGCATGCTTTCCCCCGAATCGGTTTGGGCCACTCCTTTCGGCTAAGGGCATCCGCCACGACATTGGCTTTGCCCGGATGGTAGTGGATCTCGCAATCATAGTCTTTTATGAGCTCCAACCATCTTCTTTGTCTCATGTTCAGGTCCTTCTGCTTAAAGAAGTACATCAAGTTCTTGTGATTAGTGAAAATAGTGCACTTCGTCCCGTACAGATAGTGCCTCCAAATCTTTAGTGCAAAGACCACTGCTGCTAGCTCCAAGTCATGTGTAGGGTAGTTGACCTCATGAACCTTCAACTGTCAGGATGCATAGGCTATAACCTTCACTCTCTGCATTAACACGCACCCCAACCCCAAGTAGGAAGCATCCGAATAAACCACCAGATCTTCACTTCCATCGGGTAATGACAGAACGGGAGCTTGAGTCAACCTCGCCTTCAATTCTTCGAATGCCCTCTCTTGAGCTTGACCCCATATGAACTTCACATCTTTTCGGGTCAACTTAGTTATTGGAGAAGCAATCTTAGAGAAGTCTTGGATAAATCTTCTATAGTAGCCAGCCAAACCCAAAAAACTACGACTCTCAGATGGCGTCTTGGTGAATTCCATTGCATAACCGCCTCCACTTTCGCCGGGTCCACCATAATCCCGTCGGGATTCACCACATGACCCAAGAACTGAACTTCACGCAACCATAATCCACACTTAGAGAATTTGGCAAACAACTTCTCCCTTCTCAGCGTCTCTAGAACCTCCCGAATATGACCGCCATGCTCAATCTCGCTCTTCGAATAAATCAGGATATCATCAATGAACACAATCACTGATTTATCCAGCATCGGCCGACACACACAGTTCATCAAATCCATAAAAGCAGTCGGCGTGTTGGTCAAACCAAAAGACATGACAAGAAACTCGTAGTGACCATAACGCGTGTGAAAAGCTGTTTTAGGGATATCTTGCTCCTTCACCTTCAACTGATGGTAACCAGATCGAAGATCTATCCTTGAAACCCAACTGGCACCCTGGAGCTGATCAAACAAATCATCAATTCTCAAAAAGGGGTAGCGGTTCTTCACTGTCAACTTATTCAGCTCACGGTAGTCAATACACATCCTCATACTACCGTCCTTCTTCTTTACAAAAAGGACCGGAGCACCCCAAGGAGAGATACTCGATCTAATAAACCCCTTATCAAGCAGCTCTTGCAACTGCTCCATCAACTCTTTCATCTCTATTGGAGCCAAACGATACGGTGCCTTGGCAATGGGTTGGGCACCCGGTATCAAGTCAATCTGGAACTCGATCTCACGGTCAGGTGGCACTCCTGATAAGTCTTCTAGGAATACGTCTGGAAAGTCACACACCACGGGTACATCGGGTAGTTGTGGTATTGGCGTATCCACATCCTTTACATAGGCCAAGTAGGCACTACATCCACGCCTCATACACTTTCCCGCCACCGCCATTGAAATTACCTTTGGAATCGTAGTCACTCGATCACCATAAACCGTCACCGAACTACCGTCGGGCTTTGTCAAATGAATCATCTTCTTACGACACACAATGTTTGCCTCGAAATCCGCCACCAATCCATCCCAAGAACCAAATCAAAACCACCCAAGGTCATCACGAATGGTCTAACAGGAAACTTATGACCTTCTAGCTCCACATCACAGCCCTCTAACATCTCAAAAATCCTGGTAGACTTACCTATGGCAGTTTCTACATTGAAGGGCGCATCAATACGTCTTCTACTAACAGGCAACTTAGCACAGAAAGCAGTAGAAATAAAACTCTTACTAGCACCAGAATCAAATAGCACAGAAGATAAAGTTTGGTTCACCAGAAACATACCGGACAGGACATCAGGGTCTGTTCTATCTTCCTCTTGTGTCATTGTGAATGCTCTGGCATTCGCCTTTGGTCCTTCACCTCCAGTTTTCTTCACCCCAGAACCCTCAACTCTTGGCTTCTTACACTCCCTGCTCATATGTCCACTTCCCCCGCAGTTGAAACACTTCATACCTCCACAGTCTCTAGCCATATGACTAGGCTTTCCACACTTGAAACAAACATTCAAACCCCATCTACACTCTCCATTGTGCTCCTTCCCACACTTGCCACACTTTTTCAACCCGGCACTAGATGTGACCACACGGCGGTCATCCCCTCGAGCCTTCTTGTTACTCGTCGAGGCACCACCCCGACCAAACCTCTTCCCGTTCCAGTTTCCATCACCTCCACCCTTTCGACTACCTTCAATCACCGCCACCACAATCCTTTCATCATATAATCTCCTTGCTAGATCCACTGCTGACCTAAACGTGCTTGGTCGGGCGGCGATCATGTGCCTGCGAATGTCCGTCGGCAAACCCTGAACATACCTCTTGATCTTCCGAGATAGAGGTATCACCTGATCCGGCACCAGACGTGCCATTTCATTGAACTTTGTGGTGTACTCTTGTTGTGTCATCGTTCCCGCCTCAAATTGCAAAAAAATCCCTCTCAACCTTGTGCATTTCCTAGTGAGGACGAAACTCCTCAATCACCAACTTCTTCAGTTCGAACCATCTCATTCTTCCAATGGCCATGCTGCCTTCAACTTGGACAATATTGTCCCACCAGCATAGAGCTGAGTCCATAAACGAGTGGGTAGCGAACTTAACTTTCTGGTCCTCTCGGCACTCGCCTCACCCACCGGTGAGCAGCAGCAGCAGTGCCGTTACCATCAAAAGTAGGGGGCTTGCATCTTATAAACACCCCATAGTTACAGCCTCGTACCGTCTCCTGCACAGGCTCTGCTTCTTCCTCTTCTTCTTCGTCATCAGACGGAACCGTCTCAGTCTCGGGCTGTCTTCTTTCGCTCGTAGGTCCACTCCTTTCCCTTCTCTCCCCCTCTCTAACTGCCTTTATTATTTCGGTCACCACAGACGGTAGGATCGTCTGCATGACTTGATGCACTTCTTCCATAACCTCCTCCTTCATTGAGGCTCTCAGATTAGCACTCTTATCTCCGCCCTCCGGATGAGGGGTTTCTGGTTCTTCATGAACCACTTTTTCGGCCCTAGGCCTTCCTCTCGTAACCCGTGGTTCAGCACCACGTCCGCCACCACGCACAATAGAGAGGCGCAAACAAAAATGAAATCTTGAATATTTAGGTTATGCTTATCCTCAGGTCAGTGTCACCGCATAGCAGAAAGGCACACAGCCTATCTTCTTGTTAGAGCATTTATTTTTCTTTTGCACATAACGCACCAACAACATATGTTATTAGCTTGATTGCATTTAGCATATTTCCATGTGCTTTGCTCATTTTATGGTCATCCGCACACATTTGTGGCGTTTATTTTGCTCGTCGCCCCTTATTGGAAATGCGTTGATTGTGTTAACCAGGGATAAGATGGGAACCCACAGCAAGTTGAACAACTTAGATTGAATTTAAACCATCAATGAGGTCTACACATCTATTGTGTTGAATCTACCGACACATCATATAGTGAACTAGCAACCTCTAGGTCTAATTTCTTTATATTACCTTAGTAGCAAACTAGTTTTTTTTTCATTTTTTCTTTTATTTTGCTTAGACTTCTCAGACTTATACTTTGAATTTTGCATCTTAATCATTTAAATTCTTTTGAAGTCCCAAACAATTTGTTCCCTGTGTACTATCATTTTCCATTGACGTTGAATCAGAATCACAGATTTGATTTTATTTCTTTTAGCTAAGCTGTCCTCCTCCTCATTTTTAAGTAAATAAATACTGCACTAATTTAATAATAAATTAAACTATTCTCCCAGTAAAATTCTAAAACCGAAAATCTTTTTGTGTTTTCGGATTTTTAATAGACAGGAAAATAAATAAAATAAAAGAAAATAAAGAACTTGTCGGACTACGCACTTTCGTCGTCAAGAATCACATCACTTTTCTTTTTTATGCCATTAACCTCTAGAAGATATAAAAACCTCAGTTTATCAAAAGCTTTTGTATAGAGGTCGGCGCGTTGAAAATCTTTATTAGTTTTAACAACACTGATTAATTGCTTTTCAAAACAGTAACGTATAAAGTCATATTTAATACCGATATGTTTTGCTTTAGGGTGTTGGACCGGATTTTTGGTGACAGCAATAGCAACAAAATTATCAACAAAAATAGGGTGTTAGAAAATTGCAAACCGTAGTCGCGCATTTGCTGTTGAATCCAAATGATTTGTGAACAGCAACTTGCAGCAGCAACGTATTCAGCTTCGCATGTTGACAGAGCAACTGATGCCTGCTTCTTACACTGCCAGGTGACTAACCGTCTACCAAAGAACTGACAACCGGCAGATGTTGACTTGTAATTCATTTTGCAACCACCATAGTCCGAGTCACTATACACTGTAAGCTCAAAGTCATCATCATGAGGATACCACAACCCGAGTGTTGGATATCGAAAAATCCGTTTCATGCCAATGAGATGATTTACTTTTGGTTTGGCCTAATATCTTGAACATAGACACATGGCATACATAATATCAAGACGAGAAGTTGTGAGATACATAAGAGATCCGATCATTCCTCTATACATGGTAGCATCAACCAGATCACCATTTTTGTCAGGTGCCACGTCATGGTTCGTGGAAAGTGGAGTTCCAGCAACAGAAGTGTTCTCCATGTCAAACCGACTGAGGATATCACCTACATATTTGGACTGATGCAAAAAAGATTCCTTTTGGTGTCTGATCCACCTGTAAGCCGAGTGTAAAGCCCCGTTCCTGGGACGCTCACAACTGGTAAATCATCGCACATAAAACATATACTTTATATTTAATCATTCATAAAACATTACAGTGGAAGTCTAAAGAAATAACTTTTCATATCATTAAAAATGCTTTTGCGAGTTAATACAAGTGTTCATTTCAAAACATCATTCGTTCGCATTATAATGCAAAAACATTAACAAAAGAATGCCATTCAACATGCCAAGTAGCTGCTCTGTGCCATCCTCAGCAATGCTCACCTGCCAACTGGAAAATGCATAAAAGCCAGTGTTGCTGAGTGAGTTCTAGTTTAATAATAAAACATACTTTTTCCTTCATTTAAAACTGCTCTTTTCTATTGCATGTGATCATACATCATACATACATACAGATAATATCATTATTATCTTCGTCATTTTGTCGTTCATACTTTCATTCATTCATTCATTACTTCCAGTGACATGTACATTACCCCGATATTGTGCACGAAGCGGGTCACTGGGCCTGAGGTCTTTCATAGACCTCGAACATTATGCATGAAGCTGACTCCAGTACCTAGGGTAAGTACATTCACCATTTATCTTTCTCTTTCATTCCGGATCAATGCCCTATGCTATACCCCGAACATTGTGCATGAAGCGTGTAACTGGGCCTGAGGTCTTTCATAGACCTCGAACATTGTGTATGAAGCTGACTCCAGTACCTAGGGCAAGCGGCAAGGATCCCATTCATATGGTCAATAACAAAGATTGGACCCCAATCCTTTGGGGTAGCTACCCGCACACCGTTGAGCTAACACCTACATAGGGTGTGCACCTCCATACATTTGCTTGCAAGCCTTTCTTATATTCATTCATTCATTCATTAATGCATGCATTCATCATCATGTTCCTCTTCCATTATCTTTCACTTTACGTTACATAATACTTCGTTCGTTCATATTATAACACGTAAAGTCCTAGGAAAGATAATCATACATCATCATAAGGAACATAAAAATATCATTCATACATCATCATGCAGGGCATCATACATACATAACATACATCATGTATAACCATGCAACATCATCATCATCATGCATAAGCATCAAGCACATATCATTACATGCCCATCATACCATCTATGACCCCAAAAGTCAACTTACATAACCCCCCGGGAATCTCCTAGGTCAAAACCTATATTACTCCTTTTTCTCCCAAAAAGTCAGAATTTTTCTAAGTGTTCATCCACATTGACCCTATAGTTCATCCGCATTTGCTATAGTTCATCCGCATTGGATCTACTTCATCCACATTTGCTATAGTTCATCCGCATTGGATCTACTTCATCCGCATTTGCTATAGATCCGCATTGGACTTACTCATCCGCATTTCCCAGACTTAGTCAAATGCTCATCCGCATTGACTCCCTTTGCTCATCCGCATTTCCATACTTAGTCAATGCTCATCCGCATTGACTTACTTTGCTCATCCGCATTTCCATACTTAATCAATGCTCATCCGCATTGGCCTCATCCGCATTAACTTACTTTGGTCATCTGCATTTCCATACTTAGTCAATGCTCATCCGCATTGGTCTGTTTCATCACTTATGCAGATTCTAAAACTTAACATATGAGCCGTAAACATCAGATTTCAATTCACCATTCATCATGTTCTAAGCTTACATCATACATTCTAAATCTTAGAAACACAATCATACATCATCAAGCATGAACATAGTCACATATCATATCATAACATCATCATACACATTTAAGCATACGGGTCCGAAACCCAGTTTAATAAAAAACATACATTCATGCATTTCCAGCCCCAAAATCAGTTAAAAACCTGTAAAAGAGGGGTCCTAGAACTCACCTTTGCAGCTCTTGAGTATGGCTTCCTCCTAACTTGTTTGCCAACTGAATTCAACCGCTTAGAACCCACTAAAAACATACCCGAACACATACAAACACAAATAAGCATAAACCCGAGGATAAGACCAGTCAAGAACACCATAAAAGCATTAATTCTTACTTGAATTCGAATTCTTTCTTCTTGTTCTTCTTCAAAGCCGAGAATTTGCTGCTCCCAGCTACTCTCTCGCTTTAAAACCCAAAAATCAGTGGTGTATGTGACATATGGGCAGCCATACCACCTTTTACACCCACTTTTCAAACATTTTTTTCCTTTTGGACACTTTTTAACCCCTAGACTTGGGTTTTATTTTTTTTCCTTCTTTTCTTTCACTTAATTCATTCTTTTCTTTGACTTTAAAATAACCAGGTGTACACTGAGAAAGAACTTCATCTCCCCTATTGCACTCATCTCAAACTCTGCTTTCATTACAGATTAAAATTCTTTACATAATTCTTCATTCTTGGAACCGAAGATTATGTCATCCACATATATCTGTACCAACAGTAAATCACCGTCTTTTTCTTTAATGAATAAGGTGCAGTCAATCACCCCTTTGCGAAAGCCATGTTTCACCAGATGAGTTGAGAGTTTCTCATACCAGGATCTAGGGGCTTGATGGAGCCCGTAGAGAACCTTGTCCAGTTTGTAAACTCTATCCCGATGATAATGATCCTCAAATCCTTTGGGTTGACTGACGTAGACTGTCTCACGGATTTTACCATGAAGAAATGCACTTTTGACATCTAGTTGCTAGACTTTAATCTTCATTTTGGATGCATAGGCTAGAAAGATACGGATTGCTTCCATCCAGGAGTGGTGCAAACAACTATCTCATTATCCAGATTTTGAAACCCAGGTTCAGTATCTGAAGTTGTTAGAGTATACGGTTCCGAAGTGTCAGAGGCATCAGGATGTGATGCTTGTGTACTTTCATTAGTGGGAACTTGTTCCTCCTATTCCACATTAGCAGTCTCAACTGCTTCATCATCAAAAAATGAATCACTTACTTCAAGCTCTCCCCCTAAAGGGCTAGAAGTATCATCTAAGGGAGCCGTTGATGTCGAGTCTGATAGTGGAGTGTTCATAACATCGTACATCATCCTTGCAAACAGCTCATCATCAGTGGGAGAAGGCTGTAAATTGAAGGATTTAAAGAATCCCTCATAGTCGAAGAAGAAAGAGGGTCCTTTTCCAGCAGGGGGTAGTGTATCTTTGAACATCAACGTTGCACCACACTTCTACCTAACCCTTTGAGTTGTTATAAACTCTCTTGTCTGGTATGTTGTATCCGAGAAAGATACCTTCTTCTTCCTTCTCACTAAACTTCCCTGTCTGAGTTTTCTTCAGCAGCATGCACGGTGCGCCAAACGGTTCTAGATACTCCAGGTTGGGTTTACGTCGCTAGAGCAATTCATAACATGTTTTCCCATGTCATTTGACCACTAAGACTGGATTGAGTGTGTAACGAGCATTAGCCACTGCCTCATTCTAGAATTGAATAGGTAGTTTCGAGTCAGCTAGCATTGTCCTGGCAGTCTCTATCAAGCTCTGATTTTTCCTTTCAACAATGCCATTCATCTGTGGAGTGTAGGCAGAGGTAAATTGGTGTACAATTCCTCTCTCTCTACAGTATGCCTCCATCCACTGATTCTTGAACTCAATTCCGTTGTCTGATCAAATCTGCCTTACTTTCAGCTTGTAGAATGATTCCAAAGTAGTAACTAGATGTTTGAATGATTCAAAGTTTTTGATTTGGCTTTTAGAAATATCACCCAAGAGAATCTTGAGTAATCATCCGTTACTACAAAGCAACACAGATCTCCAGCAATGATCTTTGTACTGACAGGGCCAGACAGAACCATGTGTAGAAGCTCAAGAGGAAGATCATTTGATTGAACTTTCTTTGCTTTGTGAGCCTTCTTGGTTTGTTTCCCTTTCTTGCAGTCTACGTAAAAATTCGGAAGTTGGAAGTTTTTAACAGTTACTCTATTCACTAAATCATATTGGACTAAATGATTCATCTTCCTTGGATTAATGTGTCCCATTCTCCTATGCCATGAGATTGAATCCCTCTCTGTTGCCTTTGACAAGAAGCATTGAACAGTGTGATCAGTTGTGGAGGCTTTTGATAGATCCAAAACATACAAATCGTTATATATTGTAGCTGACATAAGAACTTTATCCTCCCCATCACATAGTCCTTCTTCAACATGTAGAACTTCTTATTGTCAAATACAACTTTAAATCCTTTATCACAGAACTGGGAAATAGAAAGTAAGTTGTTCTTAGTTGCTGAATGTAGTTGAACTTGTCAAACTTAACTTTCTCGTTTCCTAGTTTGCTTTGTGTTGTGATGTAACCTCCTTTGTTTCCATCAAACGAAACATTTCCCCCTTTAATTTGTCTGACGTTGAAAAAGAGGGACGAATTCCCTGTCATGTGCCTAGACGCCCCACTATCAATAATTCAGGTATTAGTGATAATGTTGTAGCGGACACCTTGCACTTTCAAAGAAACTTATTAGTTCAGATTTGGGACCCAAGCCTTAACTGGCTTGGGTGACCCGGAGGAATCACACATCATAAAATCAACCCATTGTCCTTTAGAGGATGAGGGCGCATCTTTCTTCTTAATTTCCTCACTATTAGACACTATACTTGATTTTTCTTTCCATAAACCAATTTTGTGTAAGGCGTGTTTGTGATAAACAGACGACTGGCTTATTGTTTGAACTTTAGGTTTACTAATACTCTTAAGTGGAGTAATAGATCTCCTTTTAGTAAAACTTTGTTTTGTATCATTAAGTTTATTTTCTTTTTCGGTGTCTGATAATAAGGACAATTCGAAGAGATATGTCCTCGTTTTCCACAATTGTAGCAAGATCTCCCTTCTACAGATTGAGGAAAATATTTTTGTGGGTTTGAGTTTTGTAAAGGTGTGACCTTTGTCTGGTTGGGTTTTGTCAATTCCCTTTTAGATGTTCAGCCTTATTAACAAAATTAATTTTTTTAACGTTTTGAACATCTTTAACTTGCACTTTATTTGGACTTTGATGATTAACACATTTCTGGTTAACTGGTTTCGTCAATTTGGGTTCTAATGTGGACGTTCGTGACCCTGACCTTACATTAACCCTTTTAATTTCATCATCCAAATTCTCAGCTGGCATTTTTCCTTTTGATTTCAAAGTAGGCTCCTCTTGTTTAGTGATAGAGTTCATAGGTTTACTTGTAGAATCAGGATCACTAACCAGAGGAGTGGACACCACATGATCCTTTATCGGGTTATTATTTATAGGTCGACATATTGTATTTAAAAGGATTTCATGTGGTGGTGGAACTACTTTGTACCCCAGACCTTCCCCATTGTTTCGTTCTTTCACTAAGTTTCGAACTATGTGAGAAGAACTAGCCCAACTATGCATTTTTGTTTTAAAGAATTTACCTCGACTTCAAAAACTTTTTTTTCCTTTTTGGTCTCTTTTAAAGAATTTAAATAAAACTTTATATCATTTGATTGATTTAAGGCAACAACCTCGGTTTCCCTTAATTGTTTCCCCAAAAGTTCTATCTTTTCTTTAAAATTGCACTTATTTTGTTTTAATATACGTTAGCTTCAGTGCAGAGTTGTAAATCATTTACTGAGTTATCCTTATGTTCTAATAACCTAGCAAATTTCAGATCAATGCTTTCTCTAAATTTATTATATTCAAGACAAGCATGTTTATCAAATAATTGGTCTAGAAAACTTACCTGTGATGAATCGGTTGAATCAGCCATCAAAGCAGAATTAGATCCTTCAGTGGCTGGAGATTCTGAAATTTCTCTAAGCTCTTCTTCAACCAGGTGATTTACCATGTTCGCAGCTTCTTCAACATCTGACATCGATTACTTAGCTGCCATCTCACCTTCACTAGCAGACACATCATCTACTGCTTCGACAAAGGCAATATTTGATTCTCCAGGAGAAACAAAACAAAGGACCAGTCTTGCCCTTCATCACCTTGAGCAGTAAGAGCCTTTGTCTCTTTGCTTGAAGAAGCAGTTCAATTGTGTCCTTGTCTTGACGGTTGAAGGTTGGAAATGGATTTCCATTACCTGTTTTATTGGGCTTTACACATTCACGTTTAAAGTGCCCCTTCTCACCATAGTTAAAGCATGTTACTTTGGTTTTGTCAAAACCAAACGTCGTGTCCTTAGTGGCTACTAGGTTCTGCCCCATCTTCTTGACAAACCTTTTAGCTCTTCTGACTGCGCTTGCCAAGGCCCACATGATGTCCATTCTCTCTAGCTTATTCTCATCAACTTGCTCGTAATCTTCATCTCCAAGATGACAATTTCCAATCTTCCAGGCAACTAAACCGTCATAGGATTGGACAACAGCTGCTAGAAGATCCATGTGCTCCTTTGCAACTTCCACTGTGATATTACCGAGATTTTCGGTCTTTAACTTCGTAGTGTTGGCTTCAGGCACTATGTATTGGGTCCCTGATGACCCTGACATTTCTGGTCCTGAAGCATTGGTTTGGGAAGGAGCAGATGAACCAGACACAAATGTTGTTTGTAGTGTGCTCCTGAAACAGCTAGAGACGAAACTGAGTTGTAGAGTGAAGGATTCTAAACGTAGGATCCTTTCTCTGACTTGTAATTCATCCTTCCTCTCTTAACTTCAATACGAGTCATTTATGTCTAACGTTGCAAGAATGTCATTTTGTCTCAGATTAGACACAAATGAATCCCATTTCTCAAGCAACCCATCAGCAAAACTTTAAACTTTATCTTCCATGGATGTGGTTACCCCATGAGTGTGCAGCTCACTCATGAGATGATAGAATCTGTCAATTATGTCATCCAGGCTCTCATTCCCTATCAAGGAGAAATTATCAAACTCCTTCTTGACAGCCTTTGCCTTCAGAGCCTTTAACGTCGCGTTTCCATCATACCTCTTCTTTAAATCCTCCCATAGCTTTTTGGCCTGTTTGTTCTCAGAAAACTGATGAAAGATGTCTTATAGTGTTGACTGAGTCAACAGGGCATAAACTTTCTTCTTAGCATTGAAGAGTATCTTTTGTGCTTCATTCATTCCTCCCAAAGTTAACTTCACTTCATTAGAACTGACTGGCACCGTGTAACCAGTCTTGATGGATGTCCAAAGATTGGGATCAACTCCATTTAGGTAAATCTCGAACCGCTATTTCCATTGTGGATAATCGTCTAACATTATAAGCTTCGATGGTTTATTGTGATTTCCTATCTCATTTCCAGAAGCAGAAGGTTCTGGATGCGTGAGTCCTCCCGGTAGTAAACGCAGCAAACTAATCTTCCATTTCTATAAACTTGGTACTTGGAGAACATGACAGTTTTAATCGTATGAATGGACTAGAGTATGGTTCACTCGTGCGAATGAAGGGTGCGAATGAATTCAATCGTTCAATTGGATTCAATCATGCGTATGAACAAGACGAATGGACTCAAACGACTGGAGTTGTTCAGTCATGTGAATGACGAATGCGACTGAGTTCAGTCATGCGAATGGAGTGTACGAATGAGTTCAATTGTACGAATGAGCTAGTCATGCGATTAAAGGCTGTTGTTTTGGAAAAATCGAAGATTTTGACACTTTGACACAAAACGCGATTTTCCTAGAAACCCTAATCTGCCTATAGTGATAAATCGAAACTTTAATGCTAGAAATGTCGAACACACTTTTTGACTCAAAAAGATGACTTTTTTGAATGAAAACGTTAAGTTTAACACCAAAACTAATCGAATCACACGCAAAATCAAGAGCCAAAGCTCTGATAGCACTTGCTAGGACCGTTACGTACGGAATACTAACTAATAATGCGTGAAACCAGATCAAATAGTGCGGAATCATATTTGCTTGGCAATCCAATTAGTGAGAACGTTAACCTGATCGATATAAGAATAAACTAAACGTTACGAACGAGTAGGAATCGATCAAGAACGGACTTTGATGTTGGATTGGCTTTCTTGGACGTTCTGGACGGCTAGGGTTTGTGTATTCGAAGTGTTCTCTTAATAGTTATTGAATTGTTATCAATTTTCCTGTTTTAATACGAATTAAGTGGTATTTATAGGTTTGTAGTTTCCATTCGTACGACTGAACCATTAGCATGGTTCAGTCGTGCGACTGAATCATGCGATTGGGTCATACGCACGACTGAGGTTTAGTCGTGCAACTAAGTCATCTTATGTCTCAATATCCAGTCTCCTGGTTCAGTCGTGCGACTGGTCCATAAGCATAATGTATTCATGCGTATGGTCCATAAGTATGGTCCATCAACATGAAGACTCATCCGACTAGGTTGAACATATTTCTCAATCATTATTGACTAAGAATTATATACAATAACTTCAAACCTATATAATAAGTTCATACATATGATTATACTCAACACAATGATAATATGAAATAAATAAACATTAATAAGCATCAACCACATATTATATATAATTGAATCAGTTAATCACATATGTGTAAGACATGAAAGATTTTTACATTAAAGCTCATAAAGTAGGAACATGATGTATCTATAGGATCTCATAATGAAATCGGGCACCAAATCTCCCATTTGCATTCACATTCACCGTATCAAATCTTGAGTTGTCCTAGAACTTGGCCATTCGGTTCTGGCTGATGGATGCCATTTGGGACACTTGAATGGCCAAAAAATCTATGTTGTGCTCCTTCAACCCTCTAACTTCCTTCACTTCAACTTCCCCCCACCTCCGCCCCTCAAATGTTTATTGTCAAGAAATTCATTTCTTACCAGCTTCCTCGTTTTCTTCATTGATCAAATCCCTCAATTGAATCTCAAAACCATCCATTTGAATACGAGAGCACTTACCCACCTCAGTCATATCTCTAATTTCTATTTCAACATCTTCGTTTACGCGCAACTACTATAGATGGATATAAAATTTTCAAGTTATTTTACTGAAGTTGGATGCTTTATTATTTATTTTTTCTTTTCGTTAGATAGCTTCTGATAGTCAAGGCTCCCATGAACGTATAAATTCTTAATTATTAAGATTTGCTTATTTATTTAGATTTTATTCAATTCAAAATATCCTCAAGATTTAATTCTAATATTTTACTATAATCCCTGTTGGTATTATAAGAATTTATTATTTTATTACATTTTAGAAATTATAAAACAATTATATAACTTTGTTTATTAGTATACTAGGTTAGAACCCCGTGTATTAAACGGGTTGAATAAATAAAATATAAATAATTAGTAATGAAAATATTTAATTATAAAACGATATGATTGAAATTACATATGAGTAATAATATAAGAAATAAAACAATGATATCATTATTTTAAACTTTTGTTTTTAAACCCTAATTGCATTTGTAATAAACATATTTTGCAAAACAAACCATTTTAAAAAATATCAATAATAAAAAATATTTTATTATAACTTTTAATTTTAGTTATTTTGTTTATAAAAAAATCATTTTAAAAAACCATTTTAAATTACTTTATATTTTTAAACATGTTTGTTGTTTTAGAAAATTGTCTTATTTTTAAAATTTTGTTTATTTATAAGTTACATTTATAAAAACATATTTTTCTTAATTTATTGAAAAACAATTTTTAATCTTAAAAAATTAAATAATATTATAATTATTTAAGGTAATTGTTTAATAGGAGAAAAACGGAAAAGTTAAATTAAATGGTTTAAAATTATGGCAAATGGCATCTTAAAACATTCTTTTATTATAATAGATACTTATAAAGATTATCTATGTAACGTTCCCGTCACAAAAAAACAAAATTTTGAAATATGTAGTGGTATTTAAATTTATATACCCAACTAGAGTTGAACAAACCGGGTATTGGGCCGGACCCGGAACCGGATTCAAACCGGTACGGGCCAGCCGGTTTTTTTGGGAACCGGGTATGGGTGAACCCGGGTTCGGGTACGGGTCGGGTTGGTCTTACTTAAAACCCTACCCGGCCTACCCGGTTAGGGTCGGGTCCAGTTCGAGTACAACCGGTTTTTTTTTTACTATTATAATTGCTATTAATATTAATATTACTAGTATTATTATTATTATTATGATTGCTATTACTATTATTATTATTCTTACAATTATTATTATTATTATTATTATATTATTATTATTATTATAACAACATTAAAAAAACATCTATAACTCATTAATTTATTATTTATTTATTAAAATAACTGAAAAAATACATTAACGAATCAATAAAAAATAATATTAAATTTTTATTTAACTAATCGACTATTTTCTTCGAGAGGCTTCATCAAATGCTAATTCTTCGTCGGATATGCCAGAAGATACTCCTTCTACCTCTTCATCGTGTACTTTACATTCAATTGCAATTTCGTCTTCAAGATATGTCTTGTCTTATATACGATCCATCGCGTCTAAGTGGTCATTCAAACAAATGCACATCTCCATCGCTTCCGGAGTTAATATTGTTCTCCGTAATGATATACCCTGCCACTAAGAGAAAATGCAGACTCCGAAGCTACCGTAGAAGCTTGGACGCTTAGTAAATCACGGGCCATAACGGAAAGAATTGGAAATTGGGATTCCTTTCCTTTCCACCAAGCCAAAATATCAAATGCATGATAATCTTGAGTGCTTATAGTTGAAATAAAATTCGTCGTACTATATATACCAAGTTCGCTTGTGGGGCGTTACCCCTTTGACGCTTAGCCGTCACATCCCCAACAACATTCAACATAGTCATAACGGGGTCTTTAACGAGGTACTAGCACTTGAGGTTGATTCTCTTGGCGTAGTTATATTTACGTTAGGTCCATATTTATTTAAATAAAAATTATAAATTGTTCGGACCTGGTATTTGAACGAAATACCTAGTGATTAACGTGTAAACCAGATCAAATAGTGCGGAGTCCTATTTGATTGGCAATCCAATCAGTGAGAACACACGAAGAATCAATCAAGAATTGAAACTCACGTTAGAAATCGATTGGGAATCGATCTAATGTGTTCTATGAACTTGGAGAACGAATTGTGAGGCTTCTGGACGGCTAGGGTACGTTGGAGTCGTAAGTAATCAAAGCTCTCTATTTTTCACGAATTGGGTTGTATTTATAGGTTAGTATTATTCATTCGTGCGACTGAACCATTAGTATGGTTTAGTCGTGCGATTGAACCATGCGGTTGATTCATTCGCACGATTGAGTATTCAGTCATGCAACTGAGTCAATCTCATGTTATAATCATACGACTGATCCAGTCTCCTGGTTCCGTCGTGCGACTGAGTCATTCGTATGAAGTTATTCATGCGTATGGTCCATTCGCATGGGCCACTCGCATGAGAACTTCATTCTGTTAAGTTTGAATGCATTAATTAATTAATATAACATTATGTATAACACTTCAAACAACCACAAATCTAATTAACCAATTCAATGTTGACTCATTAATGAAATACGAAACATTATAAATATCAAACAAGCAATATCATTTCATTAATCATTTCAAGCATTACCTCAGAATCAGACAAACAAGATCTATTACATCATATCATGATCTAGGGACATAAATGTATCAACAAACTCCCCTTGGACCTAGATCTCTCTAATCTCTTGTTTTCTGCATAACCTCCTTGTATTTCTTGTACTTCTCCTCTTTTGTGACTCCCGTGTGAATCTCAAACGCGAAGCAGAGTCGTATAACGTTCTGGAACTGGAGGGCTTGTACAATATCTTGCGTATCATAGAACAGTGGCCACTTGTATAGCGTATATACATCATTTTCCGACAAGTTTGTAAGCCACATCGGGTCGAATACCCTAATCGTATCCATTTGTCTCTCTTTGCTTAGGACTATGACCGCTTCAGCTGTTCTCCAATTGTAGTACCACCACTTAAAGTGTGGAGTAAAATCCTGTAGCATTTCCCTGAGTGGGATTCTTGACATTGTGCGCGGAAGATTCCACTTCAACACTATCTTGGGCTTGCCAGTAATGGCATCAACCTCAGACCTTCTGATATACTTAGTAGTTGTTGGGGTCTGAAGTTAACCTATCTGATGTGATACTCCTTCTTTAGGGCAGCCTCAAACCAGCCTGACATCTTTCTCGGATCAGCATACAAAAGCTTTAATTTTGCCAGCTGGTTGAGCTCAAAACCTGGTAGAGTCTTCAGATCATGTAGGAATCTGAAGTACTCTATGCCCTGTTCTCTCTTAACCGCATAAGCATTAAGATCCTCAAAATACGCCCATGCTATGATCCTTCCTGACACCTTGTGATGTTTCTTGACTCTATAGAGTTTGGTGTAGGAATCTTTCTTTGGTGCAGTACGTTGGGCTCTAACTTCTTCAAAACATGCAGCCCACTCAGCCTTTCGAATGTTGACATCATCATTTGCGGCTTGGGCTGTTCCTACTGCTTTCTCTGTTTCTTGCTCCATATTGTTCAACACCTCAAAAGTATCGTTGACAGGGATTCACCTAGATTGGGAACCACATTACCCTCATTGTCAGCACTGAGGGTAATCCTCGGCAGACATCTTCGATCTCGACTTCATCAACATCATTGAGCTCTTCGTCACTAGTCTAATCGCATGTCGGAGCATCTTTCACTATCTCATCTGGATTTAGCTTGAAAAGCTCTGCCAGTTGCTCGTTTGATAGGTCATGAATTATTTCCCCTCTTCAGGGGTATAGTTCACTGACCTTCTGACAATCCCTTGCAGATCAAGAATCATTGTTAGCTGAGTCTTGACCTGCTGAAGGGAGCAACATCAAACTCATCTCTTTGGTAATTTGGATTTGTTTGATTTAAACATTCAACACATAAGTCATTAGTAATTAAACAAATATGCATTCACTTAATATAAACATTCAATACATCGTTTTCAATACAGGATTCAAATACAAAAGTAAATAAATACATAAACATCTAGTCTTTACTTGTATCCTGTATCATAGTATCATCACTTGGAGGAGCAGAAGTAGAAGCTGATTGATCTTGTCTGTTCTTTGACCTTTTCTCTTGACCTGTAGCAGAGGCCGATGCAGCTGCATCCCCTCCTCCTGCTTCATCATCATCGTCCTTCTCCTCTGTCCTATCTCCTTTGGTTTCTTCATTCTCCTTAGTATCACTCTCAACATCCTCATCATCATCTTCATCATCATCATCTTGTCCCCTTCATTGATCTTTAATGGCTCCTCCTTAGATCCTTTCAGTTTAACAGGATAGTCTTCTTTGCCTTTTCCAACTCCTCTATTTTCTTGCTTGATGAGACACTATGTGATTTGAGTTGGGCTATCTCAGTGCTCTGAGTAGCCATCTGTTGGGCCTGCTCCTCTATAACTTGAGCCTACTCTGTAATTATGTGAGATTGTGCAGTAGTCAAGTCAGTAAGCTGGCGGATCTGGGCTGCCTTTTCTTCATCTGCAGCAAGTAAGCGTATCACCATTCTGTTAAGCGCAGACAGTTGTTCCTCTACCCCGATTGGAGGTAGAGGTGATCCATAAGTATGTGAGGGATGGGCTGGGGGTATTGCTTGGTGTGAAGTGGTGGTGGTGGTGGTGGCTGTAGTAAAGATAGGTCTGTGAAATGATGGAGGTGATGTAGGAGTAAAGGATATGGTGGTGGATGGAGTCTGTGCTGTTGTGGGAGGTATGGTGGTGGCTGTGGTAGCTGTGGTGGATGTGGTGGCTGTGGTGTGTATGGTGGCTGTGGTGGGTGTGGTGGCTTGGTGGATGTGGGTGAGGAAGGTCACCCGACGCTTCCTCTTCTTCTGACCATGGGTTTAGCCATTCTCTTCCTCCTCGTCCTTGTTGAGGTGGAAGCTCCCCCTACAACCCTGCCTGCGGACCCCGGTGCATAGCTTGGGTCAGTATCAGTCTCTCCGGAGTCTCTCGGTGTTCACCAACCACCCTTAGCCCATGTTCTGTGGGAACAACTTTGCTTCCCACAGTTCGCGTTAAGGGCTCCTCATCCGATTCATCCTCCTCCTCCGCACCCTGAACAAAATCCTGATGAAATCCAGCTGACTCGGCTACTTCTCCAGCTGCGGACACTGGGGACAGACATCAGACACATGCCTCTAGGTGGAATAGGCATACCGTCTCCAGCATCCCCACTGTCATCATCATATGAGTCATGAGTGGGTAGAGCAATCTGTTCCACATCAGAGTCACTATCATCGTGGCGCCGCTTTCTCTTTGCTGGCACCACGTAGTCATCCGGGCAAGATGACCAAACAACCTCCTGACAGGAGGTTTCACTTGCTTCCCCCTGTACACTTTCATCCTCCCCAGGGTAGTATCATCCATCACCTCGAGGACTACCGCATCCTCCTTCTCCTTCGGCAGGGAGGGAAGCTTCTGATTTATGATCATCTGCATAAACCTCGGTACATACAGAAGCCTTCCTTCCCTTTCCCCTCGATGTTCTCCACCAGATAGGTGAAGATCATCTTGGAGAAGCTGAACGGATGGTTCAGCACCAAAGCAACATGCGTGTTCTGCATCTGGTCAGACAGCTCATCAAAACCTCCCTTTCTGGAAGCTATGCACTTAAGCAGCACGTGCGCAAGATATTTAAACTGGGGACAGAGGTTACTTTTGTTGAGTACCCCAGCATTTATGTCCCTAGAGTACTTGGCTCTAAGAAAGCATCCTCTGACTGTGAGGGGTGTAATCGAGTCGGACAATCAGTGTCATCCCCCAACTGTAATACGATCCTCAGATCCTCCTCTGATATAGTAATAGCCTCTCCAAAGATGGTACTTCTGATGCAATGAGGCTCAGACGATCTATCGACTGTAGCGCCTTCCCAGAAGGCTTGCTGAATGGATCGATAAGGAGTACAAGGAGTAGATATGGCATGTGCAATCCTCGTCTCAGTAGAAATGTGATTGCCAGAGAAATCGGTAGCGTTTCTGGATGTCAAGTCCAGATGAGCACATATATTGTGCTTCGTGCTCATAATCCATCGGCTCGCCATCTATTACACAAAGATAGTAAACATTAATACCAGTGGCTAAGAAAGTCATGAAAACCTTAGATTTGAAGAAAATCTTTCTATCATGCGATTGAGATTGTGCGACTGAGTTCAGTCGTGCGAATGAACAGTGCGAATGGGGTTCAGTCGTGCGATTGATCTCATGCATACCACTGAGTGTGCGACTGGGCTCATACGTATGTAACCACGTGCGGTTACACCAGTCGTGCGACTGAACTTCATACGCATGGTTCAGTCGTGCATTTAAGCAGTTTGAACCCTTCAGTCGTGAGACTGAAGTTCATCACTCTGTCCATTCGTATGATGTACTGACTGTTCAATTCAAAATCACTTTTTCACCATTTTTTAGTTTTAGACATCGTTATCTGGTTCATTTGACTCGCAATACATTCTTATACCACCTAACATCTTTACTTTCGTTTGTTTGAGTCATTTAGGTAGGTTATTTAGTCACTTAAGTCTCGGTTCTTTTGCGAGTCCGAATGTACCGCTTGTTTCATCAAATTTAAAGTTATGGGAGTGCTTCTGTACCATAAATTACCTGTAGAGTCGATGTAGATGGTCAGTAATCAAGAAACGGGGGGTTTAGAGATCAAATGAAATTTTTGCAGAGTTGTGTTAAGTCGTGCGATTTAGGGTTATTTTGAAGGTGGTGAGTCTCTGCGACCGACTCCCCCTCTATTTATACTAACCCTAGACTCAATCGTGCGACTGAGCTCATACGCACCTTTCAGTCGTGCGAGTGGGACTCAGTCGTGCGATTGGTTCAGTCGTCCTTCTTCAGTCGTCCGACTGGATCTCAGTCGCACGACTGGCTCACTCATCCGCCCTTAAGCATCCGACTGGGCCAATCGTATGGGCCACTCGGTTGGATGGTCCATATTCATGGTCCATTCGTACGAATGGCTTCCATTCATATGATTGGTCCATACGTATGGTCCATTCGTGCGAATAGGTCATAGTCATTAAATTTTCTGCCAATTTGAATATTTAACTTTTAAAAACCCTTTAATTTCAGAAATTAACGTTATGAGCATTTGATCATCTCAGACATGATCGTTTTAATGAGTTGATCCCTTACTAATTTTCCTGATGTAGTCCGACAAACAAACACACTAAAAACGACTAACAAAAAATTGAAAAAAAATTAAACTAAAGAATCAAAATAAGAACTGTTTTTGCTTTTTGTGAGAGATAAGTCCTGAGATGGAAATCTACTGGATTTGTTTCCGGAATAGACAGCTTCAACTTAGATTGACCACACCTGGACCAGGCCAATTTTGGAATCATACAGCACGTCAAATCATTTGGGACTTGTTTGTCAAAATCTTTTGATGCTCTATTCTTGGTTTTCATCCAAGTCGTTAGCAGCTTTTAGGAAATCATACTGGAACTCTTAGATTACCACATTGATTTGAACTTTCAAGAATTGCAGCCACAATGATTGTCAATATGTTTGTCCTCTTAAATCCATACGCAGACTTTTGACACAGACTGGTGATAGATTTAGGTTTAATTATTTCAACTAACATTTGTGGATCCCACACTTATATGGTAATCACATTCCTCAGGAGCTTTTGAGCGGTCTACGGTTACTTTTTACAAGGAGAGACTATTCTTAGAGCTTTCAAAGAGAAGCCAGTCCTCAGCCAGTGCCATCGCACAGCAGAGAGGCGGCAAACAACAATGAATTCTAGAATATCTAGGTTATGCTTATTCTCAGGTCAGTGCCATCGCACAGCAGAGAGGCACACAACCTATCTCCTTGTTAGAGCAGCTTAATTTTATTTTGCACCAAATGCACCAATAGCATACGTCATTAGCTTGATAGCATTTTCTTTCATTTTTTTTTCGTGCTTTGCTCTGTTTATGGTCATCCGCACACATTTGTGGCGTTTACATGCTCATACCCCTTATTGGAATATTGTCGATTGTGTTAACCAGTGATAAGATGGAAGCCCACAGTCAGTTGAACAACTTAGTTTGATCTTGAAATCGCCAGTCAGGTCTAATCATCTATTGTATGGAATCTACCAACATATCAATTGTGGTCTAGCAACCTCTAGGTCTACTCTCATTGTGTTACCTTAGGAGTTACCAGTTTTTCTATCATCTTCCCTTTCATATTGCTTAGACTACACAGACTTATACTTTGAATTTTTGCACCTTTTCTAAATTAACATTTTAAAGTCCCTCTTGACTTGTTCCTGTGTACTATCATATTCCAAAGAGTTTGAATCGGTATCACAGATACGATCTGCCTTAAATCAGCTTTCCACTCCTTCTCCCTCGTTTTTTTTTTGGATGTTACTTGTTGACTTATTCTCCCCCTAAAATACTAAAATCATAAACTGGTTTAATTATTTTAGATTTTAATAGCCAGCAAAATAACATGAGTTTAATTTAGACAGACCAAAATAAAACAAATAAAATAAGAAAACTTAACTAACCTACATCGGACTACACATGATCATCATCAGGAATAACATCATTTTTCTTTTTAACTCCGTTGACCTCTAGCAAATATTGAAAACGTGGTTTATCAAAGGCTTTAGTATAGAGGTCAGCGCGTTGAAATCGGTATTAATTTTTACCACATCAATTAATTCTTTTCAAAGCAGTCTCTTATGAAATGGTATTTATACCGATATGTTTGGTCTTAGGATGTTGGATCGGATTTTTAGTTACTGCAATTGCAGCAGAGTTATCAACACAAATAGGAGTAGAGGAGAATGTTAAACCGTAATCTCGCATTTGCTGTTGAATCCAGATGATTTGAACAGCAACTTGCAGCAACAACATATTCGTTCATAGGTTGATAATGCAACCGATGTCTGCTTCTTACACTGCCAAGTAACTAGTCTTCTCCCAAAGAATCGACACCCTGTGGATGTAGACTTGTAGTTCATCTTGCAGCCTCCGTAATCTGAGTCACTATACGCAGTGAGCTCAAAGTCATCATCATGAGGGTACCACAATCCAAGTGTGGGTGTACCATTCAAATAATGAAAAATCCTTTTGACCCCGATCAGATGGTGACCTTAGGCTTAGCCTGATATCTAGAACATAAACATGTAGCATACATGATATCAGGTCTTGAGGCAGTGAGATACATGAGGGATCCAATCATTCCTCGGTACATCGTGGCATCTACAAGATCTCCATTTTCATCAGGTGCTATGTCGTGATTCGTAGCCAGGGAGTCCCAGCAGCAGATGCATTCTCCATGTCAAAACGACTGAGAATGTCTCCTACATACTTGGTCTGATGTAGAAAGATCCCATTTGGTGTTTGATCCACCTGTAACCCGAGAAAGTACTTCATCTCCCCCATAGCACTCATCTCAAACTCTTTCTTCATAACTGCTTCAAACTCTTTGCATAACTCTTCGTTCTTTGACCGAAGATTATGTCATCAACATAGATCTGTACGAGCAGTAGGTCGCCATCTTTTTCTTTAATAAACAGCGTGCAGTCAATGACTCCCCTGCGAAAGCCGTGTTTCACAAGATGAGTCGAGAGTTTCTCATACCAGGCTCGTGGAGCTTGATGAAGCCCGTATAAAGCCTTGTCGAGCTTGTAGACTCTATCCCGATGATAAGGATCTTCAAATCCCTTGGTTTGACTGACATAGACTGTTTCTCTGATTTCCCCATGAAGGAATGCACTCTTCACATCTAATTGATATACTTTAATCTTCATGTACGATGCATAGGCAAGGAAGATACGAAGGCTTCCATCCTTGCCACGGTGCAAACACCTCATTGTAGTCAATTCCCTCGACTTGGCAAAAGCCTTGAACCACCAATCGAGCCTTGTTCCTGATAATTACCCCTTGGTCATCTTTCTTGCATTTTAAAACCCATTTGGTGCCAATGACCTTAGCACCTTTAGGTCTATCACCAGAGTCCATACACCTAACTTCTTGAACTGATGAAGTTCTTCTTGCATGGCACTCACCCACGCCTCATCATTTAGTGCATCACTGACGTATTTTGGCTCAAACTGTGAGACAAACATCGATAAGCACCATCATGAATATACCCTTCTTCCATAACTGATGCGTAATCAGCTGAGTATAGCTGATTCGGGTTTGCACTCCTGATCTGACATCCCCAATGACATTGTTTGGGGATGATAGACTTTAGTCGTGATCCTGGAGTAGTAGGAACTGCTACCTCAGAGCCAAGATTATGAACATTTGGTTCTGCAGCTGAGGTAGTTGGAGTTTAAGGCTCCAAAGTCAAGGTACATCACTGTAGATACTTGAGGACTTTCAGAACTGGAATCTGTTCTTCCTGACTGTTACGGTTATCTTCTTCAACTTCATATTCAGAGGAGGAGTCCACTATCGTTGACTACTCCCCCTGACTGAATAGATGATTCTCCCTGTAAGCTAGATGTTGGTGTATTCAAGATATCATACATCATCCGTGTAGCTAACTCGACATCCGAGGAGAGAGAGGGAAGTGAAGGACTTGAAGAATCCATCATAGTCGAAAAAGTAGGCGGGTCCTTTTCCAGTAGGTGGTGTGGTATATCTCTGAACGTCAACATTACACCATACTTTTTAGACCCGTTGAGTTGTTGTAAACTCGCTTGTTCGGTATGTTGTATCCTAGAAAGATTCCTTCATCTGCCTTCTCGCTGAATTTACCCTCTTGTGTCTTCTTCAGAAGTGTGCACGGCGCACCAAATGGTTCGAGATACTCCATATTCGGTTTGCGTCTTTGTAGTAGCTCGTAACAATTCTTTCCGTGGCGCTTGACTATCGAGACTCGATTCAGTGTATAACATGCATTCGCCACTGCCTCATTCCATTGAATAGGCAGTTTCGAGTCTGCCAGCATAGTCCGTGCTGTCTCTATCAAGCTTCTGTTCTTTCTCTCAGCAACACCATTCATCTAAGGTGTGTAGGCAGAAGTGAATTGATGCATAATTCCCTTTTCCTTGCAGTATTCCTCCATCCACTGGTTCTTGAATTCTGTTCCGTTGTCTGAGCGTACTTGTCTAACCTTCAGCTTGTAGAGAGATTCCAGTGTGGTTACCAACTCTTTGAATGATTCAAATGTTTCTGATTTGATTTCAGAAACATTACCCAAGTGAACCTTGAGTAGTCATCAGTGACCACAAAGCAGTACAAGTCGCCTGCAATGCTCATTGTACTGACTGGACCAAACAGATCCATGTGAAGAAGCTCAAGAGGAAGTTCTATTGAATGAACTTTCTTTTCCGAATGAGACTCTTTGTCTGTTTGCCTTTCTTGCAAGCTACACAAAATCAGGAAGCTGGAAGTTCTTGACATTAACTCCTCTCACCAGATCCTTCTGAATCAAGTGATTCATCTACCTTTGACTAATGTGTCCCATTCTCCTATGCCAGGAGATGGAATCCTTTTCAGTAGCTTTAGATAGAAAACATTGAACCTCGTGATCCGTTGTAGAAGCTGTTGACAGATCCAAGAAATAGAGATCTTTATATCTTGAAGCAGTCATCAAAACTTGGTCCTCTGGCATCACGTAGTCTTTCTTTAGTACGTAACACTTCTTGTTGTCGAAGATGACTTTAAATCCCTTATCCCATATTTGGGAGACAGAAAGTAAGTTATTTTGTAGTTGTTGAACGTAGTTCACCTTATCAAACTTAACTTTCTAATTCCCCACTTCTCCCTGGCTGTGATATAGCCACCCTTTTTTCCAGCAAACGAAACATTCCCTCCTTTTATTTGCTTGATTTTTGATAAAAGAGCTCTGTTTCCTGTCATGTGCCTGATGCTCCGCTGTCTACTATCCACGTGTTAGTGTCAGCACTGTATCGAACACCCTGCACATACAAAGTAAAGGATTAGTTGGGTTAGGAACCCAAGCCTTTACTGGCTTGGGTTTCCCAGGGCATCACACATCATAAATTCTACCCATTGACCCTTAGAGGATGAGGTAGCTCAGGTTCCTTCTTGTCATTATTATCAGACACAGAGGATTCTTCTCCTTCCATAATCCAGATTTGTGCAATGCCTGTTTGTGATAAACAGTCGACTGACTTACAGGTTGAATTTTAGGTTCACTAGTTCTTCTAGGTGGAGTCAGTGTAATCCTCTTAGAAGACCTAGGCTTTGAAACCTGAAGTTCAATCTTCTTACTGGGTGTCTGATAGAAGTGACAATAGGAAGCATGTGTCCATATTCACCACAGTTGTAGCACGATCTGCTATCAGCTTTATGATTAACTTTCTTTGTGGAGAAGTGTGTGACACTCTAGTAACATTACTCACTCTAGTTTTTGACTCTGGTTCTTTGGTGGTTTTCTCTAGTTTAACAAAGTTAACTGTTTTCACCTGTTTAACCTCCTTTTCTTTTTGGTTAATAGGTTTTTGACTTGAAGTATGTGAAAAAATTAACCTTAGAAGTCCTTTTAGGTTCTGATTTGACTCTGTTTGAACCTGACTTTAAGTTAACTTTTTCAAATTCCTTTTCCAGATTAACACTAGACAATTTTATCCTTTGCCTTTGAGGTGGCCTCCTTTTGTTTGTTTCCAGAGTCCATAGATAACATAAGGAATCTGGATCACTAACAAGAGGAGTAGACACCACATGATCCTTGATGGGATTACTATTTATTGGTCTAGTCTTAGTGTTCATCAAGTCTCAGGTGGTGGTGGGACCACTTTATAACCCAATCCCTCCCCGTTGTGCCTTTCTCTCACTAATTGTTGGACTATGTGTGAAGAACTAGTCCAACTGTGCAGTTTCTGTTTTAATGAATTTACTTCTACTTCTAGAACTGCCTTTTGCTTCTTAGTGTCTTCTAGGGAGTTTAGATAATACCTAATGTCATTAGCTTGGTTAAAGGCAACTACTTCGCATTTCCCCTAAGCTGTTTAGTCAAAGGTCTATCTTTTCTTTATAACTATGCTCATTTTGTTTTAATACCCTATTAGCCTCAGTGCACAGGTGCAAATCTTTTACTAAGTTATCATTATGATCTAATAACCTAGCAAATTTTTCATCTATGCTATTCCTAAAATATCACAATCAGAACAAGCATGATTATCAAACATTTGGTCAGTAGTACTTACCTGAGTTGATTCAGAAGAGTTAGCCATCAACGCAGCAGCAGATGTCTCTGGTTCTGGTGATTCTGTCTTTTCTGTCTCTGACGTGGTAGACTCCTCCTTAGGCTTCTAACTGACCTTGGTTGCAGTTTCTTCTTCACTATGTGACATCGCTATCTCAACTGCTAGATCTCCTTCACTAGCGGAATCACTGTCAATGTCTTCTACACTTGCAATGTTTGATTCCCCTGGCGAGACAAACCTAAAGCTCCAATCCTGTCCTTCATCATCATGGGCAGTCAAGGCCTTTGGATCCTTGCTTGATGAAGTAGAATTGGTAGCTTGCTTGTCTTGACGAGTGAAGGACGAGAACGGGTTCCCGTTACCCGTCTTCTTAGGCTTGACACATTCTCTTTTGAAGTGCCCCTTCTCTCCACAGTTGAAGCAGGTCACTTTGCTCTTGTCAAAGCCAAATGTGGTATCCTTAGTAGCTACTAAGTTCTGTATGGTTTGTTTTACAAACTTCTTTGCCCTCCGGACAGCACTAGCTAAGGCCCACATTATGTCCATCCTCTCAAGCTCCATTTCGTCCACCTGCTCGTAGTCCTCGTCGGCCAGATGGCAGTTTCCAATCTTCCCAGCAACAAGTTCATCATACGAACGGACCATTGCAGCCAAAAGATCCATGTGTTTTCGAGCTACTTCCACAGTCACATTTCCGAGATTCTTGGTCTTTAGTTTAGTAGCACTTGTTTCGGATCCAATATAGTGGGTGCACGAGAGTCCCGACGTGTCTGATCCTGAAGGAGACGCATGTGAAGGACCCGATGAGCTAGACACAAATGCAGTCTGGAGAGGTGCTCCAGATGTCTTAGCTTGAGGCGTGGCGTTGTACAAGGCTGGATTTTGATTGTAAGAAGACTTCTGAGCTCTGTACTTCATCCTAAGTGACTCTTCTCGCAACTTAAGAATGAAGTCATTAATATCCAGTTTTACCAGCATTCCATTCTGTCTAAGGTTAGACACGAATGAGGTCCACTTTTCAGGAAATCCGTCTACAAAGTTAGTAACTTTCTCTTCCATGGTAGTTGCCACCCCATGTGTATGCAGTTCACTCATCAGATGGTAAAATCTATCTATAACGTCGTCTAAACTCTCGTTTCCCATCGATGAGAAGTTATCGAATTCCTTCTTTAACTCCTTAGCTTTGATTGCCTTTAATGAAGCATTCCGTCATACTTCTTTTCTAGCTCATCCCAAAGTTTCTTGGACTGCTTATTCTCTGAGTACTGGTGGAATATGTCTTTAGGAATAGACTGTGTAATCAATGCATAAACTCTTTTCTCTGCATTGTATTTAACTTTTGCACATCTGTCATCCCTCCTAACGTTAGCTTAACTAACTCCATCAGCTCCAACGGTGTACTATATCCAATCTCGATGGCTTCCCACAGATTCGGATCCACTCCATTGAGGTAGATCTCAAACGTTGTTTCCAGTGGGGAAACTCATCTAACGTCAAAAGCTTTGTGGTTTATTATGATTACCCACTTCACTCTCAAGCAACAGCAGGTTCTGTATCCTAGAGTCCTTTCCAGCAGTAAAGGCTGACATTTGATCTTCCATGGAAAATAACTTTAAGTCTAATAAACCAAACTATCACTGGTGCGACTGAAGGATGCGAATGGCCTAGTCGTGCGTATGAACTCTGCGACTGGTTCAATCATGCGGCTGAACTAAGCGATTAGCTCAGTCGTGCGAATGAGTCTGATGGGTATGATCAATGCGAACGAACGGTTCATTCGTACGAAAGGAGATACGACTAGGTCCAATCGTGCGTCTGGACTATGCGAATGAAGTCCAGTCGTGCGAATGGTACACTCGTGCGACTGTGGCTGCTGTTTTGCGAAAATTCCTAGGTTAAACGTGTTTTACCGTAAAAATTCGAAATTTCGCAAGGTCTAATCGCCTAAGTCCGTAGAAACCAAACTTTGATGAGCAGGGAACGTCCAATATCACTTTTGACGCAAAAGATTGCGTTTTTAGTGCAAAACACAAACTTTTTATCAATCTTGATTGAATCACACGTAATCAAGAGCCAAAGCTCTGATACCACTTGTTCGGACCTGGTATTTGAACGAAATACCTAGTGATTAACGTGTAAACCAGATCAAATAGTGCGGAATCCTATTTGATTGGCGATCCAATCAGTGAGAACACACGAAGAATCAATCAAGAATTGAAGCTCACGTTAGAAATCGATTGGGAATCGATCTAATGTGTTCTATGAACTTGGAGAACGAATTGTGAGGCTTCTGGACGGCTAGGGTACGTCTGGAGTCGTAAGTAATCAAAAGCTCTCTATTTTTCACGAATTGGGTTGTATTTATAGGTTAGTATTATTCATTCGTGCGACTGAACCATTAGTATGGTTCAGTCGTGCGATTGAACCATGCGGTTGATTCATTCGCACGATTGAGTATTCAGTCGTGCGACTGAGTCAATCTCATGTTATAATCATACGACTGATCCAGTCCCTGTTCCTTCCTTCGTGTGACTGAGTCATTCGTATGAAGTTATTCATGCGTATGGTCCATTCGCATGGGCCACTCGCATGAGAACTTCATTCTGTTAAGTTTGAATGCATTAATTAATTAATATAACATTATGTATAACACTTCAAACAACCACAAATCTAATTAACCAATTCAATGTCGACTCATTAATGAAATACGAAACATTATAAATATCAAACAAGCAATATCATTTCATTAATCATTTCAAGCATTACCTCAGAATCAACAAACAAGATCTATTACATTCATATCATGATCTAGGGACATACATGTATCAACATAAATAATTTTCAAACTTTTATTAAAAACTTCTTTTGCCTCGTTGAAATTTGAGGTTTTCGTCATGTATTCCAATTTGTCATTTATCTCGTCTATTAAACATTCTATCCCCGCAACATTTAAAAAGGATTTAAAGCAGCGGCACAAGTAAAACGGGTGGTAACTCAAGAAATATTTTTAAACTTGTCTTTCATTGGTTCTATCATTTCTCTAAACATACTATTTTTATTTTGAAAATTTTTAAAATTCAAAGCCATAAATATAATTCTTGAAGCACCGAATAACTAGTGGGATAATAACTCCCGATAATTTTGTAGTTGAGTTTTAAAACACCTCAAGAAATTCGGATAAATGTTCAATATTTTTCCAACCCAAATCCGAAAACAGGTCGGTTTCGCAATTATCCGAAAGACTATTATGAAAAGCTTTTAAAGTGCCTTTTTGTTTTAAAGCACAATCAACATACGACAAGTCGAATTCCACCTAGTAGGTACATCCCAATTAGGCCCTAAAAATCTAGATTCTGTATCTTTACAAAGTTGTTTATAATCTTGATATCTTTTTCTACTTTTTTTAAAAACGTCGTGTAACATAATCGAAAAGCTTTATAAAGCTATCAACAAATGGTACGGATAGACCATCTTGTACTACTAAATTAATAATATGTGCAACACAACGAGTATGAAAAAAATCACCGTTTGCAATCGGAAGATATTTTAATTTTAATTTTTCAACCGCGGTTATGTTGTTGGAAGCGTTATCAAATGCCATTGAAAATATTTTATTTTGTAAATAAAAAGTAGTTATTACATTATCCAAAAAGTAAAATAAATACTCTCCGGTGTGTGGATACGGAAATAGATCAAATGCAATCGTACGTTTCATCATTTGCCATGAACTGGATCTACCCAATGAGCGGTGACGCAAAGGTACGATTCGGGCAAACCGTGTGGCGCCGACCAAACGTCACTAGTTAAGTTTACACCGTTATTTAAATTTTCAAATAATACATTAAATCATTTTTTGCTTGCTTCCATAATTTTAAACAATAACGTCTAAGTGTAGTACGACTTACGTGAGTGTAACGAGGTTGAAACGTCTCTCGAATTAAGTTGGTTAATCGAGGGTTGTCAAAGTGATTGAAAGCAAAGCTTCTTGAATCACGAACTTTGTCATTCGATCTCGAACCTCATTAACGTTGTAATTAAAGATTCCACCGTCTCCACTCAATTGTGTTTGTTGCGAATCCGGATTACTTTTCAATGACTTACAAAACTTCTTGGTAATGTGTTTGTTTAAAGTCGTGTTAGAATCTTTAGCAAGTAAAGCTCCACAAAACTTGCAACGAGCCTTTACAGATCCGTCACTCAACTCAACAATATCCCAATTGCACCAAACATCCATGTTACGATTGTGTGGAAGAACACGAACGACGGTTGGAGAGTTTGATGAACCTTGACCAACTGAAGATTTAGAGTGAGCCATATTGAGATTTGAGAATAAACGAGAGTAAACGAGAATATTATTTGCGTTTTTTGCATATGTTTTTTTGTGTTTGAAGCTTGGGTACCTTACCATAACAACCCACACCTATTTATACTTATTTTAGAGGCAAAAACAACAAAAAAACGGTCAAATTTGGTCCCCAACGGCTTATAGCCGTTAAAAACGGCTAGTAAAAAAAAACGGTCGAAACCGGGTCCAACCCGGGTTCAACCGGTTCTTATGAATTCCAAACACCCCAAACCGGGTACAACCCACCGGTTTTTTCCAGGTACGAACCTGGTACACCCGGTATCGGATTGTACCCGGACCCGGGTTCGGTTCGGGTATGCCGGGTCGGGTATGGACCCGTTTTTTTGTTCAACTCTATACCCAACGTCGTAATTATAGTAACACGTATAGTGACCAAAGGTGATATCTGTGTTAGAATTCAGTTGGTTAATTTTCTTATTATAGCATTAACCACAAGTATGGCAGTTAGGGAACGGACCATAATTGGAGGTACTATTCCCCAACAACCCCCCCCCCCCCCCCCCCCCCCCCCCCAAAAAAAAAAAAAATTTATTCCCATCTGTTGTTACCTGTTAGGTAATTACAAAGTTTAATTCGTTGCTAACGACACTGACAACAGCCATCAATACAGCTTTTCATTTTTTGTTCCTATATTGTATTTGAAATTTTAAATATCAAATTTACAGTTATCAAATGATCAAAGTTGACTTTTACATTTCTCTTTAATAACACCTTTTCTGGCATAAGAGCTCTAAAAAGGTAGTGACTACAACCATCTTTATTAAACTTAAAAGTAATTGTGAAACATGAACTCATAGTAATTATAATTTATTTAAAAATTAGTTTTTATTATTCTTTTATTTATTTACCAAACAGCTAAAACATCCTCTAATTTCACTCGTAAATCTACATATCTATCAACAATAAGATTAACAAAGTACATTTTCCTGCACACCTTGATACCACTACTTCCTTTGGTAAGTATAAAATTAACAATAAAAAAGACTATCAAACTAATAAAAGTCATTTTGACCAAAATACATCTACATAAGCAATTTCTGACATTCATAAAATAACTTATTACAATATCAAAACACAATAAGCAAATAGGTAGTTTTAATAAGCAATTCTAAACTAGGACGTTATAAATAACTTTATCCGCCCAACCTCACCTAAAACTATTCAATTTGACCCGTTACATGACTCAATTGATCATCTATCTCTACCTAATAGTAACACGAGATAGGTCAATTGTATCCTTGAATTTGACTGTTGCATAGCAACCTTTCTGCACTATATAAGTACGATTAAACTGATCTAGAAGTCCCACAACAAGAAATACGAACGCTGTAGCAACACAAGAACACCAACAATAACCTTTGGTTTCACATACCTAACATACCCTTAATTCTTGACAAAAAGGTTTGGATAACAAGAATCTTTACTAAAACAAAGAAGCAGAAAAACAAAGGCCAAGACATACCAAAATCTTGTTAGCATCTCACGCACGAGTTTTTCTTAACTCGGTTGTACCATGTGCGAAATGGCACCTTTCACCAAAAGTGCAAGACCCCTTGGCGAAATTCTCACACAATTTCGTCTTCTTGCTGCTCATCGGAGTAGTGTGTGATGGGGCCCCATGGTGCATAGGCGGTGGTGGTCTAGATAGTGAACCAAATGTAGTCGGTCTGACACTCACACTGGATATAAGCTCTCTAACCATAGCACTTGCTTCCTTAATTTGATCAAATGTCCCTTCAAGTTCGATATTTTTAAGATTTGTGTCACTTTCATGATCTCGAATGGACAGTTTGGCTCCTGTTTGTCGGCAGATTTGTTTGGAGTTCACACCACCGTGTCCAATTATAGCACCTGTGAGGGAAGCATCAACACTGATTTTTGCAGTAGCTGAGGCACCAAAGCTGGCAGCCGCACCTGATGGTGCATGGCGGCTGGAGATTGGTGGTAGGGTACGTGGGTCCTCATTGATAGGCCTGCCCAGCTCGTGATCTCCATGAGCAAAGTGACATTGATCACCAAATTTACAGCCTTCAGAGGTTGTGTAATTCTTGCAGAGCTTGGATTTGATGGTGGCTGTTGAGGGTGCTCCATTTTGTATGGTGGTTGGGGCAGTTGATATGGGCGGGAGATTCATTAATTGGGCAACGGCGTTATAGCCACCAGGGAAGTAATGGAGAAAGTGACAATTTTCCCCAAATGGACAGCCATCCATGCTACAATAAAAACAAATCAAGTAATTAACTGATCATAAGGAAAATAATGTTAATTAGGTATCCTAATAAGAAGAATGTGAACAAGATCAAGTGGACATCTAAGTTTTAAGAGATCAAATCTTATTCCTGCAACCAAATGAAAGGTTATATCTTCAAATGTTATAATTCTTTTTCAGTTAAAAGTTTACTGCCTCCAGATTAAACCGAAGATGCAAAACCATCCTCCAGACCATACACACAGATAATACACAACAAACTCATCAAAGTATGCCAAAAAAACTCTTAAAAAACCCAATTGCAAAATTAATTGATTATCAACATACTATATGGCATACAACCATTCCTAGTTCTTTTAACTGGGTGTAAAAATTTTAAAAAACATAGTAAAATAGACGCGTTCATTAACCAAAAATGGCAGCTTTTTACATGATTATCAAGCAACCAATTAAACTTTTAGTATCTATTTTTATTATCACCAATATTATTCATATTAATATTTATCTATTTAAAGTACCACGTAAATCCACCACAACCTCCTGAAACCAAATCAAAACCAAAACCAAACACAGTCACACTTCACACACAAAACTGAACTCAACATCAGAAATCAATTGGATGTCTTTACGTGTATGCTATTTCAGATGGAGAAGGTAATGGTGGCTAACAGCAAGGACACTGGACCATGACATGTTGCAGATGGCAGTGATGATTCTCTGCATGTGGCGGGGGCTTATTGAAACTGATATTGAACATGGTGAGGTGGTACATCATAGAGGAGTTATATACGTAAATTGGATAGCTTTTTATTTAACATTGTTTAGATGAAAAGTTAAAAACAAAGCAAATAATATAATAGGCGCATACACCAAGTTAATATATAAATGAGTAAAACTTAGGTGGCCTCCTGATAGAACCCAAAAATCAAACGAAGGTAATTGATTGATTTAGTGCTGGAAACTGAAACTGATATTATAAGATAGAATACCCAATTCGAGATGGTTAATCTCCAACAACGAAGGTTTAGAAACCCAATTTAGATAACATAAACATTGACAATCCTAAAAACAAATGCAAAAGAAAAGTTAGTGGAAGTAGTTATCTCTGCTTCCTGATTTCATGGATCAGCCCCTACCCTTAAATTTGGAATCCTGCCCTCCATTTACTTTCCCTCCAACTGTTTCCCTCAATTTAATTGATACGAACCCACTGCTGGGTCAATCAATAACCCATTGTTGGGTCAGTCAATCTGGGTCAGATTTGACCCAGTTGTTGCTAAATGGAGAGAAAACTTTCAATTTTGGAGGTGAGGGGGAGTAGTCGACGAAATCAGGAGTTGGAGAAGACCAGGCCATAACTGTCCCACTTTAGCTTTAGTTTAAGTGTTTCATTTTCCAATGTTTTCAGAATCAGATCGGACGTCGAACCGGACGCCTTACCGGTTTGGTGGTCGGACCGGTTGGACCGGATTTAACTATATTTTAATTATATTTATATATGTAGTTAAATATAAGTAATTTATATATGATTTATATATATATTTTATAGTTATATATAAAACTTAACTATATTTGTATATCTAACACACTAATTAATGGTTTAACACATCATTTTTACCCATTAAAATAAAAAAAAAATCAGAAAATCAGTCCGAACCGGTCCGGTTTCCCGGTCCGACCAGCGGTTCGGGAAGACCCGGCCGGTTCGACCGTTTAAAAACGATTCATAGCGACCCGGACCGATCCCCGGTCGGACCGGCCGGTCCGATCCGGTCGCGAAAACACTGTCATTTTCTGCATTTTGTAGGGAGAGTTAGATTATCAAAAGTATTGTTTTTCTTTGTATTTGGAGTCCTACCCTGCTCGAATCGGGTTGTTTATGTCCTTTATTCAGTAATCTATAGCCGACTTTGGCATATCAACTAGCCACCATTGCAGCAACCCGGAATATGGCAGATCAACTAGCACCATTGCAGCAAAAATTAGACGCCTTTCTTGCTTCTTTGAGAGACGATGTTGAAGAAATCAAAGTTCAAGTGATTAGAGATGGTTGTACAGTGAGGAATTACACAGTGATTTGAAGAACACGGTGGAGGAGGAACCGCAGGGGTCCGAGCATGACCCTCTTCAACAACTTGGATCCAACATTGGTGGCAGGATCAATGATCGAAACGGCGTAACTGCTCATGGGTTCGAGGGTGCTGATGAAATGGATAACGGAATGGGAGCTGAAGACATTGACAAAATTGATAGCACCGGAACTGAAACTTTGGGGTCGGCGAGGAATTATTGGCAAATGGCAGCCATGGTTGGATGGAGAGACGTGAAATTGGGGTGTGAAATTGGTGCAATCAAGTCTATCAAAATGTATCCCTGCAACTCACTGAATTAAAAATTATCCAGGATCTTTACCCCTTTTTCATTGGTTCGAGACAACCTAACTAGATTGGGTCACCCAACTGGATTTAGCTTTCAGTTTGATGGACCTGGAGCAGCACTATAGCCAAAATACATTATGAAAAGCTGTGTCTCTCGGTTATCAACAGTTGGTAAGTCGACTTGCAACCACAATTCATTTTGACTCACCGACGGGTCTATGAAGGAGGTCAACTTATAATTGAATGGCTTATTGCTTGGTGCATCCATCAGTTGAAAGAATTCACTTAGAAACATCCTGGCTTGTTGGCACCTCAATTTTCTTTTTTTCGACTTGAGGTCAAGTCGATTTTTTGGGCCAGAAGTATTAATATGAACCCACTACCGGGTCAGTCAATAACCCACTGTTGGGTCAGTCAATCTGGGTCAAATTTGACCCAGTTGTTGCTAATGGAGGGAAACCTAATAGAGGGAAAACTTTTAATTGTAGAGGTGAGGGGGAGTGGTCCACGAAATCAGGAGGTGGAGAAGACCAAGCCATAACTGTCCCACTTTAGCTTTAGTTTAAGTATTGATTTCCTGATTTCATGGATCAACCCCTAACCCTTAAATTTTGAATCCTTCCCTCCACTTGTTTCCCTCCATTTAGCAGTTGAACCAACCCATATTTGATCCAACATTGGATTCAGGTTTGTATCAATACTACCCGCCCGGAGACACGACTTGTCCTCAAGTCGACAATCCGGTATCTATTGACTAACGTGCCAAGCAATCAACCATTCAATTGTAGGCTAACCTGCTTCATAGACCCCTCCATAAGCTAATGTAAATTGGGAAGGCCATGCAATTTCCTTGTCTTTTGCATCTGGAGGCCACCTAGATGATCGTTTAATAGCACATTTGAATTCAATGATTCTATCCTTATCATGCATGTCCCTTTCAATCATAGGTGTTTGTTTGGAGCCGATATTCCCTTCCTTTTCTCTTGATTCTAACACTTTGCATGTTAGGGATCGCCTATGTTTCACAGAATCAGATACGTGTGGAGGGATTTTAGGAATGGATTACGATGACTGAGGTATGGCCAGTGAGTTAGGTTTATTGGATTTAATTTCCATAATCTGATGCATATCCACCCAGTTATCAAATTTGACCATCTTATCTCTTTTATTACCCATGGTCCTCTGCCACTGGTTCTTCTGATCCTTGTCTGCCTTTTCACAGTTACTACCACAACCGATCAGCAGAGTCTTGATTGCTGCAATATCATCCTTCAAGTGCCAAGATGGCGTCTAATCACGCTGCAATGGCTGATAGCTAGCCTGCGCTCAGATCGTGCTGGTGGTAGTGCCCCAGGTAGATGGTGCCATCGTTTTCCCCACAATGAAACCAAATGATAGAACCCAAAAATCAAACGAAGGTAATTGATTGATTTAAGTGTTGGAAACTAAAATATTATAAGATAGAATGCCCAATTCGAGATGGGTTAATCTCCAACAACAAAGGTTTAGAACCCAATTTAGATAACATAAACATTGACAATCCTAAAAACAAATGCAGAAGACTAATACATAAACTAAAAGTAGTGGGAGTAGTTATCTTCGCTCCCTGATTTCATGGATTAGCCCTAACCCTTAAATTTTCAATCCTTCCCTCCATTTACTTTCCCTCCACTTGTTTCCCTCCATTTAGCAGTTGAACCGGCCCATATTTGATCCAGCATTGGATTCAGGTTTGTATCACCTCCTCTGACATTTTTGTAGTTTGGCGACATTTTTTAGACTTTTTCATACTTTGGTGGTGTGGTTGTATGATATCTCTTACATAAATATGCAAATGAAATTTATGATTTTTATGATATGAAGTAGTATGCAGATTATAAAAGTCACATGTGAGATATATTGCAAGCTTATACTGCATCCAACATGTACATGTTTAAGGTAATATAACTTGTGGGACCACATTACTTATAGGTTCCAACTAAATTTTGAATTACAGACTTATAGTAGCAATTCAATTACGTATTTATTCTTCACATGATATAATTAATTAAAAGGATTTGTTAACTAAAAAGGAGGGATTTAGACCTGAAATACTTCATGCAAGGCTTCGTTTTGCTTCTTAAACCACTTGATAACTCTGATTCTGTTACAAGAGATTAGGTGTTCTTTCTCAGTTCACATCTAGGCAATATGTAATTAATGAACATGTTTTAACTGTAATATGAAGTTTATAAACATTTTTAGCCCCTCTATTTGGCCCAACGTAATAAGTTTATGCGAGGGGCTAGATGTTATAAGTGACTAAAGAATAGGGGTTGATATGTTATAGGTAAGATTTTTAATAGAGGCGTTCCTTGTGTACGTTTACGTTTCTAGTTCTAGGAACAGCCTGCTAAGTGAGAATAAACAGGGTTAAAAGGAAGGAAAAAATGAGATGAAAACTGCAAACGGGAGTTAAATAGGTGTTTTTTCCACAAGTTTGGGACAAGAATACTGAAAGGGGTATATTGATTCAGGCCTTATTCAATCAAGTTAAACAATGCAAATATAAATTTTCATGCTCCTTTAAAAGGAGAACTTTGTTATGAGAAAATGTTGAAGTAGAAAAACTTTATCACAGAAATATAATTATGATATGTTAAAGGTGTCGGGAAATGGTTAAAGAAAAGACGAGTGTCAAAAAAATAGTAACCAAGTTTCTTCATTGATCCACCATGGTCTTTTCTTAGAAGTTTAAACAACTCAAGTTTCAATTTTGTTAATAGGGTTATTGTATTTTAATAATACCAAGTTTCATTTATTGACCGGGATAATCCCACCTCGGTAAATGTTTACATATACTCCCAACTTTGAGTTTATTTTCCTCCAACGATCCCTTACTAACTGAGAGTTAACACCGTTAGTTTTTTGATGACGTGGATTGTTTTTACGACCAAAACATAGTTGTCAATAGCGAATAGCAGTAAACAGCGACAAGCCACCTATATGCTACGTAGCGAATAGCGATAAATAGCGCCTGCTATTTCGTGTTAAGCGATAAGGTAGTAGAAGCTTTAAGAAATGTTTTACATTCAATAAATAAACATGTTTAGCTATAAAGTAGTAGAATATATAACCAAACACCACCAAATTAGCTAAAATACTCAATTTGTTTTAATTTATAGTAATAAAGAATAAAAAAAATTAAAAAAAAATGCCACTGCAAGTCGCTATATACCACTAAGTACTAGATAGCGGGCCTTAACCTTGTCGCGACGTAGCGCGCTATAGCGCCCGCTACGTTCGCGGTTCGCTATTGACAACAGGGGGCCAAAACACTAAACAGGATGTTGAAATCTATCATCAAGTCCGTCAATTTGAAACTTCCACACCCACAAACCTGTTAATATCTCCCTCCTGACTTGAACCACCGAACTCGTTGGAAGTAGATTTCAAGAGATGACGGAGGCTAGACAATGAAAAACAAACCTAGTTTAGACTAGGCGGTGCTTGAGTTGGAAAATGGCTCAAAGTTTGCCTCATTCATCAAAAAAAAACTAACGAGGGTTACTTTTAGTTAGCAAGGGATCATTGAAGGAAAATAAGTTCAAAGTTAGGAGTGACTGTCAACATTTCTTAAGTTGGGATTGATCCTGGCCAATAAATGAAAGTTAGGATTATCGAATTCCAATAACCCTAGTTAATCTGCTGTGAAATTTTTTGAAGTTTACCAAAACTAATTGTTTGGTACTTTGGTTTGCTTTTGGTAAATGTGGCCTACATGTGTCAAAATGTTGAGTTGAAATTCAAAAGGACATCTAACTTTTGGTAGATGTGGCCTACATGTATGACACATATGCAATAATAAAACATAAAAAACAGTTGGTTTCTTGTATGAACTATGAAGTAATCACACAACACTAGAGCAAAATGTAAACTCGAGTGACTAAAAGCTAAAACGCTCAAGAGATGTTTAGAATGACCAACGTGGAACTATGGTGAAACTTGGTTATATTTAGTGGCATTGTCCCTTTAAGAAACAAGCCAAATTCTAGCTAATAAAGGCACAAGCAAGTTCCATAAGATTTAGTTTTACACTCATGCACATCAAAATGTGTGGTCTTGACTTTTGAGTAAAGGTGACATATGGTTGACATGTTTAGCACAAAAGCATACTTCAATTGAGATGTGTGGTTTTCTTTGAGCAAATGAGCTTTGGCATGACTCCTTGGTACATGTGAAAAACTTGTTCAAGATTCCATGGATTTATCCATACAAATAAACCAACCCCACACATTTAAGCTGTAATTTAGCCATTATTTATGATCATTTAATACTTTCATTTTAGTTGTTAAGATTTCAGTTTAATTGAAGCATGTTTACATTGTTCAAGCATGAAACTTTTTGCATCCACTGCTATAGTTCTCATAATGTTTATAGCTTTTGTATAATTTCAATAAATGTTTATTGGTCAAACTGTCATAGGGCTCACTAGAATTACACTGTTTGTTGTCGTTTGACACAAATTCTCAGAAATTTTCTTTCCTCATAGACAAGGCATATAGTAGAACTTTGAAGCTCATGAGGATGATAACAACAAAATAGTTCCCCTTCTTATATTATATCTATAAGGAGTAAAAAAACAAATGAACCCCAATATCTGATATGGCCTTCAGGAAGATACTCAAGACTTATGAAGGTCTGGCCTTTAAGGCACATAAGTGTGATTCATGAATCCCCCACCACACAGATAATAAGAACTTAGAACCCAACTATGTACTTACAGTTCCATACATCCTGAAACTGTAAACCCTAATTCATAAAGTAATCTGATAACACAAAATGGAGTACAATAACGATCAAAGACGCTAAAAATATTCTTATTGAGTGGTATGAACATCATTTTATGAATTAGGGTTTGGTTACCTGTTCCAGATAGACACATTTATCCTCTAAAGAAAACAATCATTGACTCAAACAAAAGTGATGAACAATTACGAAAAGGATTGTGTGTGTTAAATCACTGAAACACAGGTCTAAGAAATCGTACAGATACGCAACCAGATACAGAACATTTGTGTGTGTTAATTGACGAAGAAACAACAAACCTGACTTGAATTTCTTTGCGGTGCCATTGAGTTTAACATGAGGCATCCCTCTCTTTCGGGAATCCATAGCTCGATTAACCAAATTGTGATGAAACCCTAACTGTGATTGAAGAATGAAAAGATTTTAGAGTAGAAAATCCCCTAGGGTTTTAGCGTAACTACGATCGAGCTACGAAAATACTAGGCGCCACAAATCGGTCGCAAATTGGTAATTAACTAATTATGTAGAAACCACCCTATAGTGGTTATATTAACCTCACTGTTAAAACAATTATGTTAGGATTTAATTTGTAATTTATAATAAAAAAAATTTAATACATGTGTAATCGTTTTAACGTATCAAATTACATATGAAGTGTGGTGCATTGATCTACATAGTTAACTATGCACTATTTTAATGATTTTAATAATTGTGCATTATTGATTGTTGATTAGGCACTCACGATAGGGTCTCATGTGCCCCATCTTTCCAAATAGTGCACTAACTATTCAAAATTTATGTTGTGCGATTTATGCAATAATTACCATTTATACATGACATAATTGTTTATTAGTTCAACTAATCCATACTATTATATAATACATATTAAAAAAATAAAATGATAATTTCATTTAAATTATAAGACATTTATACAATATTTTATTAAAATACTTATATCTATACTACTATATAATATATCTTTTTAGATAGATATTAATTTTACTAAACATACAAGTTTTGAAAACAACATGTATAAATAAATACAAGATATTTAAAACGGGTAGAATAGAAAACCGATTAATATTTTAATACACTTTAGTGAGCAATATGGTAAATTTATCCATTAAATTTATTGTATCTAATAAAATAAGATTTCTTTTGCCACTTGTTTAAAATCAAACTATCATTTTGAAAATACATTTTACTAAGAAAATTAAAAATTATATCTTTTTATAAAATATAAATAATAAAAAAAGTATATAAAATAAAATTTTTTTAAAACACTAAACCTTTTGAAACAAAATATATTTTAGGTTGCTCCTTTATTAAAAAATTATAAAAAAGGTGAAATTTTAATAGCAATCTTGTTAAAACAACAATAATAATTAAAAACCAGAGTTTTTAATATACAAGATTTTTATATAATAATTTTTTTATAAAAATATTAAAATGAATGTTTAAAAATGAAACTATTTAGATAAAAGAGTTTACAAAAATAGTATAATTGTTTTAGTTCTTGAACTATTACGTATATATAGTTTTAATCATATATTATATAAAATATTGTAACTTTTCGTGTTTATTACTATCTATAATCTGATTATTAAATTGGTTTCTAGACTATATATCTATCTATCTATCTATAATTAAGAAAAATTAAGATAAGACGTAATAAAATTGTAAGTCTTATCATACTGATTTTCTTATATACTAATAATATAACTCATATCATTTTCAAACTAAAAATATAAAATTTAATATGTAAAAACTTGTTTTTTAATAAAAGCCCAATTTTAAAAAACAAAAGTTAAATAGAAAGAGCTATTTTTAAAGAAAATTCATTTTTCCTAAAACAAATATTTAACACCATAAGTATTTTATAAACAAAAGTTTAAATATAGATTTTTTGTTTATTTACTTAAAGTAACTATTTATACATAATTATAATCATATTTTATCTTCAAACATGGTTTTAAATTCAAACTATAAATTGACATGTAATTTATATTTACTAATTATATTTTATAACTAAATATTATTTAAATTAAGTATTATTTTATTTAAGTATTTGAGTATAGAACTTATATATATCTTCACATTTATAGTAACTATAATAATACTAATATTTTTCTAGATACATATTGTGAGTTTAATAATTTTAATATATATCTATACCTTTTATAATAAAAATGAAAGGATGAAAAAATGATAATTTTAAATAAGAATTAAGACACTTATATGACAAATCATGCTTAAATTTAAAAATCTAACCATTTCATTTCATTTAAGCTCTTATAATAAAATATAATAATAATAATAATAATAATAATAATAATAATAATAATAATAATATAAACTAAGTGTGCAATTGTTTTGGGTGTGATGCCACGTATAATACATAAAAGATATATTAAAAAGAAAATAGATTTGGTTGAGATATATTCTATATTTCAAAGTTGACAAAAATTTACGGTAGAACTTCATGAAAGGATAAGTATATCTAATGAAAGGCCAAGTATCCTTAAAACTCATCAATTGAACTTGGTTATTCCTCAAAGTTTGGTGGTAAGTGTTGATACATGTATGTCTCTATATCATGATATGAAATGTAATAGATCTTGTTTATCTGATTCTGGTGTAATTTGATATGATTAATGAAATGATATTGGTTGTTTGTGATTGTAATGATTAATATTTCATTAATAAGTTGATATTAAATTAATTAATTAGGTTAGTGATTAGTTGAATGTTTACATATAATGTTTACTAATTAATACATTCAAACTTAAAATAATAAAGTTATCATGCGAATGGACCATAAGCATGAACACCTTCATACGAATGACTCAGTCACACGACTGAACCAGGAGACTGGATCAGTCGTATGATTGTAACATAAGATTGGCTCAGTCGCACGACTGAACACTCAGTCGTGCGGATGAATCAATCGTATGGTTCAATCGCACGACTGAAACATACTAATGGTTCAGTCGCACGATTGAATAATACCATCCTATAAATACAACTCAATTCGTGAAAAAAAGAACTCTCGATTAGTTACGATTCCAGACGTACCCTAGCCGTCCAGAAACCTCCCAAATTCGTTCTCCAAGTTCATAGAACACATTAGATCGATTCCCAATCGATTTCTAACGTTAGTTTCAATTCTTGATTGATTCTTCGTGTGTTCTCACTGATTGGATCGCCAATCAAATAGGATTCCGCACTATTTGATCTGGTTTACACGCTAATCACTAGGTATTTCATTCAAATACCAGGTCCTAACAAGTGGTATCAGAGCTTTGGCTCTTGATTACGTGTGATTCAATCAAGATTGATAAAAAGTTTGTGTTTTTGCACTAAAAACGCAATCTTTTGTGTCAAAAGTGATCTTGGACGTTCCCTGCTCATCAAAGTTTGGTTTCTACGGACTTAGGCAATTCAACCTTGCGAAAGTTCAAATTTTTACGGCTAAAACACGTTTAACCTAGAGATTTTCGCATAACAGCAGCTTCAGTCGCACGAGTGAGCCATTCGCACGACTGGACCTCATTCGCATTGCTCAGACGCACGATTGGACATAGTCGTATCTCCATTCATACGATTGAACCGTTCGGTCGCACTGTTCATATGCATCAGATTCATTCGCACGACTGAGCTAATCACTTAGTTCAGCCGCACGATTGAACCAGTCGTAGAGTTCATACGCACGACTAGTCCATTCGCACCCTTCAGTCGCCCCAGTGACAATTGCTTATTAGACCTAAAGTTATTCACAATGGAAGATCAAATGTCAGCCTTTACTGCTGGGAAGGACTCTAGGATCCAGAACCTGCTGTTACTTGAGAGTGAGGTGGGTAATCATAATAAACCACCAAAGCTTTTAACGTTAGATGAGTTTCCCCACTGGAAACAACGTTTTGAGATCTACCTCAATGGAGTGGATCCGAATCTGTGGGAGGCCATCGAGATTGGATATAGTACGCCGGTGGGAGCCGATGGAGTAAAGTTAACCTTAGGAGGGATGACAGACGCGCAGAAAGTCAAATATAATACAGAGAAGAGGGTCTATGCATTGATTACATAGTCTATCCCTAAAGAGATATTCCACCGGTACTCAGAGAATAAGCAGTCCAAGAAACTATGGGATGAGCTAGAGAAGAGGTACGACGGGAATGCCTCGTTGAAGGCAATCAAGGCTAAGGAGTTAAAGAAGGAATTCGACAACTTCTCATCGATGGGAAACGAGAGTTTGGACGATGTTATAGATAGATTCTACCATCTGATGAGTGAACTGGATACACATGGAGTGGCTACTACCATGGAAGAGAAAGTTAATAATTTTGCAGACGGATTGCCTGAAAAATGGGTTTCATTCGTGTCTAATCTTAGACAGAATAGAATGCTGTCAAAACTGGATATTAATGACTTCATTCTTAAGTTGTGAGAAGAATCACTTAGAATGAAGTACAGAGCTCAGAAGTCTACGTACAATCAAAATCCAGCTTATACAATGCCACGCCTCAAACTAAGACATCTGGAGCACCTCTCCAGACTGCATTTGTGTCTAGCTCATCGAGTCCTACACATGCACCTCCTTCAGGTTCAGAAACGTCAGGGTCTTCTTGTACCCAATACATTGGATCTGAAGCGAATGCTACTAGACTGAAGACCGAGAACCTCGGTAATATGAGTGTGGAAGTAGCTCGAGAGCACATGGATCTATTGGCAGCAATGGTCCATTCTTATGATGAACTTGTTGCTGGAAAGATTGGAAACTGCCATCTGGCAGACGAGGACTACGAGCAGGTGGACGAAATGGAGCTTGAGAGAATGGATATAATGTGGGCCTTAGCTAGTGTTGTCCGGAGGGCGAAGAAGTTTGTGAAAAAGACTGGACAGAACTTGGTTGCTACTAAGGATACCACCTTTGGCTTCGACAAGAGTAAAGTGACCTGCTTTAACTGTGGTGAAAAGGGGCACTTCAAGAGAGAATGTGTGAAGCCAAAGAAGACTGGGAACGGGAACCCGTTCTCATCCTTCACTCGTCTAGACAAGCAAACTACCAGTTCTACTTCCTCAAACAAGGACTCCAAAGCCTTGACTACTCATGATGATGAAGGACAGGATTGGAGCTTTAGGTTTGTCTCACCAAGGGAATCAAACATTGCAAGTGTAGAAGATATTGACAGTGATTCGCTAGTGAAGGAGATCTAGCAGTTGAGATAGCAATGTCACATAGTGAAGAAGCAACTGCAACCGAGGTCAGTTACAAGCCAAAAGCGGAGACTACCATGTCAGAGATAGAAAAGACAGAAGCAACAGAATCAGAATCATCTGCACTGCATTGATGGCAAACGCTTCTGAATCAACTCAGGTAAGTACTACTGACACAATGTTTAATAATCATGCTTGTTCAGATTGTGATGTCTTTAGGAATAGCATAGATGCTAAATTTTCTAGGTTATTAGATCATAATGATAACTTGATAAAAGATTTGCATCTATGCACTGAGGCTAATAGGGTATTAAAACAAAATGAGCATAGTTATAAAGAAAAGATAGACCTTTTGACTAAACAGCTTAGGGAAACCGAAGTAGTTGCCTTTAATCAAGCTAATGACATTAGGTATTATCTAAACTCCCTAGAAGACACTAAGAAGCAAAAGGCAGTTCTAGAAGTAGAAGTAACTTCACTAAAACAGAAACTGCATAGTTGGACTAGTTCTTCGCACATAGTCCAACACTTAGTGAAAGAAAGGAACAACAGGGAGGGACTGGGTTATAAAGTGGTTCCGCCACCACCTGAGACTTTGATGAAAACTAAGACTAGACCTATAAATAGTAATCCCATCAAGGATCATGTAATGTCTACTCCTCTTGTTAGTGATCCAGATTCCTTATGTTCATCTATTGACACTGGAAACAAACAAAAGGAGACCACTTCAAAGGCAAAGGGTAAATTGCCTTGTGTTAATCTGGAAAAGGAATTTGAAAAGGTTAACTTAAAGTCAGGTTCAAACAAAGTCAAATCAGAACCTAAAAGGGATTTTAAGGATAATCTTTCACATACTTCAAGTCAAAGACCAATTAACCAAAAAGAAAAGGATGTCAAACAGGTTAAATCAGTTAATTTTGTTAAACCAGTAAACATATCAAAAGAACCAGAGTCAAAACCTAAAGTGAGTGATGTTACTAGAGTGTCACACACGTCTCCACAAAGAAAGTTAATCATAAAGTTGATAGCAGGGTGTGCTACAACTGTGGAGAATGTGGGCACATTGCTTCCTATTGTTCTTATTATCAGACACCTAGGAAGAAGATTGAACTTCAGGACTCAAAACCTAAGTCTTCTAAAAGGAGCTCTTTAACTCCACCTAGAAAACTAGTGAACAGAAGGTTCAACCCGTTAGCCAGTCGACTGTTTATCACAAACAGGCATTGCACAAATCTGGCTTATGGAAAGAGAAGTCAATCTCTATGTCTGATAATGATGACAAGAAGGAACCTGAGCTACCCTCACCTTCTAAAGGTCAATGGGTTGAATTTCTGATGTGTGATGCCTCTGGGAAACCCAAGCCAGTAAAGGCTTAGGTTCCTAACCTAAACTAATCCTTTACCTTGTATGTGCAGGTTGTTCAATACAGTGCTAAAACTAACATGTGGATAGTAGACAACGGAGCATCCAGGCACATGACAGGAAACAAAGCTCTTTTATCAAATGTCAAACAAATAAAAGGAGGGCATGTTTCGTTTGCTGGAAACAAGGGAGGCTATATCACAGCTCAGGGAGAAGTTGGAAATCAGAAAGTTAAGTTTGATAGGGTGAACTACGTCCAGCAACTTCAAAACAACTTACTCTATGTTTCTCAAATATGTGATAAGGAATTTAAAGTCATCTTCGACAACAAGAAGTGTTACGTACTAAAGAAAGACTACATGATCCCAGAGGACCAAGTTTTGATGACCGCTTCAAGATATAAAGATCTTTATGTCTTGGATCTGTCAACAGCTTCTACAATGGATCATGAGGTTCAGTGTTTTCTATCCAAAGCTACTGAAAAAGACTCCATCTCCTGGCATAGGAGAATGGGACACATCAGTCAAAGGAAGATGAATCACTTGATTCAGAAGGATCTGGTGAGAGGTGTTAATGTCAAGAACTTTGTTGGAGCATATATAGTCATATATAGTGTGTCCGTCGCTTGTCGAATAGTCTAGGCTTAATGTTATACACCTGATATGTTGTAAACACATGAAACTGGGTCATTCGCAGGAGCATATGCGAATGAGACTCAGTCGTACGACTGAGCCATGCTAATGGACCAGCCGTGCGATTGAGAGATGCGATTGGGACATTCGTAAGACTGAACCATAAGTATGTCCAGTCGTACGATTGAACCATACGCATGGTCCAGTCGTACGATTGAACCATACGCATGGTCCAGTCGTACGATTGAACCATACGCATGGTCCAGTCGTACGATTGAACCATACGCATGGTCCAGTCGTACGATTGAACCATACGCATGGTCCAGTCGTACGATTGAACCATACGCATGGTCCAATCGCACGAATGGGCCCAGTCGCATCTAATATGGGTCGAGGCCTATATATACCAGTTTTTAATGTGTAGAAGTGAAAAAGGGTTGAGATAGGAGTCTGCCCGGGAGCCTAGGGCTATTGTATGAGAGGGGAGATCATGCTCGATCTCCCCTTGCCAAGAGTCTTGATTCTTATGTTGTAACGAACTTGTAATCGTTAGGTTTTATCAATGAAACCATTCAATTATAGTTCGTGTTATTGTTTGACTTTTGGTTTGTGCTGTTGTTTATCCTTCCGTCAAGAACATGCTCGGATGTTTACCGATCAATTGTTTAAACAATTGGTATCAGAGCCAGGTTACTGCTGGAATGATCTAACAATCATTCTAGCAACCCAAGCTCTTGATTTCTGGATTGAATTTCAGATCTTGACGTTAAACCCACTTCGTGTTCTTTGTGTTTTGCTCAGATCTTGTTACGTGTGTTGCTTCTATGTTGAAATCGAATTCGAAACCACGTTCCTGTCACCCTTTCGAATCTGATGATGTCTACTTTGTTTCGGTTCATGTTGAATTCATCAGATTAGGGTTTTGGGCAGCCCTGGCGGCTGCAGATCTGAAAATCTGCGTGCAGACCCGTTCATGTGATTGGGCCATGCGAATGAACCATTCGTACGACTGGGCCATGCGAATGGACCATTCGTACGACTGGACCATGCGAATTAGCCATTCGTATGACTAGACCAGTCGTATGTTCAGTCGTGCGATTGGACTAGTCGTATGTTCAATCGCACGAATGAGCCATCCGCATTGACTCATTCGTATTTGTTCCAGACCAAAAAAAAAGAAAAAAAAAGAGTCTGGAACAGCTTCTTGCACGGATTTGAAGATGAGCAAAGCATATTCACCCAGAGGTTCGTTTGTCAAATAAGTTCGATGTGTACCCCATTATTCGTCGGATTTCCGGAATAGGTGAATGTAATTGGAACACGAAAGAGAGAGAGAAGATGTCAGCAGTTGTTGCTGATTTTGTGGGGTAGTCAGGAGCATCTGACTACTTATGGGCCAATCAAGTTATATTTATCCGCACAGAATGGATTCTGCTTCTTAGGGGGAATCCTTGTATATAGCAAAGTGAAGACGCAATCAGAAAGTGATCATGTGAACCGGTTTCCGATGATGAATCTTTGTGTGTGCTGATTTGGTTGATATTGTCAGCTGTGGATTGGAACCTTCAACCTTTTGCCCAATACACCGTGTCCAGACGCAAGGAGAGCACAATGTCTATATATTGGGATATGCTTAATATGAGGGGGAATTTCTGCAGGTGGTGATGTTAATAAGGTTAGCCTGTGTGAAGATTGAAGCAATGGAAAACTGTTCGTATCATTATCTGGAAAAATCAGTCATATGGGGAATCTTGCTGCTGTGATGGTGTTCTGCAAAGTAAACGAAAGCTATTGTGCCTAAATTCATTTTCAGGGATGTGGTAGTAACCTGACGGATCGGCAATGTTGGCTAAAATGGTTTTCGTTTGATTCTATTGGCAACCAGAGCAAAGATTGACTGAAGATTGTAGGAGGTGTTATCTACTATTCGCAAGCAACGTACAAGGGGGAATTGTTGGAGCATATATAGTCATATATAGTGTGTCCGTCGCTTGTCGAATAATCTAGGCTTAATGTTATACACCTGATATGTTGTAAATACATGAAACTGGGTCATTCGCAGGAGCATATGCGAATGAGACTCAGTCGTACGACTGAGCCATGCTAATGGACCAGCCGTGCGACTGAGAGATGCGATTGGGACATTCGTAAGACTGAACCATAAGTATGGTCCAGTCGTACGATTGAACCATACGCATGGTCCAGTCGTACGATTGAACCATACGCATGGTCCAGTCGTACGATTGAACCATACGCATGGTCCAGTCGTACGATGAACCATACGCATGGTCCAGTCGTACGATTGAACCATACGCATGGTCCAGTCGTACGATTGAACCATACGCATGGTCCAGTCGTACGATTGAACCATACGCATGGTCCAGTCGTCGATTGAACCATACACATGGTCCAATCGCACGAATGGGCCCAGTCGCATCTAATATGGCCGAGGCCTATATATACTAGTTTTTAATGTGTAGAAGTGAAAAAGGGTTGAGATAGGAGTCTGCCCGGGAGCCTAGGGCTACCGGATGAGAGGGGAGATCATGCTCGATCTCCCCTTGCCAAGAGTCTTGATTCTTATGTTGTAACGAACTTGTAATCGTTAGGTTTTATCAATGAAACCATTCAATTATAGTCCGTGTTATTGTTTGACTTTTGGTTTGTGCTCTTGTTTATCCTTCCGTCAAGAACATGCTCGGATGTTTACCGATCAACCGATTAAACAAACTTTCAGCTTCCTGATTTCTGTATAGCTTGCAAGAAAGGTAAACAGACAAAGAAGTCTCATATGGAAAAGAAAGTTAATTCAATAGAACTTCCTCTTGAACTTCTTCACATGGATCTGTTCGGTCCAGTCAGTACAAAGAGCATTGCAGGCGACTTGTACTGTTTTGTGGTCACCGATGACTACTCAAGGTTCACTTGGGTAATGTTTGAAATCCAAATCAGAAACATTTGAATCATTCAAGGAGTTGGTAACCACACCGGAATCTCTCTACAAGCTGAAAGTTAGACAAGTACGCTCATGTAACATCTTGTATTTTTGGTTAACTAATAGTTAATCTCGTTTATTCTTGTAGGGACTATTAATGCCTTTTCATGAAACTTGTGGGTAGTTGTGTGATCTATTCTTAATCCTTTAATATAAAAGATTATAGTTTATCTATTGTTTTGAACATAAGAATTATGGTAAATAATATTTTATAATAAAAATAATATCAACGTTAATAATAAAAATAATATTAATGATAATAACAACAATAAATGATAACTATAATAATAATAATTTATAAAAAAATCATTAAACTTAAAAATGTTAAAACTTAAAGTAATAAAGTTGAGGGGGTGTTTTTGCTATTTTAGAAACTTAATATGGGAGTTTTTGCATAAAATAATAAACATGCTTAACTTGAGGGACCATTTGTGTAATTTTTGAAAAAAAAACCCAAACCATTTCCCCTAACCCCGCTTTTCCGGCCAAGCCTCCGGCAACCGCCGGCTATGGCTCCGGTGAGCGTCAAAACGCCTCAAAACACTCGGTTTTCACACACAAACCGACCCAAACCGTTTCGTTTCGTGATTCGAACCTGAATGCGCACTTTAAACGCGTTTAAACACCGGTTACAAACCCAAATCGATCGAGTAACCGAAACCCATTAATCTTATAGCCGTTTAGGCATTAAAACTCTGTAATAATTCAATTGAATGAACCTAAACGGCTATCTAACTACGATAATCGTCCACACCTCCTAATTACACCTGAAATCACACAAGCAGAGCTATACGATTACCCCCTCATCGCGAATCTGCTACCATTCGAACCCCATCTTCCAAGCTTCAAAACTCGAAATTGATACAGGGTTTTTCATCCTCGAGGTCATTAGAAACTATCTGTGCATTGAATTTGATTATCATCATCATTTGAGCATCAAACCGGTTTACGTGGCCACGAATTGTTCTTCGTCGTGTTCATCTCGAATTCATCATCAATCGGGTAAATAAACAACAATTATATACGCGTAATCACATGGGGAATCAAAGCCCCATGTTCTTTCTCTTAACATCATCGATTTGACCTTCAATTTCGATTCAAATCAAACTAGGGTTCATACGAATTTGGGGCTATTCTAAAACGGATGTTTTTAAGATTAGAGAACCAAGTAAAACGCGGCTAAGGCCTTGGTTCACTGGTTCCCCACTTACATCCCGAATTAGAGGTCCGGGTTCGAACCCGGCGACCTCCAATTCAATTGTTTTTGGCTTTTCAGCCTTTTAAAAAATATATAAAATTCTCTAAAAATTATAAAAAGAGATTTTGTAAACTTCGGTTATTTTTAAAGCTATCCTACTATTTTTCTACAAATTTACCACTTTAAAAACCTTAACAATTTTCTTATAAAATAAAAATTTAACAAAGTTATTTTTATAAGAATAGACTTTATAATATTGGTAAATCATGTAATTTTTATTTAAATACTATACAATTAAGGATTAAATATGATAATTATAGAATTTATATATTTTATAATTAACCTTCACAAATTGTTATAAAGGTTTTTAAAATTGGATACATGACATTTTCTTTTAGATTAAGCTTATATATGATATCTCTAACCAACGTCATTTAACACCGCAAAATACAATTTGAAACATTAGCCTCGTTAAACTATTAATTATTCTAAATTGTAACCTTGTAAATATATACTTGTTTTTAGGTGCGTTGTGAAGGTCTACGTTGAACATTGCTTGTTATTATTCTTAATAATCATCAAATATATATTATTTGGTCATGTGAGTTTTCCTTGCCCCTTTTTACCTTTTTCACACTATTTTGGGGTGGAACATGTTATCCTATTATCTTTACACTTGCACACATTTTTGAGACTTGTAAAACGTTATGGCAATTCCTCATGTAAGTTGTGGTTAGTTGGACTTTTTGTGATTACCATGTTATGGCACTATATGTACAATCATTAACTATTGCTAGCCGAGTGAAGTCATAGATCTATGGGCAAGACAAGCCTGCTTTGGTTGACCCAAGTACACTTAACTGATCGTATATACTTTAAACATTTGAGACTTGTAAAATTTTGTCGAGGTTGATTGTTGCATTGTTCATGACATCCCTAATCACAATGTTCACTAACTTATGACTTGAAATGCCATCTTTTATATATGCTATGTATTTGAAACTATGGAATGCTCACCAACATTATTATTGACCTCTTTATTTTTAACATGTGTCAGGAAATGCCCATGTTTGATTATCTACACATGAAGCTAGTACATCTAGGGATGGACCTAGATTAATAATAAAATAGGATGAATTGTTACATTTTTGTTACGTTTTTTATATCCTTGAGACTTATGTTTGTAATGTGACAATGAAAATTTATGTGTAGAATATATTTGGATTATAATAGCGTTATGTGGCTATGAACGATCTTAACTCTCACTCCTCGACGTTTCCGCCATCAAGGTTGGGGTGTGACAGCTCAGACAACGGAATGGAATTCAAGAACCAGTGGATGGAGGAATACTGCAAGGAAAAGGGGATTGTGCATCAATTCACTTCTGCTTACACACCTCAGATGATGGCATTGCTGAGAGAAAGAACAGGAGCTTGATAGAGACAGTAAGGACTATGCTGGCAGACTCGAAACTGCCTATCCAATTCTGGAATGAGGCAGTGGCAAATGCATGTTATACACTGAATCGAGTCCTGATAGTCAAGCGCCACGGAAAAACATGTTACGAGCTACTACAAAGACGCAAACTGAACTTGGAGTATCTCGAACATTTGGGGCGCCGTGCACACTTCTGAAGAAGACACAGAGGGTAAATTCAGCGAGAAGGCAGATGAAGGCATCTTTCTAGGATACAACATACCTAACAAGCGAGTTTACAACAACTCAAAAGGTCTAGTAGAAGTTTGGTGTAATGTTGATGTTCAGCGATTCACCACACCACCTATGGCAAAGGACCCGCCTACTTCTTTGACTATGGTGGATTCTTCAAGTCATTCAACATTCCTCTCTCTCCCTCGGATGACAATTAGCTACACGAATGATGTATGATAGCTTGAATCCACCAACATCTAGCTCACAGGGAATCATCTACTCAGTCAGGGGGAGTAATCGACAACAGTGACACCTCCTCTGAAAATGAAGCTGAAGAAGATAACCAGAACAGTCAGGAGGAACAGGTTCTAGTTCTTGAAAGTCCACAAGCTTTACCGTGGTGCACCTTCGATGTAACATCCTGTATTTTGCCGTCATTATTTATTTATGTTTGTGCGTGGCCTCGTTTGTAAAGTTTAATTCTTTATAATAATAATAGTAATGATGAGATCAATAAAATAATAATAATTTTATAACAAATAATAATAATGATAATAATAACTTAAAAGTAACAATTACAACTATAATAATAATGATGGCAATAATAAATACAAATAATAATAATAATAATAATAATAATAATAATAATAATCATAATCATAATAATAATAATAATAATAATAATAATAAAACTTGAATAATTAAGGTTTAAAAAGTTGAGGGGGTCTTAATGCAAATTATGAAACATTAAATTAAGATTTTAAGCATAATGTTATGAAACACAAAGTGGAGGGACCAGTTGTGTAAATTGCCCAACTCCAATCTGGTTCCCCGCTTTTCCGGCAACGGCGCCGGCGAGCTCCGGCGAGCTCCGGCGATGTACAAATCATCATTTTAAAAGCATTTTTGACCCAATCAAACCGCCCAAACCCCTCGGCCCCATGATTCGAACCCGAACCCCAATTCAATTTGTGTTATCACGCGTCTAACCTTTCCAAATCAAAACTCGAACCAACCGAGTCAATCACCGCAATCAAATCTTGCCTAAAACTGCAATTCAATCAAATAATCACCCTGAATCATAGTACGCGGCTTTACAATCAGTAATCAATTAGAATTGCCAATAACAGCGCAAATATATTAACTATGGTAATTTTTCAAACGCGGATTCAAACCGAGAATGTTGAGCTCAAAACCGTGTAATTGAAACTATATATTGAATGTTTCGGATTCGTTTTGAAGTTCCTCAACTCTCTGAACACTCAATTGCACAAAAGATTCACCAAGTCATAAACCCCCAAATTCCGAAACCTTCGAAGCAAACCGAACTCGGAATCCCTCAAAATCTCACTTAAACAGGTAATTAAAACTGTTATCTGCTCGATTTGGTCCAAGGATCAAAAGCCCCATGATGATTCGAGTGATTACATCGAATCGAGGGTCGATTTTGGATCAGATGAACCTAGGGTTCATCGGATTTGGGGGAAATGGGCTGCTCTGTTTAAATTTAAAACAAACCAAAGTGAACCAAGGCCACGGCCCTGGTTCACTGGTTCCCGCACCTCAACTTCTAAGGGAGGTCCCGGGTTCGACCCCGGGCAACCCCCCTTTTTCCTTTTCTTTTCTTTTGTTTTATTTCTTTTATATTAATTATTTCTTTTGCTTAAATTTTAATTCTGAAAATTTCTAAAATTATTTTATAAATTCAGAATTTATTTATTTATTATTTTTTATCAAAGGTTTATAAATATGTTTGAATATAAAATTCATGGTGGTTTTTTTTTCCTTATTCTAAAATTATAATGTTATTGTGTAAAGATAATACTTGCGTAAAATATCTTCAAAATATATAATATATATATATATATATATATATATATATATATATATTATATATATATATAATATATATATATATATATATATATGCATGTATTATATATGTATATGTAGATATATTGTCAAGCAATTAGAATGATTAATTACTTATACATATATACTTATATTTATATAAACACATCAAAGTAAGTATACACACACACACACCACACACACACACACATATATATATATATATATATATATATATATATATATATATATAATATATTTCTTGACTTATTACAATCAATACAACCTTCATAAATCGGTTTAATGTGCGATTAGTTTTCTTTATTTATATTAGCCTTTCTCTTTCACGCAATAAATCTAATTATCATTTTGTTCCATTAACCCGATTCACATTAATAACACGAAATAAATAGATGTCAAGCTCTAATCAATCCATAATAAGAACCTTAAAACAAAATAATTAATCATCAAACGATTATAACGCGTTACCTTATTCTTATTTAGGTGCCTTGTGACATTGTGTGGAAACCTTATTCGTGGTTATTCATATTTCACTTTCAAGCCTTCTTATTATCATGTGAGTTCTTATGCCCCATTTTACATTTATTGTACACCTTTCGGGGTGAAACATGTTGGTTATACAAACATACTCATACACGTTTTGGTACTTATTATGCACGTGCAATTCTTACATAGTCGTGGTTATTTGTATATGCTAAGTTGTATATGAGATGTGACATACGTGTGCAATCATTAACTATAACTAGCCTGGCGAAGTCTTAGATCTTTGGCCTGACAAGCCTATTTGGTGCTAAAGCCGAGGGATTGCCGGCTCCTAGGAGCCGTATGCTTGTGCACTAGGGAACCAAATACACTTAGCTAATCATGCTTATTCATATTATTCAGTCAAGGTTGATTGTAACTATGCATGTTCTATATACTTACTATCTTGTGACCATTGACTAGAATTGCCACATTCTTTCTCATGATATATACTTATTGTATTTTAAAACCATGAGAACTCACAACTTGCTAGTTGACTTTACTTTCAACATGTTTCAGGTAATGTGCAAGTTTAATGATGACTGAAGAAACGCTTAAGCTTAGGATATGGACCTAGACTTAAATGAACATTTGGATTCCTATTTTTGTTTATTTATTTCTTGTAAGGCGTGGATGTATGTGATGTTTGAAAAGAATTGATTAATGGCATTTATATTTTAACATAGCGTTATGTGGCTGTGAACAATCTTAACCCTCACACTTCGACGTTTCCGCCGTCATGGGTGGGGGTGTGACAGATTGGTATCAGAGCCCATAACTATAGGGAACTAGGTTATTAGAAATGGTGACCTAGACTATAGTTTATGCATGATCCTTATAGGATGGTATTCTTATGAATACATACATATTGTTTTGCATGCTGCCTAACGCTATGCCTTATGTGCAATGTGATGCCTTAGTATAGGTGCCTCTTTGCATAAATACGTATTGTTACCCGTCTCCCCTAGACTTATCTTAACACATTGATCTCCCCGACAACTACTACTCCTTAAATCTTTCTTCATCTCAAAGTGGAACTTATTGATAGAAATTCCTTAGACTTAAGCTCTAATCCTATAAATATCTCATCAAGATTTTTGATCCCATGAACCATAGAACTAGTGTGGTACGTAGACACCTGTATCCTGGTTTTCCTGGCAAAAGGCCTCGGGCTAAGGTAAGCATTTCGTATAAATCCTACGGGACCAGTCATGCTTACCTGGGGATTTCCGGGATGAGTGATAAACTATGGCCAACATACACCAGTTTCTGAGGCGAATGGGTCAATTCATCTTGACGTGTCAACGTTTCCAAATGGTGATGCGTCATCAAATGGAATCATTCCGTATAACCATGATTCTTACTTTAACTGTCCATCCTTATTACCCTTTTAACCGATCCTAATCCAATTTATATAAGTCGTTACCATGGAACCCGAGGAAGATCGGCCGTAAGCTTGCCGCCATGATTGCCGGCAAATGGTTGCGGTCATCCGACTATGGTGGCTGAACTCAGCAGCACCATGATCGCCAACGTCATAAGAAACAACAACAGCCAAGGAGAAAATAGTGCAAACCAAGGCCGTAACAACCAGACGTGCACTTTCAAACACTTTAGTTCGTGCAAGCCTCTCAGTTTCAGTGGCAAGGAAGGTGCCACCATTCTCCTGGAATGGTTTGAAGGAATGGAGAACACCTTCGTCAACTGTGAGTATCCTGAAGCACTCAAGGTGAGGTATGCCACCAGTATATTGTAGCAAAGGGCCTTAACATGGTGGAACAGTGAAAAAAGGAACCGAGGTCCCGACACGATCTTGGCTTTAACTTGGGAGGAATTCAAAAACATAGCCATTGCCAAGTTTTGCCCGAGAAGTGAAATCCAGAAATTTGAGGAGGAATTCTGGAACCTGAAACAGGATGGCGGGAACCATCTGGCATATTCTACCCGTCATCACGAACTGAGTATACTATTGCCACACATGGTGGATACTGTGTCACGGAATGTGGAAAAATTCATTAAGGGTGTGCCGCCCCAGATCCAGGATGCCGTGGTGGGTAGCCGACCCGCAACTCTGGAGGAAGCTATCACCATCACTGCGCAGCTAACAGAGAACCACATCCGAACATGCACCATGTCTGCAAAGGGTGCCAAGAAAACTGAGAAGACGGTCCCCGAGGAGGTCAAGGAGGTTAAGGTTGATAACAAAAAGAGGAAGTTTGTACCGGCACGGAACTACGCTGTGGCCGCTCCTAAACCACCCAAAGACAGTGTGTACCCGGGACTGCACCGGCAGCACCAGTGCCTGTGGCAAGGGCTTATGCAGGCCTTTTACCCATGTGTAACATGTGTAGGTATCACCATCGGGGAACCTCCCGTGTCGCATTTGCACACTTTGTGGCAAGTACGGACATCTTGTGGCAACGTGCCGCCGAGCCATGGGAAACGCAGTGATGGAACCAAACCGTGCATGCTATAACTGTGGAGAAAACGGGTCACTATCGTCCCCAATGCCCCGTCTTGTGGAAATGTTCCACAAGCTCGTGGACGTGCCTTCAATATCAACGCGAACCAAGCCCAGACGAACAACGAGGTGGTGAACGGTACGTAAAAATTTAAAACCCTGTCTCCGTAGAATTACTCCTTAAAAAATTTTCTTGCTTATGCCATTGAGTGCCTCTTTAAAACCTACACAGGTATGTTCCTTATAATGACACCTATGCATACGTATTATTTGATTCGGGCGCCGATAGGAGTTTCGTATCCTTAGAATTCGAGCCGACACTTTCGAAACTTCGCTCAAATCTAGAGAGACTGCTCACTGTCGAAGTTGCTGATGGAGAACCCATCACCGTCGACGTGGTCATTCGCGATTGCCTATTGTGTCTCGACAGCCATAAATTTCTTATCGACCTCATTCCAATGAAGCTTGGAAGTTTCGACGTTATTGGTATGGATTGTTATCAAGAACCATGCCGAGATTGTTTGCTTCGAGAAGTGCAATCGCATGCCCTACCCTCTGGTGATACGTTGAAGGTGTTCGGTGAACGGTCATCCAAAGGACTCAAGCTAATGTCATGCACTCAAGCTCGGAAATGCTTGAGTAAGAGCTATCCGGCCTTTCTAGCCTACGTGGTCAACACCAAGGTCAAAGGGAAAGAACTCAAGGATGTTCCAGTTGTACGTGAGTTCCCTGAAGTTTTTCCCGACGATCTTAGTGGGTTACCTCCCATACGTGAAGTTGAATTCAAAATCGATTTGATTCCGGGAGCTAGCCCTGTGGCTAAATCACCCTACCGACTCGCACCATCGGAGATGCAAGAACTCGCTAGCCAACTCCAAGAATTATCTGAGAAGGGGTTTATACGCCCTAGTTCTTCCCCTTGGGGAGCACCTGTCTTATTTGTGAAGAAGAAAGACGGGTCATTTCGCATGTGTATCGATTACCGGGAGCTCAACAAGTTAACCGTCAAGAACCGGTATCCCCTTCCTCGTATCGACGACCTCTTCGATCAACTTCAAGGAGCTGCAATCTTTTCAAAAATCGACTTGCGTTCGGGTTATCACCAACTGCGAGTCCACGATGATGATATCCCAAAGACTGCATTCCGCACTCGGTACGGGCATTACGAGTTTATGGTTATGCCTTTCGGCTTAACCAATGCTCCTGCGGTCTTCATGGACCTTATGAACCGAGTGTGCAAGCCATACCTAGATAAATTTGTCATTATGTTCATCGATGACATTCTTATCTATTCCAAATCCCGCACCGATCATGGACTTCATCTCCGCCAAATCCTCGATCTGTTGAAGAAGGAACAATTGTACGCAAAATTTTCAAAATGCGAATCTTGGATTGAGGAAGTACAATTCCTAGGTCACGTGGTGAATAGACAAGGAACTCACGTCAATCCTGCAAAGGTAGAAGCCGTAATGAATTGGAGTGCTCCCACGACTCCGACGGAAGTTCGATCATTCTTGGTCTAGCGGGGTATTATCGACGGTTCATTGCCAATTTCTCGAAAATCGCAAAGCCACTCACGGCCTTAACCCAGAAGAACAAGCCTTTCGAGTGGAAAGCCGAACAAGAAGAGGCGTTTGAGACATTGAAGCATAAACTATGCAATGCTCCTGTTTTAACGCTACCAGATGGAACGACGATTTCACAGTATACTGTGACGCGTCGAGACAAGGTCTTGGTTGCGTCCTCATGCAACGGGGAAAGGTAATAGCCTACGCCTCGAGGCAATTGAAGGTTCATGAGGTAAATTACACAACGCACGATCTTGAGCTCGGAGCGGTGGTCTTCGTCTTGAAAGTTTGGAGACACTATTTATATGGCACACAATGTATAGTGTACACGGACCACAAGAGCCTCCAGCATGTTTTCAATCAGAAGGATCTCAATATGAGGCAACATCGCTGGGTGGAACTAATTAGTGACTACGACTGCGACATCCGATACCATCCCGACAAGGCAAATGTAGTAGCTGATGCGTTGAGTTGGAAGACGCACCGAAAGACGGTTTCCGTTCAAGAGATTCGCGACCGTCGGCAATGGTTCGATACATGGGAGAGTTTGACACTAAAGTCCGACTTGATGTCAACAATGCTACAGTGTTACTGCAAAATTTGAGGATCGATTGTGACATCGAGTCAAGCATCCGAGAAGCCCAGCAGACAGTGCAAGTCGAAGAGAGTATGAAGGACGAACTTGAGCCCAACCTTGTAGTCCAACTGGAAGCAAGAGCCAATGGGTTGATGTATTTCGCAAACCGAATCTGGATTCCCAAACGCAATACCTTAGGGCTTTATCATGAATGAAGCACATCAGACTCGCTATTCAATTCACCCGGCTCCGATAAGATGTACATGGACTTGCGGAGTCAATATTGGTGGCCCGGAATGAAACGAGACATAGCAACCTATGTTGCTAAGTGCTTCATGTGCACGAAGGTTAAAGCGGCACATCAACGTCCAAGTGGTTTACTCAAGCAACCCGAAATTCCCGTGTGGAAATGGGAACATATATCCATGGACTTCATAACTAAGCTACCTCGGACATCTCGCGGGCACGATAGCATATGGGTAATCGTCGACCGACTGACCAAGTCGACACACTTTATACCATACGCGACACTTATAAGACATCGAGGTTAGCACGAATTTACATCGACGAGATCGTAAGCCGTCATGGAGTGCCCCTTCATATCATATCCGACCGAGACGCCCGATTTACTTCTCACTTCTGGTCTTCCATGCAAGAACTCCTGGGTACGCAATTGGATTTAAGCACGGCTTACCATCCCCAAACCGATGGTCAAACGGAGCGGACAATCCAAACTCTGGAAGACCTGTTGCGTCTCTGTGTTCTCGATTTTGGTGGCGACTGGGATACGCATCTACCACTCGCAGAGTTCTCCTTACCATTCAAGCATCCAAATGGCACCATTTGAGGCACTGTATGGTCGTAAGTGTCGTTCCCCGATTTGCTGGACCGACATGGGCGAAAATCTTATCACCGGTCCCGAACTTATACAAGAGACGACCGATAAAGTTGCTATCATCTGCAAGAACTTGGAAACGGCTAGGAGTCGACAGAAGAGCTACGCCGATAAACGTCGCAAGCCACTAGAATTCCAAGTTGGGAAAGCAATGAAAGGGCACGAATGAGTCAGTCGACCGACTGAGACTCAGTCGGCCAACTGAAAGCAACCGACTGGACCAATCGCACGACTGAACCTCAGTCGCCCGAATGAACTGAGCGAATGAGGCCAGTCGGCCGATTGAAATTAGGGTCAGTATTTAAAGGGCCTCAGTCGATCGCATTTCACTCATCACTCCCAATCGCACCCAAATCGCTTTCTTTCCCGTTACTCTGCCAAAATTTCTAGAGATAGTTTTTCACATTGCTATTGATCTTCTGACATTCGATTGAAAGTATACAGGTACATTGCAGTTAAACCTTATAGAAATCAGAAGATCTTGAGTCAAATTTGGGTTATTCGAATGAAACATTGATCGGATTGAAAAATGCCCTAATAACCTACATAAACTAAGCTAAATGTTAAAATTAAGTTTAATAGGTCATTAGTGACAAGATGGCGAGTCTAATGGACCATTAAGCCATGTTAAATTACTTGAATTAGGTCAAGATTCGAGCCTTAGTCGATTGAACAGGGGGTCATGCGATTGGTCGTCCGGATGAACTCCAATCGCACGACTGAATCTTGCGATTGGATCAATCGGCAGAATGAACCATGCGAATGAGTTCAGTCGGCCGACTGAACCAATCGCAGACTCAGTTAGCAAATTGAACTCAGTCACATGTCTCATTCACCCGAACGAGCTCAGTCGCACGAAAGAACAAACGACTGACTCCAGTCGCATGATTCATTCGCACGAATGTATCGGATTGAATTTAAACTATACACCTTGAACTGAATTTTGAATGTATGACTTACAAATGGTTCTGTGTCTTGTGTTTCAGGTCAATGGTTGATAGATGGTCCATAAATCCAAAGCACAATATATGTGCTCATTTGGACCATACGACTCGGAATGGAGCCGAGTTTACAGATATTATTGCATTCCTTCGACGCTCTCGGATACATAAAGCCATATCCACACAGTGTACTCCTTACAGGTCGTTACATCAGGCTTTCTGGGAAAATGCCTCCATAGATCGTTCACACGAGCCTTACAGCATACGGAGCTCCATTCATGGTCATGACATTGAAATTACAGCAGATGACATCCAGAGAGTACTTAATTTTGGGGATGATACTGATCAACCCACCAGACTACATCCACTTACAGTCAGAGGTTGCTTCCTCAGGATTAAATATGCTGGGGACATCAACTCAGGTGTGCTCAACAAGAGCAACCTGTGTCCCCAGTATAAATACTTGGCGCATGTGATCCTGAAGTGTATTGCTTCTCGAAGGGGTGGGTTTGATGACCTGTCAGACCAGATTCAGAATGCCTATGTGGCACTGGTGCTGAACCACCCCTTCAGCTTCTCGAGCATGATCTTCTCATATCTGGTGGAGAATCTGGAGGCCAAGGGGAAGGAGGGTTTTTGTATGTATCCCAGATTTCTGCAGCTGATCTTTAACGAGAAGCTGCCATTACTTCCCAAGGAGAAACATGATGCGGTTGCCCTAGAGGTTATGGATGACATGACTTTGGGTCGCATGAGAGTGTATCGGGGCAAGTAGGTAAAGCCCTAGGTAAAAAGGTTGATCGGCCATCTGGCAAATGAACGATATGTGGCACCAGGTAGATGCAAATGGCGTCATGATGACAGCGATTCAGATGATGAGAGGTTGTTGCTCCCAGAGCATGATTCAGACGATGATGATAGTGAGGATGTTGGGGATGATATGCCTGCTCCAACGAGGGGCATAGCTTCAGATGTTATACCCCCAGTGTCTGCCCCAACAGGCGACATAGCTGAGTCTGCAGGCTTCCACCAGGACTTCATACCTGGTGAGGAGGAAGAAGAGTCAGATGAGGAGCCCCTGACGAGGATCGTGGGAAGCAAGGTTGTTCCCACCGAGTATGGACTCCGGGCGGTTGGTGAACGCCCCAGGGATTCGGGAGAGACGACAGTAGATCCCAGCTATGCTCCTGAGTCTACTAGTCGTGTTCTAGGGGGAGCATCCACCTTGACTGGATCGAGGAAGAAATGGATGGCCCAGCCCCACGGCTAGAAGAAGAAGAGAAGAAGACTCACCTTCATACACACCACAGCAACCACTACATCTACCACCATCCCTACCACTTCTACAACCACACCATCCACCACCACAGCCACCACAGCCACCACAGCTACCACTACCACTACCACACCTCCCACCACTGTAAATATACCAACCACCACCATATCTTTCACTCCTACATCACCTCCAATATCTCACAGACCCAACCCTATCTTTACCACAACCACCACCACCACTAGCCACCAATCAGGACCCTTATCTGATCCCGCACGTATATATGGATCTCATCTACCTCAATTTGGGGTAGAGAACCAGCTGTCAGCGCTAAACCGTATGGTGATGCGACTGTTAGCTGCTGATGAAGAAAAGACTGCACAGATCTGACAGCTTGCCGATCTCACTGCTATGCAGTCACATCAGATCGCAGAGCAGGATCGGCTAATCAAAGAGCAGGCCCAGCAAATGGCTGCTCAGAGCATTGAGATCGCCCAACTCCAAGAGCATAGAGTCACTTCTGCTAAGAAAATTGAAGAGTTGGAGAATGCTAAGAAGTCCATCATGCTCAAACTTAAAGGATCTAAAGATGAGCCTCTGAAGATTAAAGAGGGAGATGGTGATGATAGTGATGATGATGATGTGGATGAAAATGATGACAGTGACACTGAGGATGATGGAGAAGGAGAAGTAGGGGATGCACCTGCATCGGCCACTGCTACAGGTCAGGAGAAAAGGACTAAGAATAGACAAGATCAATCAGCTTCTACCTCTGCCCCTACAAGTGATGAAACCTTGATACAAGAAAAAAGTAAAGATTAGATGATTATGTATTTATCTTCTTTTGTATTTGAATCATGTAATTGAACACAATGTACTTAATGTTTATATTATTTTAATGCCTTTCTGTTTGATGAATTACTAATGATTTATGTGTGAAATGTTTAAATTAAACAGATCAAAATTACCAAAGAGATGAGTTTGACATTGCTCCCCTTCAGCAGGTTAAGTCTCAGCTAACGATGATACTTGACCTGCAAGGGATTGTCAGGAGGTTAGTGAATTACACCCCTGAAGAAGGGGAAATAATTCATGATCTAACAAATAAGCAACTCGCCAAGCTTTTCACGCTAAATCCAGATGAAATAGTAAAAGATGCTCCGACATGCGATTCGACTAGTGACGAAGAGTTCAACGATGTTGATGATGTAGAGATCGAAGATGTCACTGCCGAGGAGTACCCTCAGTACGCAGACAATGAGGGTAATGTGGTCCCCAATCTGGGTGAATCCCTGGTCAAAAATACTATTGAGGTGTTGAACAATATGGAGCAAGAAACAGAGATAGCAGAAGACACAGCCCAACTTTCAAATGATGCTGTTGACATTCGAAAGGCTGAGTGGGCTGCATGTTTTGAAGAAGTTAGAGCCCAACGTACTAAACCAAAGAAGGATTCCTACATGAAACTCTATAGAGTCAAGAAACATAACAGGGTGTCAGGAAGGATCATAGCATGGGCGTACTTTGAAGATCTAAATGCGTATGCAGTTAAGAGAGAACAGGGCATAGAGTACTTCAGATTCCCACATGATCTGAAGACCCTACCAGGTTTTGAGCTCAACCAACTGGCCAAACTAAGGCTTTTGTATGCTGACCCGAGGAAGATGTCAGGCTAGTTTGAGACTGCCCTAAAGAAGGAGTACCACACTAGATGGGTTAACTTCAGACCTCAACAGCCTACTAGGTATATCAGAAGGTCTGAGGTTGATGTCATTACTGGCAAGCCTAAGATAGCGTTGAAGTGGAATCCTCCTCGCACAATGTTGAGAATCCCACTTAGGGAAATGCCACAGGATTTCACTCCACATTTTAAGTGGTGGTATTATGATTGGAGAACAGCTGAAGCGGTCATAGTCTTAAGTAAAGAGGGACAAATGGATACTATCAGGGTATTCGACCCGATGTGGCTTACAAACTTGTCGGAAAGTGATGTCTATACGCTATACAAGTGGCCACTATTCTATGATACGCAAGATATTGTAACACCCGAATATTTATTATTTTGAAGCCGGTGAAGAAAGAAAAGAAAATAAAGTCCAAAAGTCGAGGGACCAAACTCGCCAACGAAGAAAAGTTAGGAAATGTGGTGATATTAGTAGGGAGAGGGCAGCCCACTCTCCCCACACACCCCACATTTCAGGTTCCTAGAGAGGAGAAGAGAGAAAAAGGAAAAAAAAAGTGTTAGTTCGGGTTGGTTCGGGTCGCCAAAATCGTCGTGAAGCAAGCCAAATCGAAGCTCTTGTCGTTGTGCTCGTTTAGGTGAGTTCTAGGACCCCTCTTTTACATTTTTTTGAATGATTTTGGGGCTGGAACACATCTGAAAACCCTTTTTCGCGTTTTTGGGTGAAAACCCGTATGTATGCGTGTACGTATGTGTAGGACCCGTTTGGGGCTTGATTTCTTGCTTGGTTGTGCTTGAATAATGTTATGGTATGCATCCCTAAGGTTTAGGATGGTCGATTTAGGCTTAAAATGGGTTTAGATGAGTTTGGAGGCCGAAAACCCTCGGCTGCAGTCGGGTTGAACTGCATTCTGCATCAGTTAGGGCTAGGCGACCGACTGGAGGCCGAATGGAGGCCATACGGCCGAATAGAGTGCGATTAGGGTTCATTCACACGATTGGAGGGCCAGTCGCATGGGGGTCATGCGACTGAAGGACCATTCGCACGACTGAAGGTCCAGTCGCATAGGTGCTCATCCGCATTGTTCATTCGCACGACTGGATGTTCATTCGCATAGGTGTTCATCCGTAGGAGTTCATTCGCATGATGTTCAGTCGCATGGAGGCAATGCGACTGAAGGGTGTCCATACGCCCGAATAGGGCTGTTGTACCCGAGGAAGGTGTAGATTGACTTCTGACTTTCGGGGGAAAGTGCAGATGTAAGTTTGATGTAAAGGTTCCCATAAGTGTTTTTAAGATGACGATCGAGGTCTTAGAAAGCATGTTGGGCATGATGAGGGTGATGATGTTGTATGTTATGTATGTATGATGTTGCCTTGTATGACGTGATGTTGATGCATGTTAATGTTCCTTAGTGTGATGTATAATATCTTTCCTGTGGCTTTACCTATTATGATGAATGAACGAAGTATTATGTAACGTAAAGTGAAAGATAAAGAAAGAGGAACATGATGAATGAATGCATGTATTAATGAACGAATGAAACGTCTTGCACACATCGGATAACGGGTCCTTCTTGGTGATTGACCCCGAATGTAGAACCTCTACCGCTCACCCCTAGTACTGTGGCATACGTTTAGCTGTTCATTTGTTGACTTCGGCCCAGTAGCTAAGACTGATGGTTACTCCTAGTACCGTGGCATACGTTTAGCTGTTCATTTGTTGACTTCGGCCCGGTAGCTACGACTAACCGGGGTGTAGCACATGGTATTGGTATGGATGATGTCCGATGCGCAAGTAAAGTAATGAAAGAACGAATGAACGAATGAAAAAGATAATAATGATATTATCTATGTGTACGTACGATGTGTGATCATGTAAAAGTAACGAACGATTTTATGTGAAAGTAAAGTATGTTTTATTTATAAAACTAGAACTCACTCAGCAACGCTGACTTTGATGTGTTTCCAGTTGGCAGGTAATGTTTGCTGAGGATGGCACGGGCGACTACTCAACTCTTTTGGGATGGCATTCTTTTGATTAATGTTTTTGCATTGTAATGCGAACAAACTATTTTTGTAATGAATGTTGTATTAGTTTGCAAAAGCATTTACATGGAAATGAAAGTTTGTTTTAGTTTTCCGCTGCGATTTATTAAATACAAATGTAATTATACGTTTTATGTGCGATGAGAACCCAGCTGTAAGCGTCCCGGGAACGGGGCCTTACAAGTTGGTAGACCTCAACAGCCTACTAGGTATATCAGAAGGTCTGAGGTTGATGTCATTACTGGCAAGCCTAAGATAGTGTTGAAGTGGAATCCTCCTCGCACAATGTCGAGAATCCCACTTAGGGAAATGCCACAGGATTTCACTCCACATTTTAAGTGGTGGTATTATGATTGGAGAACAGCTGAAGCGGTCATAGTCTTAAGTAAAGAGGGACAAATGGATACTATCAGGGTATTCGACCCGATGTGGCTTACAAACTTGTCGGAAAGTGATGTCTATACGCTATACAAGTGGCCACTATTCTATGATACGCAAGATATTGTACAAGCTCTTCAGTTCCAGAAAGTTATACGACTCTGCTTCGCGTTTAAGATTCACACGGGAGTCACAAAAGAGGAGAAGTACGGGAAATACAAAGAGGTTATGCAGAAAACAAGAGATTAGAGAGATCTAGGTCCAAGGGGGAGTTTGTTGATACATGTATGTCCCTAGATCATGATATGAAATGTAATAGATCTTGTTTGTCTGATTCTGGTGTAATTTGATATGATTAATGAAATGATATTGGTTGTTTGTGATTTGTAATGATTAATATTTCATTAATAAGTTGATATTAAATTAATTAATTAGGTTAGTGATTGGTTGAATGTTTACATATAATGTTTACTAATTAATACATTCAAACTTAAAATAATAAAGTTATCATGCGAATGGCCCATGCGAATGGACCATAAGCATGAACACCTTCATACGAATGACTCAGTCGCACGACTGAACCAGGAGACTGGATCAGTCGTATGATTGTAACATAAGATTGGCTCAGTCGCACGACTAAACACTCAGTCGTGCGGATGAATCAACCGTATGGTTCAATCGCACAACTGAAACATACTAATGGTTCAGTCGCACGATTGAATAATACCAACCTATAAATACAACTCAATTCGTGAAAAATAAGAACTCTCGATTAATTACGATTCCAGACGTACCCTAGCCGTCCAGAAACCTCCCAAATTCGTTCTCCAAGTTCATAGAACACATTAGATCGATTCCCAATCGATTTCTAACGTTAGTTTCAATTTTTGATTGATTCTTCGTGTGTTCTCACTGATTGGATCGCCAATCAAATAGGATTCCGCACTATTTGATCTGGTTTACACGCTAATCACTAGGTATTTCGTTCAAATACCAGGTCCTAACAGTAAGAATTAAAATAAAAAGAAGTTAACAACATTGAAGAAAAGAATATATGTGCGACTAGGTGTAATCGTAGAATTTGAAGGAAGAAAACGTAAGAGCAGAAATATATTTTGTGACAGTTTGACTACGACAGTTAGCGAGTTATATTCTTATACTCAAGTTAGTTACACCAAAAGTAAGTACACAGACCCGTAACTAATTTATGTTATATGTTTTAATTATTGTAATTTGTATGAATTTTGTGGGGGATGAAAAATTTTCAATCGCATGTAATATATGTTTATTTATTATGATAAACATAATTATGGAAAAAATGATTTATATAATTAGGGGTCCAAGTATGTGTATTGATAATTTAAAAAGGAGTAAAATATATGTAAGGATCTCGCATGTTGAAATCCTAAAGGGTTTGAGTGTTGAACTTCACATATAAAAAAGAGTTAAATATAGGTAAGGATTTCGGATGTTGAAATCCCAAGAGGTTCGGGTGTTAAACTTCACACATATGAAAAGAGGAGTTATTAATTCTCTAGGGAGATTGGGTGTTGAATTTCAAAAAAGTAAAGAGGATTAAGTAAATAAATATTTTGGATGTTAAATTCCAATAAAAGAAAATATGTTTTTGAGATAAGTATGTGTACTTAGCGAAAACTAATAAAAATATATTTTAAATGTTTTCAGGAAAAAAACTTATAGATGGTTAAAGTTTCGTGGACGTGACTGGACTGGCAAAAGAACCCTACTCTCGTTTATATTTTAAATGATAAGAGTAATAGAAATATTTAAAACGATTATGTTTTCTAGTAATATTTATATATTTGGTATGAAATGACATGTCACTACGAGTGACCAATTTTATTATGAATTACGACCAAAACTCTGATATAATTGATGAAAGTAATTAAAAAAATTGATGTGTTTCAAGTTGGTATCAAAGCACGAATCAAAAAATTTAAGTATATAAAATAAATATTTAGACTTGAACCAAAAGTGCTACTAATATAAAAACGAGAGGGTTCAGTCCAGAAGCAATCCAAGGAAGCAGATAAATTGAGAGTTTGTATTGGTGCAAAATAAAAAAAAAAATGAAAATTCTGGGTTTGCTTAAATTTGTATGTTTAAGATACCATATGGTAGTCGGAAAATCATAGTGAGTATAATATATAGTTTCCCTACCTGGCCGGTATGAAAGTAATATATCATACTATTATGAATTCCCAATGATCATATTATATTGAAAACAACAAAGAGTAAGCGTGGGGATGGGTAGTAAATATGCATCAAATGATATATGTATGTGTAGTATATGTTCTAAATTCACATATATTACTTTTTTTGCCTTAGATAAATTATTAGTAGTGATGATAACTTAAGGAGTATTAAGGCCTTATATAAGTTCTTATGAAAGAGAATTGATAGAATAAAAGTAACATGAAATAAATAATTTATTTAGAGATATGGCAGATGAAAGAAGAGAGAATGCAATACAAGGTGGAGAGAATGCAATACAAGGTGAAGGAAGTCATAACACTGAAAAGCATGTAGATAATGCTTCAAAAAGACCAGTCTATTCATTTCATCTTGATAATAATACAACATTTATACCTTAGTAAATTCATAAACAGATTGTCATTGAAGTAGGAAATGCATTTGAAGCAAATATTCTATTTCTTCTAGCTGAAATACAAAATTCTATTAGAATTATGCTAGAAGAAAAATTAAAAAAGAATGAAGTGACTATAGAAAACCTACGAATAATATGAGAGCAGCGCCAATAGCTGATATCAAAAAACGTCACTACACGTATACAGACTTCATAGCTTGTAAACCTGTGCAATTCAAAGGTGAAGTTGACCATTTGGTGAGCCAAAGGTGGATAACAGCCATGGAGACTATTTTCGATACATGTCATTGTGACCCGTGCGATAAAGTGATGTTTGCGACAAACTAGTTTTGCGAAAGAGCTAAAGACTGGTGGGATATGGTGAAGAAGGAGAAAAGGAGAGAAAGAATTAGGAACATGTTTTGGGAAGAATTCAAACCAATCTTCCTAAAATATTTTAGTCCACGTGTTGCAATTGATCATATCACTAAAGAACTTCTTCATATATGGCAAGACAACAAAAACAGTGGACGAAATCTTTGGCATTTTTATGATAAAGTGAAGTTTTGCCCTTCGCTTTTCACTTCTGAAGAAATGTGGATGACTCAATTCCATCTTATCCTGAAAATGAATATCAGAGAATTTATTTCTTTATCAACAATATGGGAGTGTTGAGGAGCTTCTTAATTGGGCTCGCGAACGGCAAGAGAAAGGCTGATGTTATGATTCCTGCAATATCTACGAAGAAACTATAATTTATAAAGCCTGCAAAAATTTCACGCTTAATCACGAAATCTAGTAATTGTTAGTTCTATGGGAAGTTACATCTTGGAAAGTGTCATTACAAGAACCCGATTTGTTATAAATGTGGGAAACCAAGACATATCGCACCAGAGTGTACTAGCCTTCTAAACTTATGTTATAACTACTATAAGCCGGTTCACATGAGAAATGATTGTCCAAAGTTAAAAACAAGGGTTGTTAAGGCTGCGGAAGGATTATGAGTCGTAGAAAACATGAAACATTTGGAAGCTCCAAAACCACGAGGCAAGGCTTTTCAAATTACTGCAGAAGAAGCAAAGGTTGAACCTGATGCCGTCACAGGTACCTTTTTAGTCAACTTCCTTCGTGCATATGTTTTATTTGATTCTGGAGCTAGTAGATCCTTTGTAGCTATAAAGTTTGCATGTCATAGTTCTTTTGTTGAAGTAAACTGGTACATGTGTTAGAAGTTGATATTGCTTGCGATAAAAGTTTTGTCGTATCAGAAATTTGTCAAAACTGTAAAGTAAAAATATTCAAGGAGATGAATACGATATCAACTTAATTCCAATAGAGTTAAAGGAATTTGATGTGATTATTGGGATGGATTAGTTTGTTGGGTTTGTTACAAGTTTATCAAAGATTGTTTAACCATTTAAATAAAAACGCAGCAGATATTAAGAGATATAAAACTTATTTCCATGGCTGGAAATAAACAATTTTATAACCAAGATTACAAACCCAAAAACAAGGATCATGTATATGAAAAGAAATGCTATCAAACAAATCCAACCATAGGGTGTTCATAGAGTACTACCTTTCTAAGAACAAGGAGATTTGAGATGGATGATAAATAAATAAGATGTTGTTCTTAATGTAAACCTCCAAGGAAAGAGGACTCAAGCAAGTATACCCACAAGCTTCTTGCCAAACACCCAACTAGTTAGGAAGTTGAACACCAAAACCCTTTCTTCTTGTTCCTTCTTCCAAATCCGAAAATTTAGCAAAGAAAGAGGAGGAGAGTGTTGCAAATGTGTGTGAGAGAGAGTGTGGTTAGAGTGAAGTGTGAAATGGGTTAATGTCTTGTATTAAAACAAGACAAAAAATCCCAAGGAGAGCATAAAATGGGCAGCAAAAAATTAAAAGGTTTCCCACCCATTTCATAATAACTTTCACACTAATATTATTATGTATAAGTTTATGAAATTAACCTCTTTTAATTTTATAACTCAACCATATTTTTATTTGTTATTATTTAACCTACTTAAATAATAATATAAATAATTCTAATGAACAAATTATCCATATAATTTGTTCTATTTCAAATGAAATAATTTAGAAAACCTATTTTCTAAATTGGTGTCAATATTTATTTGCTTGATCATATCAACAAATAAATATTTATAGGTGTTTGTTTAGCTTGCTATTGGGTATGACCCGACTTGGATCATAACGTACTAACCACATCAATCTTGTATGTGTCTTGGGTATGACCCGACTTGGATCATAACGTACCAACAATCTCCCACTTGCACAAGATTCACAGAAGATTGATGCAAGCAGTAAGTATAGCCTAACAACGGTTTACTACCCTTAATACGTATGACTAAGAGCCATTCAATAACATCATCCCCTTCAAATACCTTACTCGAAAATGTTTTAGTTGAATCAATCATCTATCCTTTTGTCATAGATGTCATGTTAAATCCTAGAGACACGGAGTGATCATTCTCCATTGATTTAACTTTAGTAGGCCTTAGACATCTTATTCTCAACAAATAAGAGGGACAAATCCCATCTTGACTACATAGGTCTCTCACAATCACCTTGTATTATACCTAAAATCAGCCTTATGTACTGCCATGTTTCAGAACAATAAAGAACTAAGTCAAAGTATAACATTCGATAAATATCAAGACCCAATATGTATCTCAGGTCAGAGGATACCAAATGATATTCACCTTTACTCAAATTTACTTATGATCAATCAAGAAGATTCCATGTAGTGATATTTGAGATACGGGTCAGTCCCATATTTGCATCCCACAAATATCTATGAACCTTGGTAGCAACCCTTTGCTCTATATTCATCCATATGAATATCTTCCAATCCAAGTTCATAATAGTCTTACCTTCATACTTGTTCCCACAAGAATGAACGACTACGGATGTTTTGAGTAAATGATTTACTCATGGATTTTAAACATGCAAAATGGGAATATTAGTTGAAATATTATAACAAAAAATAATTCATTCAAGTAATAAAGGGTTCTAATATCCAAATACAAAATTAAAGATCAAATCTAGTCACTAGAATATCGAAGTCCCATGGCACAAGTATGACCTTCATTCTTTGCCTTTTCAAGAAGCTTCGTGAGTGGATCCGTAATATTTTGATCCGTATTAACTTTGCGAATACATATCTTTCCCTATTCAACTATATCCCTTATGTAGTTGAATCTCCGTTCAATGTGCCTAGTCTTTTGATGTGCACGGAGTTCCTTGATTTGAGCAATCGCACCCCCGTTATCACAAAGAATTTCTTGAGGGTCCTGAATGGAAGGGACCACCCCTTAGACTGGCAATGAATTTCTTCAACCATGCAGCTTCTTGAGCTGCTAATGAAGTTGCGATGTATTCTGACTCTTTAGTTGACAATGCCACCACATCTTGCTTAGAGCTCTTCCAAAAGACTGCTCCTCCATTCAAGATGAAAATATATCCCAATTGTGATCGTGAATTGTTGGGTATTCTACCTTTGAAGAATTGAAGATTTCCAACATTATTGAAATTGAAGATTTGAAGAACAACAGCAACAAAATATTAGTCTAGGGTTTGTTTTGTAATTATTTTAATTGCTAGACTAGTATAAATATTAGAATATATTATCATTATAAGGGTGAATAATTCACCACTTGTTAGGGTGAATTAGGTCCATCACCAACAACATCATATCATCATCCTTCATGGATGATGATTTCAATATTATATCAATAAACATCAACATTAAACACATTGTGTTCATCATGTTCATCATCATTATTATTTTAGCATCGAATCATTCAAGTTTTATTATCATCAATATGAATCCTAAGATCCAAGCTCATTGTTCCTGTTCATATCAGGAACACACAATTGGTATCAAAGCTGGAGTTAATGGATTCATATTGATTTTGATGAGATTTCATGGTTAGATTGCTAAAATTATTAAAGATCTGAAGAAAAGAATTCAACAATGAATTCAACATTCATGTTTGCGGCTTCCTCATATATCAAACAAATGCATATTAGGGCTGCTTCCAAACCAATTGTGGCTGCCGAAGTGGTGATGCAAATTAGGGTTGCGGTCGCCCTAATGGCTGCCAATTAGGGTTGCAAAAGAGGCTGTCGAAGGCAGCTCTTGCGAGCTGAATAGAAGCTACCGAAGGCATGCCGAAGTGGTGATGCAAACTAGGGTTGCGGCCGCCCTAATGGCTGCCAATTAGGGTTGCAAAAGAGGCTGCCGAAGGCAGCTCTTGCGAGCCGAATAGAAGCTGCCGAAGGCAGCTCTTGCGAGCTGAATAGGGGCTACTGATTAGGGCTTCTTGCTGCCGAATGGGGATGCCCTAATTAGGGTTTTCCGAATGAGAATGTGGCTTCAAATGTCTTTGTCCGATTAGGGTTGCTTGCAGATGGTTGAGGCTGCCGTGAGAAGCTCTTGCGAATTAGGGCTGCCACATCAAGTATCAAATGAATTAGGGTTTGCAACCTAAGGTTGCAAATGGGCTCGTGAACACCATTGGGTTTTGTTACTTGGGCTCCATCATTAAACAAAAAAACATCAGTTGGACTTGGGCTCAAGTGTTGAAGATTGGACTTATGATCAACAAAACAAAATTGGGTTCGTATTCGGGCTCTCATCAACAAAAACAAGTGACATTGAGTTACATAATATAGTTGTACCAAAGTTTTAAAGACCTCGCTTCCGCATCAACAACAAAGTTCTTAGCTTTGAACAACTATTCAACAAAATCAACATCAAGCTTCAATTCACATTGGAAATCTATAATTTAGGGGGAGTATTGTTGGGTATTCTACCTTTGAAGAAATTGAAGATTTCCAACATTATTGAAATTGAAGATTTGAAGAACAATAGCAACAAAATATTAGTCTAGGGTTTGTTTTGTAATTATTTTAATTGCTAGACTAGTATAAATATTAGAACATATTATCATTGTAAGGGTGAATAATTCACCACTTGTTAGGGTGAATTAGGTCCATCACCAACAACATCATATCATCATCCTTCATGGATGATGATTTCAACAACATATCAATAAACATCAAACATTAAACATATTGTGTTCATCATGTTCATCATCATTATTATTTTAGCATCAAATCATTCAAGTTTTATTATCATCAATATGAATCCTAAGATCCAAGCTCATTGTTCCCGTTCATATCGAGAACACACATGAATCATCCCGATCAGTTTGGAAACTTGCATCCGTGTAACCTTTTACCACGAGTTCCTCTTCACCATATCCATAGATTAGGAACATATCTTTAGTCCTCCTTGGGTACTTAAGTATGTTTTTAATAGCCATCCAATGACTACTTCCAAGATTTTGTTGGAATCGTCTTTTCATGCTCAAAGTGCATGACACGTCCGAGCTAGTGCATATTATTGCATACATGATGGATCCTATAGCAGAGGCATATAGGACTCCCTTCATTTTTTCTTGCTCAACCTTTGAGCTTGGACATTGAGTTGTACTCAATATTGTTCCTTTTTGAACAGGTACGGTACCTTTCTTAGAGTTTTCCATCTTGAACCTTTTCAAGATCTTATTAATGTATCATCTTTGATTTAAACCTATCAACCGCCTTGATCTATCCCTATAGATCTTTATTTCTAAAATATAGGCGGCTTCACCAAGATCCTTAATGGAAAACCAGCTTCCAAGCCAGGCTTTTACACCCTCCAAGGTTGGAACGTCATTTCGAATAGTAGGATGTCATCGACATACAATACTAGGAAAGTGATGATGCTCCTACTAGCTTTATTATACACATATGCTTCATCAACATTTTTGATGAACCCAAATTTGATTACCTCTTCATCAAAACAATGATTCCAACCTCTTGATGCTTGCTTTAATCCATAGATTGATTTCTTTAACTTGCATACTTTGTTAGGATGTTTTGGATCGACAAAACCTTCAGGTTGAACCATATAGACATCTTTCTCAAGATATCCTTTTAGAAAAGCGGTTTTGACATCTATTTGCCAATCTCATTATTATAATGAGCAGCTATGGAAAATAATATCCTAATAGATTTTAGCATTGCAACCGGCGAGAAGGTCTCATCATAATCAACCCCTTGAGTTTGAGTGAAACCTTTTGCTACAAGTCTAGCTTTATAAGTATCCAAGTTTCCATGCATATTGGTTTTCTTCTTCAAAACCCACTTACTTCCAACTATCTTGAGTTAAAAGGTGGTACAACCAAGTCTCATACTTGGTTGTCATACATGGATTGCATCTTAACGTTCATGGCTTCACGCCATCTGTCACAATCCAAATTGGACATTGCATCACGATATGTGGTTGGTTCATCAGAATCTACGACATAGCATCTATCCATGAAAAATCCATATCTTTCAAGTGGATTGCTAGTTCTACTAAATTTGCGAACATTTTGCGTGTATTGATCAACCATTTGATCATCCTCAACATCCTCATGTTGAGGCTGGTGTCAACCAAACGTGTATCAGGTTGCGGTTCTTGATCTTCTTCAAGATCCACTGTTCTATTGCTAGCTTCTTCCATAAGAAATTTAGCTTCTAAGAACTCAGCCTTCTTGGCAACAAACTCCTTTAATTCCAATGGATCATAGAAACAATATCCCATAAAATCTCTAGGATATCCAATAAAGATACACTTAGTGGAATGACTTTCTAACTTGTTTGAGGTGGGAGTCTTAACATAAGCCTCACATCCTCACACCTTTAGATATGATAGAGATGGAACCCTTCCATGCCATATTTTAAAATATGTCCTTTCCACTTTCTTGGTTGGGGCCATATTCAAAATACGGGTCGTAGAGAGCAAAGCAAAACCCCAAAATGATAGAGGCAATGAGCTTCTAGCCATCATAGATCGAACCATATCTAATAGAGTTCAATTTCTCCTCTCTGAAAAACCATTGTCTTGTGGTGTTCCAGGTGGAGATAGTTGAGAGACAATCCCACAACTTCCAAGATGATCTCTAAAAGCATCATTTAGGTATTCATCTCCTTTATCGGTGCGGAGAATTTTTATTGGCTTGTTGAGTTGATTTTCTAGTTCATTTTGGAAGATTTTGAACATTTCAAAAGCTTCATCTTTGTGTCTTAACAAGTACATATACCCATATCGACTATATTCATTGGTAAAGGTAATGAAGTATGTTTCATTATACCTAGTCATTGGCTTAAAAGGACCACATACATCTGAATGTATGATACCTAATAAATCTTTTGCCCTTTCGATTTTGCCACTAAAAGGTGCCTTAGTCATTTTGCCTTGTAAACAAGATTCACATACATCAAATGAATCATATTCTCTTTCTTTTAAAATACCATTCTTTTGAAGTGTTTGTATGCGCTTCTTGTTTATATGACCAAGACATCAATGCTAAAGATAGGTGTCACTCAAATCTTGAGCTTCTTGGTGGTGGTTTGGTACAAGGAGCTATCATATAATGTGCTTTTACGAACCAATTCACAAATACCATTAATAGGAATAGCTTTAAAATAAAAGTTTTCATTTAAAGAAATATGAATTTCATTTAAAGAAATATGAATTTCATTTAAAGAAATATGAATTTCATTTTCAATAAATGTCAAAACATAACCATATTGTCTTAATTGTGCAACTAAAATAATATTCCTAGTCAAACAAGGAGCATACAGAACACTGTTTAAAATTGCTTCCAAACCATTTGGATGGTTCAAGATGTAGCCCCCTCGGTCTTCAAACTTGAACTTTTGTCTCATTCCCCATTAGAGGCTAACATCCCCTCTCATGAAGTCCTTACTTCTTTTGAACCCGTGCAACAAATTACAAATTGAGTTCCACATCCGATATCCAATACCCATGTGTTAGAGGATATTAAATTGAGATCAATATGAATCATGAAAATTGTAGTTGAGGTTTGCCCGACATCCCTCTTAGCTTGCAACTCTTTGAGATGGACACAACAATTTCTTGCCCAATGTCCAATCTCCCCACACTTAAAGCATGGTTCATTCGAAGCAACCTTTTGTTTCTTCTCCGCTTGTTTTGGTGGTGGCGCTTTTACCATTCCATTTCCCTTTCCCCTAACCTACCTTTTGCCCTTGGCAACACTTGCCTGGGTGCGGGGTGAGGCCTCTTCTTGTTCCCACCTTCATTAATGGTGAGAACAGGTAAAACCCTTTTACCCATGGCCGCCTCGGCTGTTTTGATCATAGAATGAAGCTCACTTATGTTCTCGTCCCACCCATTCATGTTATAATTCATAACAAAATTATCAAACCTTAATTACAAAGAGTTGAGGATCAAATTTGTAGCCAACTCTTTCGAGACGGGACAATTCAGCCTTTCGAGATGGTCAATGTGGCTCTTCATCTTAAGTACATAAGATGAGACCGATTTGGTGGCACCCATACGACATGCACGGAGTGCTCGAACTGTATCGAAGCGCTCTACCCTTGTTTGTTGTTGGAATGTTTCCTTCAACTGGGTTATCATGTCGTATGCTCCGTGATGTTTGTACTCCTTGTGGAGATCCGGAGTCATACTTGCCAATATGAGGCAAGACACTTGAACCAAGTCCTCAGTGTATTTCACCAATTATTATAGGCCTCTTCATCTTCCTCATTGGTTGATCGAGAATCGGATCGTCTAAAATATACGACTGTTTCTCTTGCTTGAGAACAATTCTCAAGTTTCGAAACCAATCAATAAAGTTGTTATGGTTTAGATGCTCCTTTTGGAGAATGGTTCTTAGTGATAGTGTATGAGCGGATGGGATATCATTGTTTTTGTTGTTGTTGGTGGCCATCTACAAAATTTGACAAAGTTCAATTTGTATTTTCGATATTATCATATTTTAATTATTAATACCCTTTTATGTGTCTTACATAATTTAAAATTCTAGAATCCAACGTTACAATTAAATAGTGGTTAGGTGACCTTTATCCCATTATTTAAATTAATAAGGTAGTCAACTTTTGACAATTGTAACCCTTTGCAACTTCTTGAGGTATGGGATCCACTTAAACATCATATGTATAGTTGGCATGTTTATCCCATCAACACCCTTTGTAAAACATATTATAGGTGATCCATTTAACATTGTTTGCAAATCAAGTCACCCTACTTACACACCTGTGGGTTTACCAATACAAGTGGTTAGGTGACCTTTATCCCACAAATATGGTATTCCCACCTCAAATCACAAGTTCTCTCAAAATGGTTAGGTGACCTTTATCCCATTAAGAGTTTCCAAATGACTCTAGTGTTGTACAAAAGGATGGTGTTAAACTTGTTTTCAAAAGAAATATTAAGTTTTCATAATTCTAGTTTAGAAAACTCTATGTACCTTGTATTTGCATGCTTTCAAACACATGATACCCTATGGTTCCCTTTTAAATAAACATTTTTTATTAAAATTATTAATTATTTTAATAACCTTTTATTAACCACTTAATGATAAAGAACCATTATTTTTCAGTTTGTTATGTTTGTTAATAAGTTTTTTATGCATATCCTTATATCAAACAACAACCATAAAACAAACAACCAAACAAGCACAACCATACAATCACAAGTGCATAACCATAGGAACTAAGTTGACTACACTTTTTTCCCATCACAAGTGTTGTCATTTGGTCTTTCCTAAGGGTTAACAATGACACATCAAAATGTTTCCATGAACTCCCACTTGAATCCACATCCAAATGCTTCAAGTGTCCATGTCTTTTATGTCCTTCCTTTGTATCTTCCTTTGGGTCTCCAACTTGTGTATATAATTTTACAAAAATCATATCCTAATACAATTTTTCTAATAAAATAAATGCACATAATCTATTTATTACATAACTAAAGAATAAATAAATTACAACCCAAAGATACAAACACAAAATTATAATTACAACCCTTTGAAAGAATAAAACCAAACATGACAAAACATTCAACCAAATCCAAAACACACTTGGTCAAGGCTATATTATGCACCAAAAAATGTATCCAAATACAAGATTCAAGAACAAAATAAACTCCCTTTTTAACCCTTAAAATTTCAACCAACATAAACTAAAATTTTAGGGTTTTGTCCAAACAAAGTAATCAACCATTTGACATCAACCTTTAAAGATTTATTCTAAAGCATGAAAAATAAAACTTGAAAGACAAGGGATTCATATATCCAAAACAAATCAGCCCCTATTGGGTTGAGAAAGTCCAACAAAACTAATTTTTTTGGACTTTTGAAGCAAGTTTTCCACATAACCGGCTCTAGATGCCATTGTTGGGTTTATTACAAGTTTATCAAAGATTGTTTAACCATTTAAACAAAAACCAGCGGATATTAAGAGATATAAAACTTATTTTCGTGGCTGGAATAAACCATTTTGTAACCAATATTACAAACCCAAAAACAAGGATCATGTATGTGAAAAGAAATGCAATCAAACAAATCCAACCATAGGATGTTCATAGAGTACTACCTTTTTAAGAACAAGGAGATTTGAGATTTGATCATATCAACAAATAAATATTTATTGGTGTTTGTTTAGCTTGTTATTGGGTATGACCCGGCTTGGATCATAACGTACTAACCACATCAATCTTGTATGTGTCTTGGGCATATAAGGTCCAACATAGTTGTCCTAGCATCACACGTCAATAGTTTGCAATCGAAAGATTGTTCGATTTATGTCGCCAACGGGAGAAAAAATTTGTATCTATGGAGAAATGAAGAGCAACATAATTGTATGATTAATGGCGAAAGCCAAGAATTACATACGACATGGACATTACGCATTTCTAGCCTACGTGGCTGATAAAGAAATGAATGAAAGGAAACTTGATGAAGTCCCCTTAGTTAAAGAATTCCCAGATGTTTTCTCTAACGAGCTTCCAGGTGTTCCACCAAGAAGGGAAATCAAATTTAAAATCGATTTAATTCCTGGAGCTAAACCTGTGGCTAAATCTCCATATTAACTAGCACCAAACGAAATGAAGGAGTTGATTTTGATGTCTCAACACCAAGATTTGTTGGATAAAGGTTTCATTCACCTAAGTGTTTCACCTGGGGGCGTCTATTTTGTTCGTTAAAAAATGATGATAGTATGTGAATGTGCATCGATTATCATGAATTGAATAAGCTGACAATCAAGAATAAGTATCCTTTGTCTAGAATTGATGATCTTTTTGACCAACTACAAGGTGCTAGCTAGTTCTAAAATATCAATCTAAGGTCAAGTTATGATCAAGTTAAGGTACAAGAAGAAGATGTACTTAAGACATCTTTTTGTACCCACTATGGGCACTATGATTTGTTGTGATGCCATTTGGTTAACAAATGCTCCAGTGGTTTTCATGGATCTCATGAATCGAGTATGTAAACCTATGCTTGATCGTTCTGTCATCGTCTTTATCGATGATATTCTCATCTATTATCGAACTTAAGAAGATCATGCTCAACATCTTCATGAGGTTCTCAATATGCTAAGGAAAGAGAATTTACACACAAAATTTTCTAAATGCATATTTTGCTTCAAGAAGATCAATTCTTGGGTCATGTGGTGAATGCGAAGGGTATTTTGGTGGTTCACACCAAAATAAAGACTATTATGAAATGGTCACCTCCTAAAATCCCAACTGAAGTTAGAAACTTCTTGGGTTTAACCGATTATTATCGGCATTTTATTCATGACTTCTCGAAAATAGCTTCCCTGTTGACAAAGCTAGCTCGAAAGAATTCCAAATTTGATTGGAACCCAAAACAAGAAAAGGCGTTGCAACTTTTAAAAGAAAAGTTAACTAAAGCTCCTATACTAGCACTATCGGAAGGAATAGAAGATTTCACAGTTTATTTTGATGCCTCACGTGTCGGATTGGGTTGTGTCCTTATAAAAGGAGGGAAGGTGATAGCTTATGCTTCATGACAATTAAAGTCACATGAAGCAAATTACCTAACCCAAGATCTTGAATTGGCATCGATCGTATTTGCATTGAAGATCTGGAGGCATTATTTGTATGGAACGAAGTGCATTATCTATACTGATCATAAAAGTTTGAAGTATTTCTTCGATCAAAAGGAATTGAATATGAGAAAACGATGATGGTTAGAACTAGTCAAAGATTATGACTGTGAAATACTTTATCATCCGGGTAAAGCAAATGTTGTAGTAGATACTTTAAGCCGAAGGAGAATTACATTCCATTTAAAGTAAAGTCATATATTATTTGATTAAATTAAAGTTGCATAAGTGGAAGCACTTTAGTCAAAATCAATATTTTAAAGAAAATGATAAAGGAATTAAAGTTTGTTTTGGACGAACTTGGATTCCTCAAACATGTAATGTTAAAACAATGATTCTTGATGAAGCGCACAAGTCAAAGTACTTAATTCTTCCAGGTGCAACCAAGATGTATAATAATTTAAAGAGTATTGGTGGTCTGGAATGAAAAGAGAAATTTCTAGATATGTTGAAAAGTTCTTGACTTATTTACAAATTAAGGCTGAACATAGAAGCCATACTGGAAAATACAACCATTAGAAATTCCATTATGGAAGTGGGAGCATATTATAATGGATATGGTGATGAAACTTTCTAAAACTGCAAAAAGATATGACATGATATGGGTAATTGTTGATCATCTGACAAAAAGTGCTCACTTTATACCCATTCACGAAAATTATTCATCTGAACGAATGGCAGAAGTGTATGTTAATGAGGTAGTATCAAAGCATGGTGTGCCTATATCTATTTTATCAGATAGAGACACATGTTTCACTTCAAGATTTCGAAGGAAAATTGAAAAAGGAATGGGAACCACATTATTAATTAGCATCGCATATCGCCCACAGACAGATGGGCAAAGTGAGAGAACAATTCAAACTCTTGAAGATATGTTGTGTGCATGAATTATTGATTTTGGTGGTAGTTGGGACAAATATTTACCATTAGAAGAATTCTCTTACAATAATAGTTATCATTCCAGCATTGGAATGCCCCCACTTGAAATGTTGTATGGTAGAAAATGTCGCACTTCTGTATGTTGGAGAGAGGTCGGTCAAAGAGAACTTGCTAATAAAGAAGTTGTGGAGGCGAAAAATGAAAAGATTGACCAGACCAGAGCAAATTAAAAAGTGGCTCAAGGTCGACAAAAGTCGTATGCCGATAAACGAAGACGCCCGATTGAAAATCAGGTATGAGACTATGTTATTTTGAAAGTCTTTCAATGGAAAGGTATGATTCATTTCCGTAAATGTTGCAAGCTAAGTCTACGCTTTATTGGTCCGTTTAAAATTATTGCTCGTGTTGGGCAAGTGGCGTATCTTTTAGAATTACCTGATGAATTAAACGGAATCCATAACACATTTCATGTGTCATAGTTACGAAAATGCTTGGCTGATGAGACGACATATGTGTCGTTGAATGAAATAAAAGTGGATGAAAAGCTTAATTACATAGAAAAACTAGTGGCAATTCTTGGTCATAAAGTTAAACAACTACAGAATAAAAAAATAAGTCAAGTGAAAGTACAATGGAAAGATCGATGTGGTTGCGATACCACATCGGAAGCCGAAGATGAAATGAGAAAATATTACCTTGAATTATTCGAGGTATGAATAGGTTTCGGGGACGATATCTAATAAGTGAAGGAGAGTTGTAACACCCTATTTTATGGATGAAAATTTATTATGTAAAACTTATATTGAAAAGATTGTTAAACGAATAAGTTACGGTTCAACGATCATTAACATGTGTGACGTCTAGATTAATATTTAAGTTAATTTATAATAATAATAATAATAATAATAATAATAATAAATAATAATATATAATAATAATAATAATATTAAGAACAACAATAGCAGCAACAGCAACACAACAACAACAACAACATCAGCATCAACAAGCACAGCGACGACAACAACGGTAGCGACGCTAGTGATGGCAGCGAGGACAGTGACGCTGACGACACCTATGCCGACGCCGATGCCGGTGGCGGCGGCGATGCCGCCAACGACGACGACGACAACTAAGTGTGCAATTGTGTGGTGGTGTGATGCCACGTATAATACATAAAAGATAAATTAAAAAAAGAATTGGATGACTTACATTTTATAATTTCAAAGTTAACAAAAATCTGTGGTAGAACTTCAATAAAGGATAAGTATATCTAATGAAAGGCCACGTATCCTTAAGACTTATCAATTGAACTTGGTTATTCCTTCAAGTGTTGTGATAAGAATTGATATGAAAAAAGAAGTTAATAACATTAGGAGATTCTGATACATTCGAAGAAAAGATATATGTGCGGTTGAGTGTAATTGTAGAATTTGAAGGAAGAAAACATAAGAGCATAATATATTTGAGACGGTTTGACTATGATAGTTAGCTATACTAAGTAGTTTGTAATGAGAGTATTCACTTATCCCACTTATGTCCTATGCAGGCAAGGGAGAAGGTAGCGTAAAAAGCAGTATCAACGGATCTACAACGGTTATAATCTATACTCAAGTTAGTTACACCAGAAAGTAAGTACACTGACTCGTAACTAATTAATGTTACATGTTTTACTTATTGTAAGTTTGTATGAACTTTATGGGGGATAAAAAATGTTCAATCGTATGTAATATATGTTTATTTATTATAATAAACATGATTATGGGAAAAATGATTTATATAATTATGGGGCCAAGCATGTGTATTGATAATTTAGAAATGAGTAAAATATATGTAAGGATTTTGGGTGTTGAAATCCCAAGGGGTTCGGGTGTTGAACTCCACATATATAAAAAAGGGAGTTAAATATATATAAGGATTTCAGGTGTTGAAATCCCAAAGGGTTCGGGTGTTAAACTCCACATGTTTTAAAAGAGGAGTTATTAATTCTCAAAGGTTAAATATAAACCCATAAGGAATTCGGGTGTTGAATTCCAAAAAAGTAAAAAGGATTAAATAAATAAAGATTTTGGATGTAAATTCCAATAAAAGAATATATCATAGCGAAAGCTAATAAAAATATATTTGAAATGTTTTCAGGAAAAGCACTTATAATGGTTAAAGTTTCCTGGACGTGATTGGACAGGCAAAGAAACCCTACTCTCGTTTATTATTTTGAATAATAAATGTAATAGAAATATTAAAACGATTATGTTTTCTTGTAATATTATATATTTTTTATGAAATGACATGTCACTACGAGTAACCAATTTTATTGTGAACTAGAATCAAAACTTTGATATAATTGGTGACAGTAATTAAAAAAGGAAAAATTTGGTGTGTTTCAATTTGATATGTCATTTGTAATTCTTTAAACCAACATTTTTACCACTTGTCATTCTTATATACATTCTCAAATCATTTTCTCGTCAAAATAGAAATATAGTAATTTAAACACTTAAACTAATTTCTCTCTCTTATTAAAAATTAATTTTGTTAGTTGCTACATTTCGTTCTATTATTTAGACTTTAAAATCAAACTATCATTTTAAAACTAAATTTTACTAAGTAAATTAAAAATCACATCTTTTAATTAAAATATAAATAATAAAAAAAGTTATATAGTATAAAATATTCTAAAACACTAAACCATTTTTAAACAAAATATATATTAATTTGGTCCTTGTAACAAATACACTTAGAGGATGATGCAACCAAATAGATCTCGGCATGCACATGTGAAGTACTTAGGAAGTTACTTCAAAAGATATGATATAACTAAAGAAACTACACTAAGTATCAAATCTTTTGAAGCCAAAATACAAAATCATTTGAAGCCAAAGATAAAGTTTTTTGAAGCTTCAAAGACAATGTCTTATGAAGACAAAAGATAAAGTTTTCAGTGAGTACCATGTGTCTCTTTGCTCTTCCCAGCTCAACTGCATGTTACTTTTGTTGATGTTCTTTAAAAATTACAAGGTAGTTTCGGTTGCACCAAAGTAAACAATTTAAATAGGTGTAGCTAAATTGTATATTAAGAAGAACTAAACACCATGAAAATCTATTGTAACATCATCGAAAAATTGAGGTAATTAGCTAAAGTGTGGTCTTACGTACTAAACTACTTTATACATTTGATGGTTTAGTTTAAAGTTCTAAACTAGGCGATGATCATTGTTAAAAAAATAACATATCTGGATCCTTGCATCACAAATTGACTTTCACAATTTGAATTTGTGATCCTAACTAAACATGTTACGATGAAGTACATTCGAACTATATAGTGCAAATTGTGAAATAAACCGGACATTGGTGTCATTAAGCTTACATGTACACTGTGCAAGTGTTTTGCTGAAAATTCTTCACAAGTCTAAAATTAAATACATTAAATAGTTAGCTTGATAACACATTTTATATTCACCCTTCTTTCACCACCTAGTCAGTAAACCAAACAAAAATCAAACTAACAAAAGTTAGCCCATTAGATATGTTCTATAGTCACTACCAAAAAAAAAAAAAGAATATAAACTTTATAAACTATAAGGAGATCGACCTACACATGTAAGACTTCAGAACTTTACTTGACACAAAAATAAATGAACGTATAAAATCAAACATAACCGAAGAACGAATGAGCATCCACTATAACATACAGAAAAAATGTTTCCCCAACCCCCATCATTCGGCCACCACTCCCTCCCCTTGACAATCAAATCGACACCTAATGTAAGTGTCTAAACACACTTTTTGGTCTTGCATTATTTCAATTAACCTTGTCCCCCTTTGACCCATCACCTAGCCACTAATAAAGTTATCTAAAGTTACACTTACACATGTGTTATTTAATGTTCTAGCATCCCCAATAAACACATGGTTAAACAGAGAACAATAACCAACACCTTAAAAAGCAAGGTTTAAGAGTTCATTTCATTAACACCATCAACATCACAAACTCCATCGCAAAACATTAGAAATCAGAACCCCTCCCCCCACCCCGAACCGTCAGCCGAAACTAAAAAAGAAGAAGGAAGCCATCAAGATCAGTCAAAACTAAGCATAATAAGTCCATAAGTTGGTTTTTAATGTATGAAATGTAACAACACTTAAGTATGAACCAAAAATTGTTTTAATTTACATCAATGTTACAAAGATATGTTTATTCTAAAATCTTACATAAACCACCATGTTGGATCAAGAAGAAGAACCACCATGTTAGATCAAGAAGAAGGCTGGTGCAACCAAAACCAAATCACTTAGACTATTTTTTTACATCTAATAAAAGACTTCCGAAGCCAAGTGTGGAACTTCTGAAGGAAATAGAGTTCTTCCGAAGACAAAGTGCAAGATCAACTTTCAAAGACAAACTCTACTTCTGAAGATAAAGTGTTTAGTTCCAAAGATCAAGTCTGAGATGAAAAGATCAGAAGTGAACTTCCGAAGTATAAAGAAAAGAAGAAGTTCTCAAGCCTTGGAAGAAGTAGCCTTTTCTGAAGTATAAATGGCTTCGAAAGAACTTGTTCTTTCGAAGCTAACTATCCTTCGAAAGACACTACTTTGAACCAGTGAACATAAGTATGGTGTCTCTAATACTCTATTGCTGTAACACCCAATTATTTTAAGTGAAGAAAGAAGAATAAAATGAAAGAAAATAAGGAAAAGAAATAAAACCCAAGTCTAGGGGTAAAAAGTATCCAAAAAGACAAAATGTTTGAAAAGTTGGTGATAAAGGTGGCGTGGCCGCCCATCACCCTTTCTACACACAAATTTTTGTATTTTAGAGAGAGAGAGCATCAGGAAGCAGAGAAACTCTCGGTTGAAAGAGAAAGAAGAAGAAAAGTGCGAATTCAAGGTAAGAATTCATGTTTTAATGGTGTTCTTAACCGGTTATGTCCTCGGGTTTATGCTTATGTGTGTTTATATGTGCTCGAGCCTGTTTTTAGTGGGTTCTAGGCGGTCGAATTCAATTGCAAATGAGTTTGGAAGAAGCTATACTCAAGAACTGAAGAGGTGAGTTCTATAACCCCCTTTTACATGTTTTTAACCGATTTTTGGAGCTGGAAATATATGAATGTATGTTTTCATTAAACTAGGTTTCGGACCCGTATGCTTGATTGTGTGTATGTTGATGTTATGATGCGATGTGTGACTATGTTCATGCTTGTGGGTGAATGATGGGATTTCTAAGGCTTAGAGGGTAAGATTTAAGCTTAGAACATGATGAATGATGTATGGGGATGTAATCTGATGTTTTAGGCTCATGTCTTAAGTTTTAGAATCTGCCTAAGTGTTGGAAAGTAAATGCGGATGTGTAATGGGAAGAAATGCGGATGAACGGTTAATGCGGATGAGCATTAACTTAAGTATGGGAAATGCGGATGGCTAATGCGGGTGAGTAAGGTCAATGGGGATGAGCATTGACTTAAGTATGGGAAATGCGGATGGCTAATGCGGATGAGTAAGGTCAATACGGATGAGCATTGACTTAAGTATGGGAAATGCGGATGGCTAATGTCGATGAGTAAGGCTAATGCGGATGAGAAAGTCTAAGTGTGAACGAATGCAGACGACTAATGCAGATGAAGCATGGCGAAATGTGAATGAACAAAAGGCAAATGCGGATGAACTATAGCAAATTCGGATGAACCCTTAGAATGTTTTCTAACTTCTTGGAAAAGGGTGAAATGTAGGCTTTGACTTGGGAGGTTCCCGGGGCTATGTAGGTTGACTGTTTGAGGTCCTAGTTGTTATGATGGGTATGTTATGATGTATGATTGGTGCATATGCATGATGATGATGATGTATGATGTTGTATGATTGTGCATGATGTTTGTTATGTATGTATGATGCCCTGTATGATGATGATTGAATGTTACGTTTATGTTCCTTGTGATGTATGATTATTTTCCCTTGGCTTTACGTCGAATGTGAATGAATGAAAGTATTATGTAACATAAAGTGGAAGATAATGAAAAAAGGAATGAAATGATGAATGCATGCATTAATTAACGAATGAAAATATGAAAGGATTGCAAGCAAACGTAAGGAGGTTCACACCCAATGAAGGGTGTTAGCTCAACCGTATACGGGTTAGCTACCCCAGAAGGATGCACAATAGGGATTGATTCGTGTGATTAAGTAGATGTTTGGAGGTTCACACCCAATGAAGGGTGTTAGCTCAACTGTGTGCGGGTTAAATACTCTAGAAGGATGCACACTAGGGTTTAATCCTCGTGATTGACCATATGTATGGGACCCTTGCCGCTCACCCTTGGTAACTGGAGTTAGCTTCGTGCATAATGTTTGGGGTCTTTGAAAGACCTCAGGCCCAGTACCGGCTTTATGCATATGGTGGGGTGGAGCGCATGGCATTGGTCCGAATGAAAGTAAAGATGTAATGGCGAATGTATGAAATGAACGAACGAATGATGAAGATAATAATGATATTATCTATGTGTACGTATGATGTGTGATCACATGTTAAAGAAATGAACGGTTTAATGAAAGTAAATGTATGTTTTAATGTAAAACTAGAACTCACTCAGCAACGCTGACTTTTTATGCATTTTCCAGTTGGCAGGTGAGCATTGCCGAGGATGGCACGGGGTAGCTACTTGGCATTGGGATGACATTCTTTTGTTAATGTTTTACATGATAATGCAAACAAATGAAATTGTGTAATGAATATTGTATTATTTTGCAAAAGCATTGTTAATGAAAATATTGTTTTAAATGTTTTTGCTGCAACGTTTATTTCTTGTTAATGTAATTATATGTTTTATGAGCAATGATTGGCTAGCTGTAAGCGTCCCAGGAACAGAGCCTTACAAGTTGGTATCAGAGCCAAAGTTTAAGTGAAACGGTTAAAATTTCAAAATAAACCTAAACTTAAACTGAAATGGGATGGAAAAGGGAAGGGATGCCAGTCTGAGTAGCTGCGTGCCATCATGTATTTTCTTAATGTTAACCGGTATTACGTGCGCATGTTATGTGGTTATGTGTTGCTGGTAGAATTAGATACTGATGTAGTCAGGATAGGTAATGCTTGGGGTATGAAGGGTAAAGTAAGTGGCTAATCACAGCTAGCCATTGTAATTAGGGACTTACTATACTTGACATAAGCAGAGCTGTTTCCTTGAATGACCGTGGTGGTGTTTGAATCTTTCAGCGTGTGTGTGTAAGGATGGCTGGTGGTAGATCAGCTAAAGCTTCGCGTGGTGGAGGTCGTGGTGTTGAACCATGGGTTACGAGAGGAAGGCCTAGGGCCGAAAAGGTGGTTCATGAAGAACCAGAAACCCCTCATCCAGAGGGCGAAGATGAGAGTGCTAACCTGAGAGCCTCAGTGAAGAAGGCGGTTGTGGAGGAAGTGCATCAAGTCATGCAGACGATCTTACCGTCTGTGGTGACCGAAGTGATAAAGGCAATTAGAGAGGGGGAGAGAAGGGAAAGGAGTAGACCTACGGGCGAAAGAAGACAACCCGAGACTGAGGCGGTTCCGTCTGATGACGAAGAAGAAGAGGAAGAAGAAGAGCCTGTGCAGGAGGCGACATGAGGATGTAACTATGGGGAATTTCAACAGGGTAAGCCCCTTACTTTCAACGGTAATGGCACTGCTGTTGCTGCTCACCGATGGGTGAGAGAAATGAAAGCTATTCTAAATATCAGCGAGTGCCGGGAAGACCAGAAAGTGAAGTTTGCCACCCACTCTTTCATGGACTCAGCGTTATGCTGGTGGGACAATATTGTCCAAGCTGAGGGTAGCCGGGCTATCGGAAGAATGAGGTGGTCGGAGTTGAAAAGACTAGTGATTGAGGAGTTCTGTCCTCACCGTGAGATGGATAAAGTTGAAAGGGAATTCTTGCAGTTGGAGGCGGGAACTATGACACATCAACAATACACCACCAGGTTTAATGAAATGGCACGACCGGTGCCAGATCAGGTGATGCCTCTGTTATGGAAGATTAAGAGGTACATTCAGGATTTGCCAGTGGATATTCGCAGGCACATGATAGCTGCCCGACCGAGCACGTTTAGGTCGACAGTTGATTTGGCGAGAAGACTGTATGATGAGCGAGAGGTGGTAGTGGCTGAGGCAAGCAAGAAGGGAGGTGGTGGTCAGAATTGGAATGGGAAAAGAGTCGATCGGGGTGGTGCCCCAACAAGAAACAAGAAGGCACAGATGGATGACCGACGTATGGTCACATCGGGTGTAGGGTCGAGGAGGTGTGGCAAGTTTGGGAAGGAGCACACTGGCGAATGTAGATTGGGATTTAACGTGTGCTTCAAATGTGGGAAACCTGGCCACATGGCGAGGGAGTGTAAGACTGGGAAGTGTTTTAGTTGTGGCGAGGAGGGCCACATGAGCCGAGATTGCAAGAAGCCAAGGCTGAAAGTTCTGGTGCAGGGAAGAAGACGACTAGGGGAGAAGGACCAAGGGCGAGTGCCAGGGCATTCACAATGACATAGGAGGAAGCTAGGACGGACCCTGATGTTGTGTCCGGTACATTTCTAGTGAACCAAACTTAGCTTCTGTGTTATTCAATTCGGGTGCCAGTAAAAGTTTTATTTCTGCCGCCATCTGTGCTAAACTGCCTGTTAGTAGTAGGAGTATTGATGCGCCATTCGATGTGGAAACTACCATAGGTAAGTCTACCTGGATTTCTGAGATGATAGAAGACTGTGATGTGGAATTAGAAGGTCATAAGTTTCCTGTTAGACCGTTCGTGATGACCTTAGGTGGTTTTGATTTGGTTCTTGGAATGGATTGTTTAGCGGATTACGAGGCAAACATTGTGTCTCGCAAGAAGATGATTCGTCTGACAACGCCTGACGGGAGTAAGGTGACGGTTTATGGGGATCGGGTCATGACGATCCCAAATGTAATCTCAATGGCGGTGGTGGGAAGTGTATGAGGTGAGGATGTAGCGCTTACTTGGCTTATGTAAAGGATGTCGATACGCCAACACAACAACTATCCGATGTACCGGTTGTGTGTGACTTTCCAGACGTGTTCCCAGAAGATTTACCAGGAGTGCCACTTGACAGAGAGATCGAGTTTCAGATTGATCTGATACCAGGTGCCCAACCTATTGCCAAGGCACCGTATCGGTTGGCTCCGACTGAGATGAAAGAGCTGATGGAACAGTTACAAGAATTGCTTTATAAGGGGTTTATTAGATTGAGAATCTCACCTTGGGGTGCTCCGGTCTTATTTGTGAAGAAGAAATATGGTAGTATGAGGATGTGTATTGACTACCGTGAGCTGAATAAGTTGACAATAAAGAACCGATACCCCTTACCGAGAATAGATTAAAAGTTTGATCAACTTCAAAGTGCCAGTTGGTTTTCAAGGATAGATCTTTGATCTGGTTACCATCAGTTGAAAGTGAAAGAGCAGGATATCCCTAAAACAGCTTTTCACACGTGTTATGGTCATTATGAGTTCCTTGTTATGTCATTTGGTTTGACCAACGCACCAACTGCTTTTATGGATCTAATGAATCGACTGTGTCGGCCTATGTTGGATAAATTGGTGATTGTGTTCATTGATGATATTTTGATTTATTCGAAGAGCGAGGTAGAGCATGCCGGACACATTCGGGAGGTTCTGAGACGTTGAGTAAGGAGAAGTTGTATGATAAATTCTTCAAGTGCGTGTTCTAGTTGTGTGAGGTACAATTCTTGGGTCATGTGGTGAATCCTGATGGGATTATGGTGGACCCGGCAAAGGTGGAGGCGGTGATGCAATGGAAGTCTCCAAGTGCGTGTTCTGGTTGCGTGAGGTACAATTCTTGGGTCATGTAGTGAATCCTGACGGGATTATGGTGGACCCGGCAAAGGTGGAGGCGGTGATGCAATGGAAGTCTCCAAAAACGCCATCCGAGATTCATAGTTTCTTGGGTTTGGTGGGCTACTATAGAAGATTTATCCAAGACTTTTCTAAGATTGCTTCTCCACTAACTAAGTTGACCTAGGAAGATGTGAAGTTTGTATGGGGTCAAGCTCAAGAGAAGGCATTCGAAGAATTGAAGATGAGGTTGACTCAAGCTCCTTTTCTGTCATTACCCGATGGAAGTGAAGATCTAGTGGTTTATTCTGATGCTTCCTACTCGGGGTTGGGGTGTGTATTAATGCAGAGAGGGAAGGTTATAGCCTATGCATCCCGACAGTTGAAGGTTCACGAGGTCAATTATCCTACTCATGATCTGGAGCTAGCATCCGTGGTCTTTGTGTTAAAGATTTGGAGGCACTATCTCTACGGGACAAAGTGCACCATATTCACTAATCATAAGAGTTTGAAATACTTCTTTGAGTAGAAGGATTTGAACATGAGACAGAGACAATGGTTGGAGCTTATAAAGGATTATGACTGCGAGATCCATTACCATCCGGGCAAAGCCAATGTGGTGGCGGATGCCCTTAGCCAAAAGGAGAGACCCGAGCCGATCCGGGTGAAGGCTTACTAGTTGGTCATGACCTCTGATGTGATGAAGCAGTTCAAAGAGTTTCAAGATGAGGCATTGATGGAAGATCATCTTAACTCTGAAAGAATGAGAGGTCTGGTCGCGGAGTTGGGTGAAAACACACTCAGTGTTAGGACCCGATTCGGACATATGTGGATTCCACGTTTTGGGGCTCTACGTGGGAAGATTATGGATGAAGCTCATAAAACTCGATACTCCATTCATCCCGGTGCTACAAAGATGTATCAAGATATGAAGAAAGATTATTGGTGGCCGGGTATGAAGCCTGACGTAATGGAGTACGTGAGTAAGTGCCTTACTTGCTTGCAGGTGACGGCGAAGCATCAGAAGCCATACGGGAAGATCCAACCTTTGGATATACCGGAATGGAAGTGGGAACACATCACCATGGATTTCATTACGAAGTTGCCATGTACCACGAAAGGGTATGATGCTGTAAGGGTGATTGTTGACCGTTTGACGAAGAGTGCTCACTTCTTACCGATCAGTGAGACGTATTCTTCCAAAAGATTAGCAGATCTATTCATCAAGAAGATTGTAATTCACCATGGTGTACCGGTGTCTATCGTTTCGGATCGTGACACTCGGTTTACATCCAAGTTTTGGAAGATATTTCACGATGCTATGGGGACGAGGTTACATATCAGTACGGCTTATCACCCCCAAACAGATGGTCAGTCAGAGAGGACCATTCAGACGTTGGAGGACATGCTTCGGGCATGTTTTATCGAATTTGGGGGAAGTTGGGATGACCACTTACCGTTAGCCGAATTGTCACACAACAACAGTTATCATGCCAGCATTGGTATGCCGCCTTATGAAGTGCTATACAGTAGGAGATGCAGAACACCCGTCTGTTGGGGTGATATTGGTCAGAAGAACTAGGGAGCGTCAACGTAATCGAGGCTACGACTAAGAAGCTTGAAAAGATCAAGGCCTTCATGAAAGCAGCCAAAGATAGACAGAAGTCATATGCTGATAAACGACAAAGACCGATTGAGTTTAAGGTGGGTGACCGGGTTATTTTGAAGGTCTCACCTTGGAAGGGTATCATTCGTTTCCGAAAGCGAGGCAAGTTGAGCCCAAGGTATATAGGGCCTTTTCGAATCATTGCTCGAGTAGGAGAGGTGGCCTATAGACTGGAGTTACTAGATGAGTTAAGTGGAATTCACCCGACATTCCACGTATCTCATCGAAGGAAATGTTTGGCGGACGAGGATATGATTGTTCCACTGGAAGATATTGAAGTAGACGAATGACTCAATTATGTGGAGAAACCAGTTGCAATTATTGATCGTAAAAAGAAGAGGTTGAGAAATAAAGTGGTTCCTCTTGTGTGTGTACAGTGGAAGCACAAGAAGGGATCCGAGTCAACGTGGGAGACTAAAGAAGAGATGAGACAACATTACCCACAACTCTTTAAGGAATAACAGGTTTCGGGGACGAAACCTAAAGAAGGGGGAGTGGACTTGTAACACCCGGTTATTTTAAAGTCAAGAAAGAAGAATAAAGTGAAAGAAAAGAAGGAAAAGAATAAAACCCAAGTCTAGGGGTAAAAAGTGTCCAAAAGGACAAAATGTTTGAAAAGTTGGTGATAAAGGTGGCATGGCCGCCCATCACCCTTTCTACACACAAATTTTCGTGTTTTTAAGGTGATAAAGGTGGCATCAGGAAGCAGAGAAACTCTCAGTTGGAAGAGAAAGAAGAAGAGAAAATAAGAATTCATGTTTTTATGGTGTTCTTAATCGGTTATGTCCTCAGGTTTATGCTTATGCGTGTTATATGTGTTCGGGCATTTTTAGTGGGTTCTAGGCGATTGAATTTAATTTGCAAACGAGTTTGGAAGAAGCTATACTCAAGAACTGCAAAGGTGATTTCTAGAACCCCCCTTCTACATGTTTTTAACCGATTTTTGGGCTGGAAATGCATGAATTTATGTTTTAATAAAATTGGGTTTCGGACCCGTATGCTTGATTATGTGTATGTTGATGTTATGATGCGATGTGTGACTATGTTCATGCTTGTGGGTGCATGATGGGATTTCTAAGGCTTAGAGGGTAAGATCTAAGCTTAGATTATGTTGAATGATGTATGGGGATGCAATCTGATGTTTTAGGCTTATGTGTTAAGTTTTAGAATCTACCTAAGTGTTAGAAAGTAAATGTGGATGAGTAGTGGGAAGAAATGATGATGAACAGTTAATGCGGATGGTTAATGCAGATGAGTAAGGTCAATGCGGATGAGCATTGACTTAAGTATGGGAAATGCGGATGGCTAATGCGAATGAGTAAGGTCAATGCGGATGAGCATTGACTTAAGTATGGGAAATGCGGATGGCTAATACGGATGAGTAATGTCAATGCGGATGAGCATTGACTTAAGTATGGGAAATGCGGATGGCTAATGTGGATGAGTAAGGCTAATGCGGATGAGAAAGTCTAAGTGTGAACGAATGCAGACGACTAATGCAGATGAAGCATGGGGAAATGCGAATGAACAAAAGGCAAATGCGGATGAACTATAGCAAATTCGGATGAACCCTTAGAATGTTTTCTAACTTCTTGGAAAAGGGTGAAATGTAGGCTTTGACTTGGGAGGTTCCCGGGGCTATGTAGGTTGACTGTTTGAGGTCCTAGTTGTTATGATGGGTATGTTATGATGTATGATTGGTGCATATGCATGATGATGATGATGTATGATGTTGTATGATTGTGCATGATGTTTGTTATGTATGTATGATGCCCTGTATGATGATGATTGAATGTTACGTTTATGTTCCTTGTGATGTATGATTATTTTCCTTGGCTTTACGTCGAATGTGAATGAATGAAAGTATTATGTAACATAAAGTGGAAGATAATGAAAAAAGGAATGAAATGATGAATGCATGCATTAATGAACGTGACAGGATCAGCGATCACAAGTTTGATGTATTAGGATTCAAAGCAGCGGAATACAAACAGGAATTAGACAAATTGTAGCAAGCAATCGATACTTGTATGCATTAAGAGCGCATACGGTTATAGGGAGAGAATATATATTTCTGATTTCAAGGAATGTTTATAGATGTAGAATATTTCTAATCAAATCATTCGTTCATTCCATTCATTCCCCACGGTTACAATAAGTTGTCACTCCTTATATAGAGTGCAACAATCACTGCTGTTATCACGGAAAGTGACAACTGGCAGATCTAATACAAAAATAACTAATTCTTAACAAACTACTGAAATGTTCACAACTACTGAGAACATATCAGCATGTTAAGTACAAAATATAAAACTACTGAAGCTACAACGACTGAAGAACAAACTCTTCAGTCGTTTTACAAAACTACTGAAACTAGAAATATAAAACTACTGATATCACAACTACTGAAGAAGTACTCTTCAGCAGTTGTGACAAACTACTGAGGCTTCAGTACTTGATCTTCAGACTTTGACCTTCAGGTGTTTCATCAGCTGATGACTTCAGTAGATATCATCAGCTGATGTCTTCAGTCTTTGTCTTCAGGCTTTGTACATCAGTTGTTGATCTTCAGCACTTGTAAACTCTTTAGTTGTTGTACTTCAGTACTTAGGTCTTTCAGCTTCAGTACTTGTGTTCTTCAGCTGTTGTACTTCAGCACTTTAGTTCTTCAGCTATTGGAATCTTCAGCACTTGATCTTCAGCTGTTGAAGTCTTCAGCACTTGTCAAACTGCTGATGAGTCTTTCAGCAGTTGTTGTGATACCATGTGGGACTTAGAGGTTTTCTGATCTTGGCTCATTGGTTCTTTTGGTCCAACAAACTCCCCCTGAACCAATGCAGCCAAAACCTCTAAATTATTCGTTGTCCCACTTATTGTTGGCAGAGTGTTGGTCTTTTTCCTTCTTGATCAGTAGAGAAGATGACCCATGTAAGCTCCGGCCTGGGAAGAAACCTCAATATTTGTTTGGCCGAGTATGAATGGGAACTCTGTTTTGGGGAACAGGACACAGAGTTGTTATCCCATTCATGAGATTCACTTCCCCATAATGAGTCTGTACGACTCTCTTGTGTAGGCCTCAAGGAAGGTGATTTGTTCCTCCATGGTTAGCTCTTCAGCACCTCCTTCAAACAATGATTCAGGCCCATAATACTCAGACAGGTATTTGGCCTGTTCCCATTCTTTAGCTCCACAGTTGTTATTATTCTGTAAGCAAACTCATCCGGGTGATTACCCTCTAGGAACAACTGGAGCTCATTTTTCCTGACTTCCTCAAGCCTCTTGTAAACTAACCCTTTTTCACTATTTTGTTTTCTAGCATCTTCTGAGGGGTTAGATTAGCTTTGTAGGCCTTCTTGAAGTCTTCTAGGATTTACCAGGGTGAAACTACAAAGACCAGAGAGATCACTTCATCTACAATCTTTTTCACCTGGCCAATGTATCTCTGAGGTATATTTTCTTATGAATTCTATGAGAGACCCTGGGATCAGGCCAAATCCTCACTCTTTCCTTTTGATATTGAAAGGTATGCCTGAGAGTGTAAAGTCTGAAGGCTTGCTTCTTCATATTGATGATAGAAGATGTGGCTGCATAAGCTTTGTCAACTCTCTTCAGCAATTCCTCATCATGCTGTTTATGAAGCTCTCTTCTTCTAGCTTCACTTTAACCATTTGTCTCTGGACTTCAGGAGTAATTGCTGAGGAGTGACTTGTGGCCTTAGGCAACTGAATCACAGCTGAGAGCGGCAGCCTGTCTTCATCATCTCTTCATCATCTTCTTCATCATCTCTAGCCTCAATATCCTCTCTTCTTCTTCAAGGGTATATCATCGGCTATGGGTTTTGAGGGTAAGGGAGTTGGTTTGGTGGGTTGTGTTTTGGGTGGTTTTGGTGTGGGAATGTTGACAGGCTGTTCTAGCATCCTTGAGGTGAGTGTGGCTTTTGATTGCTTGGCTAGCTCAGTCCTGCTCCCAGCACCCACTTCATTCAAAGCTTCAATAACAACCCCTTAGTATATGCTTCAGACGAACAGATCTTGGTGGTGATTGCCAAGATACTGTCCCTGGACCAAGCTTTGATTTCGATCATTGCTCTTCCAAGATATTTTGCAATAAATCTAATCATGATTTCAAGCCTTTCTCTTTCTAACACTTCATAACTTGCCCATCTATTTTGGATTTCTTCAATCTCTAGTCGTCGAATCTCAGAGTCAAGTTTATTGGTGTCATGGCCTTGCCTAAACAGCTGATCAATGATGTTGTCCATTGATCTGCTGTGTTCGGCATCAGCCTCTTTTATCAGTAGCTCCAAGGCTTTATCTTCAGCAATGTGCTCATCAACACCTTTCTTTCGCTTGTAGGTGAGCATTGGTTGCTGTTCTTTCTCCTCCTTTTGGGCTTGCTTCGCTTCCTTCTTTTCCTCGGATCTTTTCCTCTTCTTTTCTTTCACTGCAGTACTCTCCCCCTTTTTGGATGCATTGGAGGAAGGGGTTTGTACTGCAGAAAGAGTCTTTTGGACAGCAGCCTCAATCAAGGGCTGTAAAGTTGAGGAAAGCCTCTCATCAATGGCTTTGGTCACAATATCAGTGATTATGGGTGTGATGAGAGGGAGGGAATGTTGGAGTACAGCACCTATTTGCTCAGGAGGGTTCTGTTCCTGAGAAGTAGGGCCTGAAGCAGAGGCAGGTGGTTGAGTTTGGAGTGGCTCAGTGTTTGGGGAACCTTCAAGTGAAGGTGCCATCTGTGGGTGGGTAGAGGCAGATGGTCTTTCTCTGTTGGAGAGTTGATCAAGTAGGTTTTGCAGCGGGCAAGAACATCTAGAAAAAGCCCAGGGCTATCATCAGCCGAAGCTGAATCATCTGACCTCCTGCTTAGAGCAGGATTTACATGCACTGGGTGTAGACCAGTTGATGCATGTGCCCCTTGTGCTTGGTACTGGGGACTTCCAGCCTCAGGACAATGTCCATCATCAGCTGTTGCCTCTAGTGAGGTCTTAGCAATGTTACCAGCCTCACTCTGGTCATGTGCTGAGTCAGAGGAGGTGGCAGCCTCACTAGATATTCTAAGCTCCTTGTCTACACCAGGAGATAGAAGTGGGAAACCCCTGTGCTGTGGGTTCTCAAGTGCACTGTGTTCCTCCCCCTCAATTTTAGAGGTATCCCAGTAGTAAGTGGTTTCTGGGGAGGGGGTGAGGAGTGCAATTGAGTCAGCACTTGTGCAACTATTAAAGTTGGGCTGTGAGGGGCGTTGTTTGGGGTGAGGGGATAGAAGCAGTGTGCACCTGGAGGGTTGGTGCTCTTCAATGGCAATCTCCTCAAGTGAGGAAGATCCCAGATATGTAGGTGCCCCTTGTGTGGTTGCTGCAGGCTCCTGTTGAGAGGAAGCCTGAGCGGCTATGGCTGGAGGAGTCATTGTATCCACTAGGGGGTTTGGACTAGTGGATATATCCTGCGTTTGTGTGTAGGGGCATCCTCAGGGGACTCAATTCCCTGAGTAGCCGTTTTGGGTTTCTTTTTGGTGGGTTTGGTGGGGACTTTGGATTTGGAGGTGGTGGCTGTGGGTTCCAGCTGCGTGGGTTTTCGCAGCTTGGCAGCCATTTTGAGTGTCCGTCAGAGTTGTGCCGGGAGTATACTTCCGGCAGAACAGCCGTAGCAGGGACTCCCAAGCCAACAAGTCCCTCAGCATTAAGCTGGTTTGTAATGATGGCCATTATGAACCGTGGATATAGTATCCAACGGTTGGCAGTTAGTTTTTGAGCCATATCCTTGAGCTCTAAATATTATTTCAGAAAAATTAAGTGGTTGTTGCTCAAGAATAGAATACATTACCTGCTGCCATTTTGTCGACATTTGATCCCAAGACGACGTCTTAGGGGCCAAACATACATTCACCATGTGAAAAATCAGGCGCTCAGCGTCATTAAAGTGTTTCTTCATGATAGTGGAGGCATTGAGATCGCCTTGATATCCATGTTGAGCAAAGGATAGATCTATGGTGCCCTTCGGATATCCAGCAGGAGAACTAGCATCATTCAGTTGAAGATTTGGCGGATTATTGCAGGAGTGATGACTACTTCATTGTTGTTGACGACCGACTGGAGGATGGTGTGTTGTTCTCCCCAGTGGTAACAGTAACGTTCATCCAAAATTGGTGCAAGGATTCGGCATGTAATATGGGATTCAGAAGAAATGCCGTGTTGTATTGGGACTGAACCATAAGATCGATAGCAGTATCGAACTTAGTCCAGATGGGCGATTTAGTGAGGTAGGCAACACAGTTGTGTCGCGGTTTAATTTGCATAGACGCCATTGAGAAGAGGAAGTTTTGGAGAGGAACGTTAGGTTTGAAGAAGATGAAGCATTGAGAGCTAAGGTTAGGGATATATATAGGGTACGGGTAAGAAACCGACTGAAGGATGTGGTGTTAGTCATCAGTAGTTTTAAACGACCGTTGACATGGTATTATCCTTTCAGACGTTGAAACAGCTGAAGTCGTGGTGTTAGGCATCAGTAGTTTAGAAAACTACTGAAGACCGGGGTTTTGACTTCAGATGATTGAAACAACTGAGGACTTGGTGTTTGTCATCAGTAGTTATGAAACTACTGAAGACAGTGGTTTTGTCATCAGCTGTGGTAAACACTTGAAGACTTGGGATTAGTCATCAGTAGTTATAAAACTACTGAAGACGTGGTTTTACTTCAGTTGTTTAAAATGAAACAGCAGTTGTACAAACGACTGAAGAGAAAGTTCTCTTCAGCTGTTTTCGTCAATTCTTAGCTTTTCAGCTGTTTCAAACTGTCCTCAACACATTCATCAGTCTTTTTGGCTGATTTCAGTTGTTTCATAGGACATCAGTACTTATCTGTTTTTACTGATTGCAGTAGTTGTAACTGCATCAGTAGTTGTAACTACATCAGTAGTTTAGAACAGATGAAGTACTTCAGTACTTGTGAGACATTTAGCCTTCAGTAGTTATAAAACTACTGAGGAAAAGAGCTCATCAGTACTTATATGTGACATAGGTACTCATATGATCATCAATACGAATTACTAAGATCATCAGTAGTTGTCACTTATTCTAGTTGCAGCATACCAAGCCTTAATACCAGGTTTTGGAAAGTTGAACTATCCAAAGGCTTAGTAAAAATGTCTGCAAGCTCATCAGCACTAGGCACAAACTTAGGATCAATCAGACCTTTTTCAAAACAATCCCTTATAAAATGATGTCTGATCTCTATGTTTGGTCCTAGAGTGCTGGACTGGATTTTTGACAATGCAAAGAGCTGAAGCACTATCCATTAACAATGGAGTCTTAGTCTCTGTAATGCCATAAACCAAAATTTGTTTTGAAGCCAGAGTACCTGAGATGTACAACTTGCAGCAGCAATGTACTCTGCTTCAGCAGTGGATGTAGCAACTGAGGTCTGTTTCTTGCTCTGCCAAGAGATCAAGCAGTTGCCTAGGAATTGACATCCACCAGAAGTTGATTTCCTGGTCAACTTACACCCTGCATAGTCACTGTCAGAAAAAGCAACTAATTTACCAGAATGTCGGTAGAATACCATAAACCTAGAGATGGAGTGCCTTGCAGATATCTAAAGATCCTCTTGACTGCAATCAGATGAGACTCTTTAGGTGCAGCCTGAAATCTAGCACAAACACATGTAGCAAACATAATATCTGGTCTAGAAGCTGTTAAATACATCAAGGACCCAACATACATCTGTAAAGTGTTTCATCAACCACTTTACCTTTCTGATCTGTGTCCAGTTGTGTGGTGCTGCTCATGGGAGTAGAACAAGGCTTACAGTTTTGTAAATCAAACTTTTGCAAAAGATCTTTTGTATATTTGGACTGATGAATAAAAATTCCATCAGCCTTTTGTTGATTTGCAACCCCAGAAAGAACTGTAATTCTCCCATGGCACTCATTTCAAACTTCTGTTGCATCAAATTTGTAAAGGCATCACACAACTTTGGATCAGAGGATGCAAAAATGATATCATCTACATAAATTTGAACAAGTAGATTATGCTGCCCAGCTTTCTTAATGAATAAAGTCTTATCTATGGAGCCTCTAGTGAAATTGTTTCCACAGAAGAAAGTTTGATAATGTCTCATACCAGGCTCTGGGAGCTTGTTTTAACCCATAAAGAGCTTTATCAAGCTTATACACCCAATTAGGATGTTTATTGTCCTCAAAGCCTGGAGGTTGACATACATAAACCTCTTCTTTAATTTTTCCATACAAAAATGCACTTTTGACATCCATTTGAAAAACTTTAAGGTTTTGATAAGCAGCATAAGCTAAAAACAATCGAATTGCTTCCAGTCTGGCTACAGGGGCAAAGGTTTCATATAATCAATACCTTCTTCTTGTGCAAACCCCTGAACAACCAGTCTGGCCTTGTTCTTAACAATAAGCCCATTTTCATCAGTTTTGTTCCTAACACACCCATTAGTGCCTATTGCACACTTACCTGGAGGTAGAGGAACAGTTCCCACACTTGCTGTTTCTTGAACTGAAGAAGCTCAAGCTGCATGGCATCAACCATCCATTGTCCTTTAAAGCAATGTGATAATTCTTTGGCTCTTGCTGACTGATGAAGAGAGCATAGAAGCAGAAATTGACAATTGACTTCTTGTTGATACTCCAGCAGTGATATCACCAATGATTTGAGACATAGGGTGATTCTTCAGATCTTGATACACAATGAGATCTGTGCAAGTGTTTGTAGCCGCTCAGCAGCAACAGATGGTGATGGTGAATCATTTCCTTGAAACCAATCAGTGGATGGTAATTCAAAGGAAGTTGAATTCGAAGAGATCTCATCAGCATTTGTTGTGGATGGTGCTACTGGAGCTACAGGAACATCAGGCTAGCTGAGTCAGGCAGCTGATCACTAAACCTGAAGAGGTGAGTACTGCAATCATCATCATCATCAGCAGAGTACCACCAGGTGGTGAACTGTTGACAGGAGCAACAGTAGGAGTTTGATAAGGAACATATTGCAGTATGTCCAAATCAAATAACTCCACAGGACTTTGTGGAATCTTGTCCTTTGGAGATTCATTAAACTTAACATGTAGAGTTTCTTCAACCATCTTTGTTCTGCAGTTGAAGACTCTGTATGCCTTGCAAGTAGATGATAACCAACAAAGTACCCTGCATCCACCTTAGGATCAAATTTATGGAGTTGATCCTTTGTGTTGAAATAAAACAGGGACACCCAAATGCTTTGAAAAATGAAATCAGAGGAGCCAAATGATGGAGAACTTCATATGGAGTCTTCATCAACCTCTGATTTACTAAAACTCTATTTGCACATAACAAGCTGTGTTGACAGCTTCAGCCCAAAAGGTCAGTGGCAAACTGAGTCAGCCAGCATGGACCTTGCAGCTTCAATGAGGGTCTGTTCTTTCTCTCCACTACTCCATTTTGTTCTGGAGTCCTTGAATGCTGAACTGCCTTTTGATTCCCTTGAAAGATAGAAGTCATCAAGTGTATAATTTCTGAACTCAGTTCCATTGTCACTCCTAATACACTTGACTGGAAGAGAATACTGCTTCTCAATGTACAGCACAAAGTGAATAATCTTTTGAGCAGCATCATCCTTTGAATGTAGAAAGAAAGTCCATACAAATCAGGAGTAATCATCCATAATTACCAGACAATATTCTTCTTTGCCATGCTCATTACTCTCACAGGACCAAATAAATCCATATGCAGTAACTGCAAGCAGGCAGTAGACTGGGCACTTCAATAGGAAGGAATGAGACTTTGTGCTGTTTTCCTTTTAAACAAGCAGTGCAGGTTTCATCATAGTGGAATCCTTTATTGGTAAGCCTCTGACTAAACTATTGTGGCTAAGCTGATTCATGTTTTTGAGATTAACATGACCGAGCCTCCTGTGCCACAGTTTAGATTCTTGAGAAGAGGCTTTGGAAAATAGGCAAGGATTGCCTTTGAGATCTATCTTCTTAGAAAGATCTAAGGCATACACTTCCTATCTGTTGGCTTTCAGGAGAGTGTGATCATCCAACACCTTGTCAATCAAGTGCAAGACTTTGGATGACAGAATCCTACAGTTTTGACTGGTGAAAAGGGCAACATGGCCTTATCACACATTTGACTGACACTCAAGAGATTGTACTTGAGATTTCCACATTGATTAACATCATCAAATTTGATTTCTCCATTGGAGACAAAGCCCTTACCGATGATGTAACCCCTAGCATCATTTCCAAAAGAGACAAATCCCTTCTTTCCTTGAGAGTAGTCATGAAGAAGAGAGTTGTTCCCAGTCATGTGCATAGATCCCCCACTGTCTACATACCAGATGCTACTTTGGCATGTTGAAGAACCCTGCAAAAATAAACAATTAGTTAGTTTTAGAGACCCAAACCTTTTTGGTTTTGGGCCTGGTCTCATCAATAGATGGTAAACTACAGGTTTATTTGAAACAACAGCCTGAGAGAAAGAAGATGGTGTAGAAGAGGAGTCCTTTGGCTTGGACCTCCTTTTCTGTGGTTTCAACGTAGGAGAATCTAGTTGGTTAACTCTACCCAACAGATGTTGTACCATCATCACCAGCTGTGTCTGATTTTGTGATAAAGCTTTCAGCTCATCAGACACATTGCTAGTGGAGTTTGATAAGCTCCTTGTTTGCACCTTTTTCTTTTGAGCACCCTCACGCTGTCACCTGTTTAACCCCTTCCTTTTTGGATTTCTTTGATGACTTAAGGGTTACAGGATTTGATGTTGCTGATACAAATGTGGTCTCAAACTCAGTTTTCATTTTTACCATTTTCTCATTAATTTCTTCTTTTGTTTGAGTTTGGAACCTCTTTTGTACAACAATCATCTGTAAGATGATTGAACAACCACATACTTCACATGGTTTCTTCTTCATGTTAGGTTGATCATCAACTAAAGTGGGTGTGAAGCAACAGAAGACTTGTTCTTTAATGCTTTGGAAGCATTATTTGCTTTCTTGACAGCCTCTTTAGTAGTCTTCAAACTCTTTCTACTGCCAGTTTTCTTCTCTTCAGTACTGACAGCAGTTGAAGTTTGAACTTCAGGTGTTAAATCCTGCTCTCTAGTCCTTTCAGGACCTTCAGAATTAACTCCTGGTTGATCAACTCATTAATCATGTGAATGTCAGCATTTGAACCATCAACATCAGCTGATAGGTTCAAAGAGGGCTTGATGTTGACTGCTACTTCTGATTGTGCTGTATCAGAAGGTAGATCACATGATGTGATGGATTGGTTATCACTCTCACCATCAGATTCTTCCTCTGCTCTTGGGGTAAAATCTGTAGGTGGAGCAGTGTGATTGTAACCAATTCCAAACTTCACATTTGAAGCAGATTGCTTACTAAGAAGCATTTCAAAACCTTTGCATGATTGTACCCATCTATCACACTCGACCTGGGTAACTGCAAGGGATTCTTTGAGATCTTTGTACTTCTCTAGAAGTACATCTTCTCTAGCCTTATCATCAATTATTTGGCAATTCAGTTTATAAATCTCATCATTTTTATCTTTGAGCACAAACTCAACCTCAGCTTTGTTTTTGGAAATTATTTGTTCTAGCTCAATGTTCTTATTAATTAGAGCTACATTTGCTTCTCTAATGGAAGCAAATGCTGCTATGCATGGTTCAGAACAATTTGGCTTTTGCCTCAGAGGATACCTGTGATACCTGAGGTGTAGAGGCATTAGAAAATGAAGTATCAGCAGACTCCAAAGCCACAAGAGCTAGATTCCCAAAAGGACTGTCACCACCATGTTGACCAGCACCTGAGAATAGTGATCATGACCAGACAAGTCATCTGGTAAACTGCTCCAGTCAACAACTCCTGGGGTGAAGAAGCTGTGTTGTTGAGATTGAGGTTGTTGATGAGATTGGGATGGCTGAGGTTCTGGTAGTGCATGAGGTTGTGGTGCCATAGGAACTGAACTTGATTTGACTGTGGCATGTAATAACAAGGGTACGGATATGGCATTTGACCCTGAGAAACAAAATATGCCGGAGATTGTTGTTGAGAATGATGACTAGAGGTGACAGGATGTTGCCCTCTGTGTTGTTGACTTTTGCCAGGAAAAGTCACAAAGGGTGCAGTGGAGTTAGATCCAGTTGATCTACACTCTCTTGCAAAGTGTCCAAGCCTTTGGCATTTGTGACACCTCAACTTGCTCTTGTCAAAACCAACTTTGGTTTTGCCAGAGAGTCCTGGAATTTTCTTCCAGTTCTTTTATAGAACTTCTGAGATCTGATATTTATCAAGGCCATTTGGCTCAAAAATATCCTCTCTTCTAAGTCATCATCAGCAATCCCCTTGAGATCATCCATAATGAAACATAGATTGTCATTATTACACCCAGTAAACTGACCATCAACACTCACAAATGCAGAATCAGAAGTGCTTGAAGAGAAATTAATATGCTCATCATACTGGCACTCAGATGAAGCATATTCTGACTCATGACCCACAAGGCAGTGTTGCTTGTACACAAGTCTTCAGTGAGCTTTCCAGATGAAGACAGCTTTCTCTTCTGTTCTATCTCTCTCTCAAAAGTGAGCAGTTTCCCATGGAGTTGGGTGAGAGATAGTTTGTCCAAACTTGCACTGGAGCGTAGGACAATAGTATATGTGTCCCATCTCTCAGGCAGTGATCTGAGAATCTGTTATTCATCTGAATATTGTGTATTCAAGTTTGACCATTTTTAGTTCAGAGATCAAACAAGAGAACCGCTCATATTGTTGAGTCAGTGTCTCACCCTTTCTATGAGAGAATGTCTCATATTGTTGGGCAAGAATTTCTCTATTATTTGCCAAGACCTCATATGTTCCTCCAAATTGTTCTTTCAAGGCATTCCAGAGGTCATGGGCAGTTTCATGATGCATTAGCCCAGAATAGATTTCATTTGGCAGTGCCATGGCCAGAATTCCATGGGCTTTTGCATCAATTTCAAGCAACTTCTTATCCTCATCTGAGTATTGCTCCCTCCTCTTAGAACCATTTGATTGGTTTCCGGGTTATTACCATAGGCTTGTGTGGACCATGTACCACTGATGTCCAACACCCTGCGCTGTTAACAGACAGGTAATGGAGCATACGTCTTTGCCATATGGTATACTCATTCCTAACCAGCATTGGTGGCTGGTTGAGGAAACAGTATTGTGAGGATCATTGGAGGGAGTAGTCATTTTCAGTTCAAAAACAATTTAGTTCAAGCTTTTAAAAGTTTTAGACAGACCACAACAAACTCAATGAGAACCAAGAAAAGATCTCAGGATGAATGAGCAGAAATACAGAAAATTCAATCTCTTATAACGTTTCTTGCAAAAACAAAAGCTAATTCAATCAAACTTAGATCTTGAATAGCAGTTTCAATGATCAATTATTAGATCGATCAATGATTACCTGCTCTGATACCATTTGACAGGATCAGCGATCACAAGTTTGATGTATTAGGATTCAAAGCAGCGGAATACAAACAGGAATTAGACAAATTGTAGCAAGCAATCGATACTTGTATGCATTAAGAGCGCATACGGTTATAGGGAGAGAATATATATTTCTGATTTCAAGGAATGTTTATAGATGTAGAATATTTCTAATCAAATCATTCGTTCATTCCATTCATTCCCACGTTACAATAAGTTGTCACTCCTTATATAGAGTGCAACAATCACTGCTGTTATCACGGAAAGTGACAACTGGCAGATCTAATACAAAAATAACTAATTCTTAACAAACTACTGAAATGTTCACAACTACTGAGAAAATATCAGCATGTTAAGTACAAAATATAAAACTACTGAAGCTACAACGACTGAAGAACAAACTCTTCAGTCGTTTTACAAAACTACTGAAACTAGAAATATAAAACTACTGATATCACAACTACTGAAGAAGTACTCTTCAGTAGTTATGACAAACTACTGAGGCTTCAGTACTTGATCTTCAGACTTTGACCTTCAGGTGTTCATCAGCTGATGACTTCAGTAGATATCATCAGCTGATGTCTTCAGTCTTTGTCTTTAGGCTTTGTACATCAGTTGTTGATCTTCAGCACTTGTAAACTCTTCAGCTGTTGTACTTCAGTACTTAGGTCTTTCAGCTTCAGTACTTGTGTTCTTCAGCTGTTGTACTTCAGCACTTTAGTTCTTCAGCTGTTGGAATCTTCAGCACTTGATCTAAACTGTTGAAGTCTTCAGCACTTGTCAAACTGCTGATGAGTCTTTCAGCAGTTGTTGTGATACCATGTGGGACTTAGAGGTTTTCTGATCTTGGCTCATTGGTCTTTGGTCCAACAGAACGAATGAAAATATGAAAGGATTGCAAGCAAACGTAAGGAGGTTCACACCCAATGAAGGATGTTAGCTCAACCGTATGCGGGGTTAGGACCCATAAGGATGCACAATAGGCTTGATCGTGTGATTAAGTAGATGTTGGAGGTTACACCAATGAAGGGTGTTAGCTCAACTGTGTGCGGGTTAAATACTCCAGAAGGATGCACACTGGGGTTCAATCCTCGTGATTGACCATATGTATGGGACCCTTGCCGCTCACCTTGGTAACTAGAGTCAGCTTCGTGCACAATGTTCGGGGTCTTTGAAAGACCTCAGGCCCAGTACCGGCTTTATGCATACGGTGGGGTGGAGCGCATGGCATTGGTCCGAATGAAAGTAAAGATGTAATGAAAATGTATGAAATGAACGAATGAATGATGAAGATAATAATGATATTATCTATGTGTACGTATTATGTGTGATCACATGTTAAAGAAATGAACGGTTTAATGAAAGTAAGGGTATGCTTTAATGCAAAACTAGAACTCACTCAGCAACGCTAACTTTTTATGCATTTTCCAGTTGGGAGGTGAGCATTGCGGAGGATGGCATGGGGCAGCTACTTGGCACTGGGATGGCATTCTTTTGTTAATGTTTTTACATGATAATGTGAACAAATGAAATTGTGTAATGAATATTGTATTATTTTGCAAAAAGCATTGTTAATGAAATTGTTGTTTTAAATGTTTTCGCTGCAATGTTTATTTCATGTTAATGTAATTATATGTTTTATGAGCAATGATTGGCCAGCTGTAAGTGTCCTGGGAACGGGGCCTTATAGCTGCAAACCTCTAAGATACTGCATGGCGTTTTCTCAAAAGCCATGTAGTTGACTATACTTTATTCCACTGTTCACCTTTATTAGTTAGTATAGTTACCAACCTTAGTTGGTGACAAAAGGTAAGTCATGGACATGTCATGACTACCATATCTTAGATAATACTTTATCTAAGATACCTTAACTTTAGCATTGTAGTATATGCTTTAGTCATAGGTTCCCAGCTGGTATCAAAGTATATCCGGCTGTAGGTAGTAGTATATATAGTTTCTCATTGTAACTCATGTAAAATGCAAGTAAGAGTCTTGTAATACTTTTAGTTGAGAAGTAATATATGCAAGTACCTTGAAAATTATCTCCTTGTGTTCTTTGCTACTTATTATATTATTATCGACTCTTAGAAGAGACTCTGCTTCATCTGATTCGGGTGTAAGTGTAAGTGAGTTTGAGAGAAAACCAAGTGTTAAGTGACAAAAACCGATCCTGCAATTGGTATCAGAGCTTCTTAGGCTCTTGATTGTGAGATCTTACCATCCTAATCAACCTGTTTTCACTCCTCCTTTCACCACACTCATGGTCCTCAAAAAGTCTGAAGTAGAGATGGGGACAGTGACCAAAGCACCCATCATCACCCTTGAAAACTTCAGGTCATGGTGCAGATGCATGGAAGGCTTCATCAGGTATCAAGATAGCAAGTTATGGCAGTCTATTGTCAATGGCCCGTATAAACCCAAGGTGGCAACACCTGGTGGAAAAGGTTCCATGATAGAGAAAACCGTTGAAGACTACTTTGATGAGGACCAGAAGAAGCTGGACATTGAGAACAATGCAATGACTATTCTCATGATTGCAATACCCAACTCTATCATGATGGGGTTTGAGCATTGCAAGTTAGCTAACGAACTATTTGATGCACTTGCTCAGATGTACTCCAGCTCCAATGACTCCAAGAAGGACTCACTGAAGCAGCGGGTTGAGAACTTCACCTACATTGCTGGAGAGACTCTTAGCTAGCAATACTTCAGGTACATGGACCTCATTTCTTCCTTTCAGTCTATGGGTATTACTCCTGAACATAGAGACCTCACAAGAAAGTTCATGAGTGCACTCCCTAATGAGTTGACGTTCTACTATGTCTCTATCAAAAGGACAGAAAATCTGAATACTGTTGATACATATGTACCTCTTTTACGATCTTAATGTAATATGTCTGTCATGTCCTAAATGTAAATGAAATGTATGAGTTGAATGAAACAGAATATGTGATTGATGATCTTAATGTCAAATGTTTCAGTGTATGTTTCAATGTTTATTATTATTAACGCATATTGAACTAACTATATAGGTGTGTGGTTGTTTGAATAGATATTAGTCAAGTAATGATTGAGAAACATATTCAAACTTAGTCGTATGAAGTTTTCATGTGAATGGACCACGCTAATGGACCATACACATGAATACTTCATGCTAATGGACCAGTCACACGACTAAACCAGGAGATTGGATCAGTTGCACGACTGAACCTTCAGTCGTGTGATTGACTCAGTCGCATGCTTTAGTCGCACGACTGAACCATGCTAATGGTCCAGTCGTACGATTGACTAACCCTAACCTATAAATACCACTTAATTCATGGAAAAACGTAACACTTTCAATATTTTGACTCCTATTCGTACCCTAGCTGTCCAGAGACCTTAGAGACCCTGTTCCAAGTTCATAAATCTCACAAAATCGTATTTCTATCGTTCTTAACGTTTAGATTCATTCTAAAATCGATTCTACGTGCGTTCTCACTGATTGGATCGCCAATTAAATAGGATTCCGCACTATTTGAGTTGGTATACACGTAAATCAGTTAGTACTCCGTTCGTACACAGTCCTAACAAGTGGTATCAGAGCTTTGGCTCTAGATTTATGTGTGATTCAACCGATTTTGGCCTAAAAATCGTGTTTTTCACTCAAAAATTCAACCTTTTTGTGTCAAAAAGTGTTTTAGAAGTCTTTTGGTCATAAAGTTAACGTTTTTCGTCATACAGAAATTAGGGTTCGTAAGAAATTCATGTTTTTGCATCAAGGTGTTCAAAATATTCGTTTTTGCAAAAACAACAGCCTTCAGTCGCACGATTGACTCAATCGCATGACTGAACTCATTTGCACCCTCCATACCCACGATTAAACTCAATCGTCTTGTTCATTCGCACGACTGACTAGCTTCATTCGCATAGACTCCACCGCACTCTCCTTCCACACGACTGAATCCAATCGCACGATTGAATTCATCCGCGTACTCCATTCGCATGATTGACCCAATCGCATAAGTTCAATCGCACGAGTGGTCCATTCGCATAAGCAAAGTATTTGATTTAAAAAAATTTTAAGTTAACTAAATGGAAGAGCAATACTCAACTTTTACTGCAGGGAGAGACACATGAATCCAGAACCTCTTACTTCTGGAAAATGAGACAGGGAATCATAATAAACCCCTTAAGCTAATAACATTATACGATTACCTTCAATGGAAGCAACGTTTTGAGATTTACTTAATGGAGTTGATCCCAACCTTTGGGAGTCAATCGAGATAGGGTATGACATGCCAGTAGGTGCTGATGGAGTGAAACTGACTTTGGGAGGGATGAATGACACGTAGAAGGAAAAATATAATGCAGAGAAGAAAGTGTACGCCCTGTTAACTCAGTCTATACCGAAGGATATATTCCATCAATTCTCTAAGAATAAATAGGCTAAGAAACTTTGGATAGCCTTGGAAAAACGCTATGACGGGAATGCTTCGTTAAAAGCTCCAAAGGCAAAAGAGTTGAAGAAGGAGTTTGACAACTTCTCTTTAATGGGTAAGGAAAGTCTAGATGATGTAATCGACAAGTTCTATCATCTCATGAGTGAGCTACATATTCATGGAGTTAAAACGTCGATGGAAGATAAGGTTTCCAGTTTGGCTAATGGGTTACCAGAGAAGTGGGATTCATTTGTATCTAACCTAAGACAAAACAATATTTTGGAAAAGTTAGATATAAATGATTTCATCCTGAAATTAAGAGAGGAGGAACTTAGGATGAAATACAGGTCGCAGAAAAGAACGTTTGATCAGAATCCTTCGCTTTACAATGCCTCTTCTAAAGCAACCAGTTTAGGAGCACCCCTTCAGACGGCTTTTGTTTCAAGTTCAACTACTCCTTCACAAACCTTAACTTCTGGATCTGACACGTCTGGGTCATCAAGTACCCACTTTATCACACCAGAGGCTAATGCTACGAAGTTGAAGACTAAGAATCTTGGGAACATCATTGTGGAGGTGGCTAAAGAACATAAGGATTTATTACAGCTGTGGTACACTCATATGATGGGTTGGTTGCAGGAAAGATTGGTAACTGCCATCTAGCAGACGAAGACTACGAACAGGTAGACGAGAACGTGCTTGAACGAATGGACATAATGTGGCTGTTAGCAAGTGCTGTCTGAAGGGCTAAGAAGTTTGTTAAAAAGATGGGACAGAACTTGATAGCTACCAAAGACACTATGTTTGGGTTTGACAAGTCCAAAGTGACCTGTTTCAACTGTGGTGAGAAGGGGCACTTTAAACGTGAATGTGTAAAGCCCAAGAAGACTAGCAATGGGAACCCTTTCTCGACATTCAACCGTCAGGATAAACCAACTGGGGAGCTACATCATCTAGCACCAAGACAAAGGCCTTGACTACTCAAGGTGATGAAGGGCAAGACTGGAGCTCATATTCGTGCCTCCGGGAGAATCCAACATTGCAAATGTCGAGGTGTTGGATGACGATACTCAAAGTGAAGACGATATCGCAGTCGAAATAGCCATGTCGAAAACTGAAGAAGCTGCGAAAGTGGTCAAACCTGTAATTGAAGAAGATGACAAAACTACATGTTCAGAATCTCTAACAGCTGAAGAGAAAATCTCTGCACTGATGGCGGATTCAACTGAATCTTCTTAGGTAAGTTCTAAAGACCAATTGTTTGATAATCATGCTTGTTTTGCATGTAATAAATTTAGGGAAAACATTAATTTGAAATTTTCTAGGTTATTAGATCATAACGATAGCTTAGTAAAGGACTTGCAACTGTGCATAGAAGCAAATCACGTTTTAAAACAAAACAAGTACAGTTACAAAGAAAAAATAGAACTATTAAATAAATAACTAAGGGAAACCGAAGTTGTGGCTTTTAACCAAGGAAATGACATTAAGTTCTATTTAAACTCCCTTGAAGAAACTAAAAAGGAGAAAGTCGTTTGAGAAGTCGAAGTAAATTCTTAAAACAAAAACTTTACAGTTGGACTAGTTCTTCACATATAGTTAAATACTTGATCGAAGAACGAAACAACGGGGAGGGATTAGGCTACAAAGTGGTTCCACCACCACATGAGATTTTGTTAAATACGAAATGTCGACTAGTAAACAACAATCCTATTAAGGATCATGTGGTGACCACTCCTCTAGTTAGTGATCCAGATTCCACATGTCAAAAGATGGAATCTGCCACTAAAGAGAAGGAGGGCACTTTGAAATCTAAGGGTAAAATGCCTATTGTTAATTTGGATGAACAGTTTAAAGAGGTTAATATACAGTCAGGATCTACCACGTCTTCTTCTGAACAGAAAGTGACTAAACAAACTAACCAACCACGTGCTCCACATAATAGTCCAAGCAAACAAAAGGCAAAAGATGTTTCAACTGCTCAAAAGGTAAAGTTTATTAAAGAAATTAAAACATCCAAACAAGAAGAGTTAAAACCCAACAAGACCAAAGTCACACCGGTCTCACACTCTTCCCCATAAAGACGTCTTTCTTAACATGTAAAAGTTCGATCATGCTACAATTATGGAAAGAGATGACATATAGCTTCTAATTGTCCTCCGTATCAGACACCAAGAAAGAAAGTTGAGCTTCAAGATTCAAAACAGATTTCTTCTAAAAGGAGTTCTATTACTCCACCTAAAAGAAATAATGAAACTATGGTTCAAACCGTAAACCAGTCGTCTGTTTATCACAAACAGGCATTACACAAAGCTGGCTTGTGGAAAGAAAAATCAAGTCAAATATCTGATACTGAAAGCAGTAAGAAGCATGATATGCCCTCGCCCTCAAATGGACAGTGGGTTGATTTTTTGATGTGTGATTCATCTAGGATATCCAAGCTAGTTAAGACTTGGGTCCCAAACCTTAACTAATCATTTCCTGTGAATGTGTAGGGTGTTCGTTATAGTGCTATCACAAACACGTGGATTGTAGATAGTGGAGCATCCATGCACATGACTAGAAACCTGTCTCTCCTCTCAAACGTCAAACAAATTAAAGGAGGACATGTTTCTTTTGCGGGAAATAAAGGAGGATACATCACGGCACAGGGAGAAGTGGGAAATCAGAAAGTTAAGTTTGACAAGGTCAACTACGTTCAACAACTAGAAAACAACTTACTTTTTGTATCCCAGATTTGTGACAAAGGTTTCAAGGTGGTCTTTGACAACAAGAAGTGCTACGTGTTGAAGAAGGAGCACACCATTCCTGAAGACCAGGTCTTAATGTCAGCTTCAAGATACAATGATTTATTTGTCTTGGATCTAACAAAGGTCTCAACAACCGATAAACAAGTCCAATGCTTCTTGACAAAGGAAACTGAGAAAGATTCCATCTCCTGGCATAGGAGGATGAGACATATAAATCCAAGGAAGATGAATCATCTCATTCAGAATGATTTGGTCAACGGAGTTAATGTCAAAAACTTTCAACTTCTGGATTTCTGTGTTGCGTGTAAGAAGGGAAAATAGACCAAGAAGTATCACAAGGCAAAGAATGTTAACTCTATTGAATTGCCTCTTGAACTTCTACATATGGATCTGTTCGGTCCAGTGAGCACCAAGACTATTGCTGGGGATCTGTAGTGTTATGTAGTCACTGATGACTACTCCAGATTCTCTTGGGTGATGTTTCTGAAATCCAAATCAGAAACATTTGATTTGTCCAAACAACTTGTGACCACTTTGGAATCTCTATACAAGTTAAAGGTACGTCAGATCCGCTCAGACAACGGGATAGAGTTCACATCAGTTCACATCTGCCTACACTCCATAGATAAACGGGGTTGCTGAAAGAAAGAACAGAAGCTTGATAGAGACTGCCAGGATGATGCTAGCAGACTCGAAACTGCCTATCCAATTCTGGAACGAGGCAGTGGCCAATGCATGTTACACTTTGAATCGAGTCTTGGTGGTTAAATGACATGGAAAAACATGTTACGAGTTGCTACAACGACGTAAACCTAATCTGGAGTACCTCGAACCGTTTGGGGCACCATGTACGTTGCCGAAGAAACATCAGTCAGGCAAGTTCAGTGAAAAGGCTGAAGAAGGGATTTATCTAGGATATAACATACCGAATAAGAGGGTTTACAACAACTCAACAAGTCAAGTAGAAGTGTGGTGCAACGTTGATGTTCAGAGATACACCACCCCTCCTGTAGGAAAAGGACCAGCCTTCTTTTTTGAATATGATGGATTCTTAAAGTCCTTCAACATTCCTCTCACGCCTTCTGATGATGAGATATCTACAAAGATGATGTATGATGTCTTAAACACCCGCCTCTAGACTCGACAACATCTGGTTCACAAGGCCAATCTTCTAGCAGCTCAGGGGGAGTACCAGAAGTTAGTGACTCCTCCTCTGACGATGAAGATGTGGAGAATGTTCAAGTGGAACACGAGGAACAGGTTCCTACTATAACAGGTACACATGCATCCGATGCTGATGCCTTTAACACTTCAGAACCTCAAACTCTAACAGCTACATATTCGGACTCTAGAACTCACAATCTAGGTCAGGATGTAGCTGTTCCCACCACTCCCGGGTCGCGACTTAATGTTTATCATCCTCTGGACAATCTCATAGTGGATGTAAATTTGGGAGTATAGACACAAAGTCAGGTATACTCAGCTGATTATGCCTCAATCATGGAAAAATGATACCTTCATGACAGAGCTTATCGATGTTTGGTGTCTCAATTTGAGCCAAAATATGTAAGTGACGCCTTGAATGATGAGGCTTGGGTGAGTGCCATGCAAGAAGAACTTCTTCAATTCAAGAAGTTAGGTGTGTGGACTATGGTGGATAGTCCTAAAGGTGCTAAGGTCATTGGCATTAAATGGGTCTTGAAGTGCAAGAAGGATAACCAAGGGGTCATAATCAAGAACAAGGCTGACTTGTAGTTCAAGGATTTTGACAGGTCGAGGGTATTGATTACAACGAAGTGTTTGCACCTTTGGCTAAAATAAAAGTCATTCGTATCTTCCTAGCCTATGCATTGTATATGAAGATTAAAGTATATCAACTTGATGTGAAGTGTGCATTCCTTCATGGTGAAATCCGAGAGACAGTGTATGTCAGTCAACCCGAGGGATTTGAGGATCCATATCATCGGGACAGAGTTTACAAGCTAGACAAGGCTCTATACAGGTTTCATCAAGCCTCCAAAGCATGGTACGAGAAACTCTCAACTCATCTTGTGAAACACGGGTTTCGAAGAGGAGTGATTGATTGTACACTGTTTATCAAAGAAAAAGATGGTGACTTGCTGCTTGTACAGATCTATGTTGATGACATAATCTTCGGATCCAAAAACGAAGAGTTATGTAAAGAATTTGAAGCAGTAATGAAAACAGAGTTCGAAATGAGTGCAATGGGAGAAATGAAGTTCTTCCTTGGATTACAGGTGGATCAGACACCTAAGGGAATTTTCCTACATCAAACTAAGTATTTTATTTCAATTTTTAGTCAAATTTAGTTTTAATTTTTGGACTATATAGTAGAATTTTATCTGGGATTTAATCACTTAAAAGGGTCACGTCTGAGGTGACCACACGTGTTTTCAAATGTCAAATGGGTTACGTCTGAGGTGACAAAATGTTTTACTGTTAAAAGGATCACGTCTGAGGTGATCAAATGTTTCCAAAGTTAAAAACGATCATGTCTGAGATGATCGAATGCTCGTAATGTTTTACCAAGTGTTAAAAGGGATAAATGTAAAATGTTCCCAAAGTCAAACTTATAAGAATGAGCCATTCGTACGACTGGACCATAAGTATGGACCAGCCGTATGATCGGACCATATGAATGAGCCCAATCGCACGACTAAGCCACACGTATGGCCCAGACGTGCGATTGGACCATCAGCATGGGTAAATTCATGTGATTGGATCATCAAAATTAACCAATCGCATGAATAGAAGCAACCGAATGGGGTTGTCGCACAACCGAAACCCAGTCGCATGACTGCATGTGACCGATTGAGTCAGTTGCACGACTGAGACTCAACCGCAAGAACCAGTTGTGCGATTAAGTCCAGTCGCACGACTGGAGAGAACCCTAGTATAAACATAGGGGGAGTCGGTCGCAAACCCTATTCACCCCCAATCGCTCTTGTTTATCACACGACTTAACGAAACTCTGCCAATTTTCGTCTCATTGCCCTAAACTGCTATTTTTTGTGTTCTAACGATTTCTAGCGATTGTCCAGGTAATGCGCGATGTTCAACACTCTAAATATTCAACAATCTATGCCCACGACACTCGAATTTATGCCCTAAAACTAACCGAGACTAGTTTGACCAAAAAATTGATAAAACTAAGTTAACTGTTAAAATAAAGGTTATTAGGAGCTATGTTGGGTGTTTGCGAGACTAATGAGCCATACCACGATGTCTAACACTATGATTTTCTCAAAATTTGAATTTGAATGAACCAACAGTTTGTCATGCGAATAAGCGCCCTGATGAACTTCAATCGCACAACTGAGCCGGTGAATGGCTCAGTCGCACGACTGAGATGGGCGAATGGCATAATCGCACGACTGAAACATGCGAATGAGTTCAGTCGCATGACTGGTTCAACCGCTTGGTAGAGCATACGACTAAGCCCAGTCGCATGCTCAGTCGTGCGTATGAGCTCAATCACACGACTAAACCTCAGCCGCATAGTTCATTCGCACGACAGAACAAAAAGATTCAAGTTAAGAATTTCATACGGTTATTCATTTACACACTCTAATGTTTATCTATACTATGTAACAGATGACGAGTCGCTGGACCATGAGCACTAAGCACAACATATGTGCTCACCTGGATTTGACTTCAAGGAATGCTGCAGAGTTTTCGGGCATCATCACATTCTTACGGAGATCTAGGATATTTCGAGCCATCTCGACACCATGTACTCCTTATCGCTCAGTCCAACAGGCTTTTTAGGAAAGCGCTGTTGTGGACAGGTCCTCTAAGCACCATTGCATCAGGAGCTCGATATTCGGCCAAGCCATTGAGATCACAGAGGATGATCTCAGGACTTTTTTAGAGTTTGGAGATGACGCCGATTGCCCCACACGATTACATCCACTTACGGTCCGAGGCTGCTTTCTGAGGGCTAAGTACTCTCGGGACATCAATACAGGTGTGCTCAACAAGAGTAACCTGTGCCCCAAGTTTAAGTACCTCGCCCATGTGCTGCTCAAGTGCATAGCTTCACGTAAGGGAGGGTTCGACGAGCTATCCGATCAGATCCAGAACGCTTACGCGGTGTTGGTGCTGAACCACCCGTTTTGCTTCTCTAGGATGATCTTCACCTATCTGGTGGAGAACATTGAGGGGAAGGGGAAGAAGGGGTTTTGTATGTACCCTCGATTTATTCAGATGATCATTGATTAGAAGCTACCATCGCTGCCCAAAGAGAAGGAGGATGCAGTAGTGCTTGAGGTGATGGACGATACCACCTTGGGCTGCATGAGGGTGTACAGGGGGAAGCAGGTGAAGCCCCCTATCAGGAGATTGTTCAGGCATCTGGCCCTAGAGGATTATGTGGTGCCCGCTAGGAGGAAGTGGCGCCACGAGGACAGTGATTTGGATGTCGAGCAGATTGTGCTCCCGTATGATGACTCCGATGATGATGATAGTGGTGATGGTGGAGATGTAGGGCCCGCCCAATCGAGGGCCCCCACTGATGATATAGCATCTCCATCATCCACTCAAGGTGGAGCAGAGTCAGCTGGTTTCCATCAGGACTTTCATCCTGATGAGGAGGAGGAGACAGACGAGGAGCCTTTGACTCGTACTGTGGGGAGCAGGGTGGTTGCCACCGACCGAGGTATTTGGGAGGTTGGAGGACGCCCTAGCGAGTCTAGGGAGACTGTTGCAGATCCTACTTATGCCTCTGATCAGCCCAGCAACATCCCGGGGGGAGCATCCTCCTCAAAGGGCATGAGGAGAAAAAGGATGGCTCACCCTTATGGGATGAAGACTAAGAGGAGGAGGATTACACTCATCACTACCACCACTACCTCTATCACAGCCACCACTACCACCATTCCACCCACCACCATTACCTCTACCGCTACTCAGCTAGCCTATCCTCCTCCCTCATTTTTTTTAGTTTTTTTATGTACTCAAATTAGAACAACCACACTAACTTCTTAACCTATTCTCCTCCTAAAATTTTATAACCGAAAATCTTTTTGCTGTTTTTGAATTTTATAAGACAGGAAATTAAAAAAAAATTAAAAAAAAAAATAAAAATAAACATAGTGTTGGACTACACGTTTTCATCTTCTGAGATTACGTCACTTTTCTTTTTCATGCTATTAACCTCTAAGAGATATAGAAATCTCGATTTATCAAAAGCTTTTGTATAGAGGTCGGCGCGTTGAAAATCCGTATTAATTTTAACAATATTGATTAAATTTTTTTCAAAATAATCACGTATAAAATGATATTTAATCTCAATGTGTTTGGTTTTAGGATGTTGGACAGGATTTTTAGTTACAGCTATCGCAGTAGAGTTATCAACATATATAGGGGTATTAGGAATTGCAAACCGTAATCCTGCATTTGCTGTTGAATCCAGATGATTTGTGAATAGTAACTTGCAGCATCAACATATTCGGCTTCATAGATTGACAGAGCAATCGAGGTCTGCTTCTTACACTACCAGGTCATTAATCTCCTCCCAAAGAATTGAGCTCCTGCTGATGTTAACTTGTTGTTCATTTTGCAACCGTCGTAATCCGAGTCACTATACGTCGTAAGCTTGAAGTCATCATTATGAGGATACCATAACCCTAGTGTTAGTGTACCCTTCAGATAATGAAATATCCTTTTAACCCCAATAAGATGGTTGACTTTTGCTTTCGCCTGATATCTGGAGCATAGACACGTCACATACATGATATCAGGTCGTGAGGCTGTGAGATACATGAGGGATCCGATCATTCCTCGGTACATGGTGGCATGAACCAGATCGCCACTTTCTTCGGGTGCTACATCATGGTTTGTAGCAAGAGGAGTTCCAGCTGCCGAAGCATTCTCCATGTCGAACCGATTAAGAATATCGCTTACATACTTGGTTTGATGTAGGAAAATTCCTTAGGTGTCTAATCCACCTGTAATCCGAGGAAGAACTTCATTTCTCCTCGTGGTGCCAATATCAGGTCGTTTCCACCCAAGGTGGAGCAGAGTCAGCTGGTTTCTATCAGGACTTTCGTCCTGATGAGGAGGAGACAGACGAGGAGCCTTTGACTCGTACTGTGGGGAGCAGGGTGGTTGCCACCGAACGAGGTATTCGGGTGGCTGGAGGACGCCCTAGCGAGTCTGGGGAGACTGCTGCAGATCCCACTTATGCCCCTGATCAGCCTAGTAGCATTCCAGGGGGAGCATTCTCCTCAAAGGGCATGAGGAGAAAAAGGATGTCTCATCCATGAAGACTAAGAGGAGGAGGATTACACTCATCACTACCACCACTACCCCCATTCCACCCGCCACCACTACTACCACTCCACCCATCATAACTACCACACCGCTCATCATAACTACCACACCTCCACCTACCACCACTACAACCACCCCTTCACCATCCATACATATCCCACCACCCATCTACTCTACATCCACTACCACCTACTTTTGGATCCTCTTTCCCATCCGTTGGGTTGGAGGAGCAGCTGGCTTACCTAAATCGGTTAGTACTGAAGCTGTTGGCGACGGATGAGCAGAGAGCCACTCAGCTTAATCAGCTGATGGAGCTCAATGTCTCCCAAGCCAAGAGGATTGAGGCTCAGAGCCAAGAGATCGCAGAGTTGCATGAGATGCAGGCTTCATCTATACAGAGGATTGAGGCTCAGAGTCAGGAGATCACAGAGCTACGTGAGATGCAGACATCCTCTGTACAGAGGATGCAAGATTTGGAGGCAAAGAACAAGAAGCTCATGCTAAGGCTCAAAGGATCCAAGGATGAGCCTCTAAAGATTAAAGAAGGGGATGATGATGGTGTTGATGATGATGATGATGATGATGAGGATTATACTGATGATGATGGAGGAGATGATGATGCGGGAGAGGATAAGGGCAGAGATGATGAGGAGGGTGATGATGCTGCTACATCTGCCGCCACTCAAGCAAGAGAAAGACGATCCAAGAAAGCTCAGGATCAGGGTGCCTTGTCCTCGGCCCCGCTAGCTGAAGAACCCATGATTCAAGATCAAAGTAATGATAGATGTTTATGTATTTTGAACTTTTGTGTAATTGAATCATGTATTAAGACTCATGTACTGAATGTTTATGTATATATTTGATTATTTAACTGTCTTGATTATTTACTACTGAATGATGTGTTACATGTTTTAAATCAAGCAGATCAACCATCTCAACAAGAAGAATATGATGTTGCTCCCCTGTAGCAGATCAAGTCTCAATTCTCTTTGATACTTGATCTACAAGGGATTGTCAGGAGGTCAGTAAGCTATATTCCCGAAGAAGGAGAAATCATTCACGACCTTACTGATGAGCAACTTGTAGAGATGTTCTGGTTAAATCCGAATGAACTAGTTAAGGATGCACCTACCATCGATGTTGCTAGTGATGAAGAGCTCAACGATGTGGATGAGATAGAGATTGATGACGTCACAACATAGCATTATCTAGAAAATACTGATCAAGAGGGAAATGTGGTTCCTGATTTTGGGGATACTCTCGACAGTGATATGTATGATAATCTGGATACGACGGAGAAGGAGGACAAGAAATCAAAAAGCCAAGCCCAAGCCTCGGACGCCGATGTTGAGATCAAAAAGGCTGAATGGGCGGCTTGTTTTGCAGAGATCCATGCCCAACGCACAGTGCCAAAGCCGAGTGCCTACGCCAAGCTCTACAAAGTAAAGAAGCATCTAAAGGTGTCTGGAAAGATTATAGCGTGGGCTTACTTTGAGGATCTTAATGTATATACAGTGAAGAGGGAGAAGGGAATCGAGTACTTTAGATTCTCACATGATCTGAACTCTCCTTGGTTTTGAGCTCAACCAGCTAGCATGCATGAACCTGTTGTATGCTGACCCCAAGAAGATGTCAGGCTAGTTTGAAGCTGCGTTGAAGAAAGAATACCACACTAGATGGGTTAACTTCAAGCCTCAACAACCTATGAGGTATATTCGAAGGTCGGAGGTGGACCCAAGGACTGGGAAACCCAAAGTGGTGCTGAAGTGGAGTCCTCCGCACACTATGTCAAAGATTCCCATAAGGGAAATGCCACAGGACTTCACTCCCCACTTCAAGTGGTGGTATTATGATTGGAGAACAGGTGAAGCAGTCATAGTATTACAGAAAGAGCGCCAAATAGAGACCATCCGGGTATTTGACCCAATGTGGCTTACCTACCTGTCAGCTAGTGATGTTTATACTTTATACAAGTGGCCATTTTTTATGATACGCAGGATATGGTACAGGGCCTCCAGTTTCAGAACATGATAAGACTCTGTTTTGCATTCGAGATACATGCTGGAGTCATAGTTGAGGAGAGGCATAACAATTTTGACGAGCTAATGAAGGATGCCAGACGATGAAGGAAACTAGGTCCAAGGGGGAGTTTGTTGATACATATGTACCTAGTTTGCAATCTTAATTTAATATGTCTGTCATGTCCTAAATGTAAATGAAATGTATGAGTTGAATGAAATAGAATATGTGATTGATGATCTTAATGTCAAATGTTTCGGTGTATGTTTCAATGTTATTATTTATTAACACATATTGAACTAACTATATAGGTTTGTGGTTGTTTGAATAGATCTTAGTCAAGTAATGATGAGAAACATATTCAAACTTAGTCGTATGAAGTTTCATGTGAATGGACCATACGCATGAATACTTCATGCTAATGGACCAGTCGCACCACTGAACCAGGAGACTGCATCAGTCGCACGACTGAGACATACGGATGACTCAGTCGCACGATTGAACCTTCAGTCGTGTGATTGACTCAATCGCATGCTTTAGTCGCACGACTGAACCATGCTAATGGTCTAGTCATAGGATTGACTAACTAACCTATAATACCACTTAATTCATGGAAAAACATAACACTTTCAATATTTTGACTCCTATTCGTACCCTAGCCATCCAGAGACCTTAGAGACCCTGTTCCAAGTTCATAGATCGCACAAAATCGTATTGCTATCGTTCTTAACGTTTAGATTCATTCTAAGATCGATTCTATGTGCGTTCTCACTGATTGGATCACCAATCAAATAGGATTCCGCACTATTTGAGTTGGTATATGTAAATCAGTTAGTACTCACTCCGTCCGTACACGATCCTAACAAATACACTCACTATGACCAAACTCTATGGCATCCTTGATGGATGCCAACTGGAGATGGAAAGCAAGAGAGGCCATCAGACAAGCAGACCCTTGAGTCTTCCTGCTAGCAACGCTATAATGGTTGCTGAAGGCTCAGGACCCACACAAACTCAACAGTACCTGACATACACCCAGCAGCCATCCTGTTCGTCTGGACCATACATTACATTTCCTGAGACTCCAAGGTCTCAACAAGCTCAACATGGTTCTTTTCAGGATAACTATGTCTTTGTTTCAGGAAGTGGACACTCTAGTGATTTTTAGTATTGCTTTGATGATCTAGAGTGCTTCAGTCCAGATGATGTGGAATATGTGGACATAGTCCAACAACTGAAGAACTAAAGTACTGAAGATCAATAGCTGAAGAACTAAAGTACTGAAGATCAACAACTGAAGACCAAAGTCTGAAGATCAACAGCTGAAGTCTAAAGTACTGAAGAACAATACTGAAGTACAAAAACTGAAGACATCAGCTGAAGACAACAGCTGAAGACATCAGCTGAAGACAAAAGCTGAAGACATCAGCTGATGACAACAACTGAAGACATCAGCTGATGACAACAACTGAAGTTCAAGTACAAGTACTGAAGCCTTCAGAGTTTGTTACAACAGCTGAAGAAGCATTCTTTAGTTGTTGTGATGGTTTCCTTTCAGTAGTGTTCTTTTTATTTCAGTATTTGTAAAACAACTGAAGAGCATGTTCTTCAGTCGTTGTAGTTTCAGTAGTTTCTTTTCAGTAGTTGTAGTGATAGTTAACACTTAGTATTTTTGTAAGGAGATGTCAGCTGTTTGACATCTTCAGTAGTTGTGTTAACTATCAGTAGTTTGAATAATTCTGTTAGATGTCACTATCAAGTGACATCAGCAGACGTCACATCTCCTATATAAGAGATGTTGACCTAATTGTATGTGTGACATTCTGTTACCACGAAAGCGAATATTGAATGAAATATATTTTGCAGAATTCTCTTTGTCTATAACCGTTTGTTCTTACTTCGAATATCTTTTGTGTTCTTGTGAATTTGCTAATTCATTGTTTGTTCTCCACTGCTATACTCTCAAATCAATCAAACGTAGATCACTGATCCTAACAAATGGTATCAGAGCCGGTTAATCATTGATCGATCTAACAGTCGATCATTGAAACTGCTATTTGATGTCTATGTTTGATTGAATTAGCTTATTTGCAAAAACTGGTTATAGATTATTGAATTTCTGCCGCTTTTGTTTATTCATTTTGAGATCTCTCTTGGTTCAATTTGGTTTGTTGTGTTTTGTTCTAAATCTGTTATAGCTTAATTGAATTTGGTTGAATCTGAGATGACTACTCCTTCTAATGACCCTCACAATACCTGTTCTTCAACCAAGCCTCCGATGCTGGTTAGGACTGAGTATAACATATGGCAACGAAGGATGCTTCATCACCTGTCTGTTAACAGTTCAGGGTTGTTGGACATCTGTGGTACATGGACCACATAAGCCTATGGTGAACAATCCAGAAACCAATCAAATGGTTCCGAAGAAGAAGGAACAATACTCAGATGAAGATCAGAAACTGTTTGAGATTGATGCTAAAGCCCATGGAATTCTGGCCATGGCATTGCCGAATGAAATCTATTCAGGGCTTATGCATCATGAAACTGCTCATGACCTCTGGAATGCACTGAAGGAACAATTCGGTGGAACTGATGAGGTCTTAGCAAACAATAGAGAAATCCTCGCCTAACAATATGAGACATTCTCTCATAGAAAGGGTGAGACACTGACTCAGCAGTTTGAGCGTTTTTCCTGTTTGATCTCTGAGCTAAAAATGGTGAAACAGGAATACACCAACAGCCAGATGAATAACAGATTCCTCAGATCACTGCCTGAGAGATGGGACACATACACTATTGTCCTACGCTCTAGTGCAAATCTGGATAGCCTATCTCTCACCCAACTTCATGGGAAATTGCTTACATTCGGAAGAGAGATAGAGCAGAAAAGGAAACTGTCATCATCAGGAAAGCTCACTGATGACTTTGTACCAGGGAACACTGCCTTGGTTGGTCATGAGTTAGAATATGCTGCATCTGAAAGCAATTATGATGAGCATATTGATTTCTCTTCAACCAATTCTGATCATGCATTTCTTGGTATTGATAGTCATTCTGGCAGTAATAGTGACAATCTATGCTTCATCATGGATGATCTAAATGGAATTGCTGATGATGATTTAGAAGAGATGGATATTCTAAGCCAAATGGCCTTAGTTAATATCAGATCTCAGAAGTTCTACAAGAGAACTGGCAGGAAATTTCCTGGACTCTCTGGCAAAACCAAAGTTGGTTTTGACAAGAGTAAGTTGAGGTGTCACAAATGCCAAAGGCTTGGACACTTTGCAAGAGAATGTAGATCAACTGGATCTAACTCTTCTGCACCCTTTGTGACTTTTCCTAGCACTAGTCTACAAAACAGAGGGCAACATCCTGCTGGTTCTAGTCATCAATCACACCCTGTATCTCCTGCATACTTTGTCCCCCAGGGTCCAATGTCATATCCTTTTCCCTGTTATTACTTGCCTCAGTCAAATCCGGTTCAAGCTCCAATTGCACAACAACCAAATGCATTACCTGAACCTCAACCTTCCCAATCTCATCAACAAACTCAACCTCAACAACACAGTTTTTTCACCCCAGGAGTTGTTGACTGGAGCAGTTTACCAGATGATTTGTCTGGTCATGAACAACTGTTCTCTGGTGCTGGCCAACATGGTGGTGACAGTCCTTTTGGAAATCTAGCTCTTATGGCTTTGGAGTCCGCTGATACTTCATCCTCTAATGCATCTACACCACAGGTATCACAGGAATCCTCTAAGGCAAAAGCCAAGTTATGTTCTGAAACATGCATAGCCGCATTTGCATCTATTAGAGAAGCAAATGTAGCTTTAATTAACAAGAACATTGAGCTAGAACAAACAATTTCCAAAAGAAAAGCTGAATTTGAGTCTGTGCTTAATGATAAGAATGATGAGATTTACAAACTTAAATGCCAAATCACAGATGATTAGGCTAGGGAAGAGGTACTTCTAGAGAAGTATAGAGACCTCAAAGAAACACTTGCAACTACCCAGGTAGAGTGTGATCGATGGGTAAATTCTTGCAAGGGTTTTGAAATGCTTCTTAGTAAGCAATCTGCTTCCAATGTGAAGTTTGGCATTGGTTATAATCACACTGCTCCTCCTACAGATTTTACTCCCAGAGCAGAGGTAGAATCTGATGGAGAAAGCAATAACCAATCCTTTTCATCATGTGATCTACTATCTGATACAGCACCATCAGAGGTTGAAGTCAGCATTAAGTCCTCTCAGAACCTATCAGCTAATGTTGATGGTTCAAATGCTGACACTCACATGATCAAAAAGTTGATCACTCCAGGTGGTATTTCACAAAGTACTGAAAGTACTAAAGTGAATGTCATAACACCTGGAAGACAAACCCAAACTATTGCATGTACTAAAGAGAAGAAAACTACAAGTAGTAAGGGTGGGAAAACTACTAAAGAAGATATCAAGAAAGCAGGTACTAAAGGGAAGAAAACTGCTAGTATTGATAACAAATTGCTGAAGAACAAGTCTTCAGTAGTTTCATCTTCTTCAGCAGATGATCAACTTAAGATGAAGAAAAAGCCATGTGAAATATGTGGCTTATTCAATCATCTTACTGATGATTGCTGGTATAAAAAGGCTCCAAACTCAAACATAATGAAAACATTAAAGAGAAAATGGATAAAATGAAAACTGAGTTTGAAATCAAATTTGTACCAGCAACATCAAAACTTGTAACCCCAAAATCCAAAAAGAAATCCACAAAGAAAGGGGTTAAACAGGCAACAGCCGAGGTTGCTCAAAGAGAGATGGTACAACACAGGAACCCATCTAACTCAAGCACTAATGTGTCTGATGAGCTAAAGGCTTTATCACAAAATCAGACACAACTTGTTATGATGGTTCAACATCTATTGGGGAGAGTCAACCAATTAGATGCTCCTGTGTTGAAACCACAGAGAAGAAAATCCATGCCAAAGGAATCTTCTTCTTCACCATCTCCATCCCCTCAGGCTGTTATTCATAGCAAGTCTGTTAGTTTACCATCTGTTGATGTGAATAGACCCAAAACCAAAAAGGTTTGGGTCTCAAAAACTAACTAATTGTTTATGATTGCAGGGTTCTTCAACATGCCAAAGTAGCATCTGGTATGTAGACAGTGGGGGATCTATGCATATGACTGGGAACAGCTCTCTTCTTCATGACTACTCTCAAGGAAAGAAGGGGTTTGTTTCTTTTGGCAATGATGCTAGGGGTTACATCATTGGAAAAGGCTTTGTCTCTAGTGGAGAAATAAAGTTTGATGATGTTAACCATGTGGAAAATCTCAAGTACAATCTCTTGAGTGTCAATGAAATGTGTGATAAAGGCCATGTTGCTCTTTTCACCAGTCAGATCTGTCGGATTCTGTCATCCAAAGTTCTGAATTTGATTGATAAGGTGTTGGATGATCACACTCTCCTGAGGGCTAACAGGACAGGAAGAGTGTATGCCTTAGATCTTTCCAAGAAAATAAATATCAGAGGCCATCCTTGCCTATTTTCCAAAGCCTTTCCTCTGGAATCTAAACTGTGGCACAGAAGGCTGGGTCATGTTAATTTTAAAAACATGAATCAGCTGATCCACAATAGTTTAGTGAGAGGCTTACCATTAAAGGAGTTCCACTGTGATGAAACCTGCACTGCTGTTTAAAAGGAAAACAACACAAAGTCTCATTCCCCCCTATTGAAGTGCCTAAGTCCACTGCCTACTTGCAATTACTGCATATGGATCTATTTGGTCCTGTGAGAGTGATGAGCATGGAAAAGAAGAAATACTGTCTGGTAATTATGGATGATTACTCCAGATTTGTATGGACTTTCTTTTTGTATTCAAAGGATGAGGTTGCTCAGAAGATTATCAACTTTGTGTTGTATGTTGAGAAGCAGTATTCCCTTTCAGTCAAGTGTATAAGGAGTGACAATGGAACTGAATTCAGAAACCATACACTTGATGAATTTTATCTTTCAAAGGGAATCAAAAGGCAGTTTAGCATCCCAAGGACTCCAGAACAAAATGGAGTCGTGGAGAGAAAGAACAGGACCCTAATTGAAGCTGCAAGGTCTATGTTGGCTGACTCTGGTTTGCCACTGACCTTTTGGGCTGAAGCTGTTAACACAGCTTGCTATGTGCAGAATAGAGCCTTAGTAAATCAGAGGTTGATGAAGACTCCATATGAAGTTCTACATCACTTGGCTCCTCTAATTTCATTTTTCAGAGCATTTGGGTGTCCTGTTTTATTCTCAACACAAAGGATCAACTCAAAAAATTTGATCCTAAGGTGGATGCAGGGTATTTTGTTAGTTATTCATCTACTTGCAACGCATACAGAGTCTTCAACTGCAGAACAAAGATAGTTGAAGAGACTTTGCATGTGAAGTTTAATGAATCTCCAATGGACAAGATTCCACAAAACCCTGTGGAGTTGTTTGATTTGGACATACTGCAAAATGTTCCTTCTCAACCTCCAGTTGTTGCAGATCATGTGGATAAATCATCTTCTGCAGCATGTCTTCCACCTGGTGGTATTGATGATGATGATGATAATATCAATACTCACCTATTCAAGTTTAGTGACCAACTGCCTGTGTCTGCTAAACTTGATGTTCCTATAGCTTCAGCAGTTCCATCCACAACAAATGCTGATGAGATCTCTGATTCCTCTACATCATTTGAGTTACCATCAAATTCTTGGTTTCAAGAGTCTGTATCAACATCTGCTGCTGCTGAAGGTTCTACAAACACTTGCAGAAATATCATTGTTTATCAAGAGCTGAAGAATCACCCAATGTCTCAAATCATTGGTGATATCAATGCTGGAGTTTCAACAAGAAGTCAATTGTCTAACTTCTGCTTCTATGCTCTCTTCATCAATCAGCTAGAGCCAAAGAACTATCATATTGCTTTAAGAGACAATGGATGGGTTGAAGCCATGCAGCTTCAGCTACTTCAGTTCAAGAAACAGCAAGTGTGGGAACTGGTTCCTCTACCCCTAGGTAAGTGTGCAATAGGCACTAAATAGGTGTTTAGGAATAAAACTGATGAAAATGGGCTTATTGTTAAGAACAAGGCTAGACTGTTTGTACAGGGGTTCTCACAAGAAGAAGGTATTGATTATGATGAAACCTTTGCCCCTGTAGCCAGACTAGAGGCAATTAGATTGTTCTTAGCCTATACTGCATTCCACCATCTCAAAGTTTTTCAAATGGATGTCAAAAGTGCATTTTTATATGGCAAAATAAAAGAAGAAGTTTATGTGTGTCAACCACCAGGTTTTGAGGATAATAAACATCCTGAATGGGTGTATAAACTTGATAAGGCTCTTTATGGGTTGAAACAAGCTCCTAGAGCCTGGTATGACACACTCTCCACTTTTCTTCTCAAGAATAATTTCACTAGAGGCTCCATAGATAAAACTTTGTTTATTAGAAGGTGGATCAGCATAAGCTACTGGTCAAATTTATGTTGATGATATCATTTTTGCATCCTCTGATCCCCAGTTGTGTGATGATTTTACCAAATTAATGAAACAGAGGTTTGAAATGAGTGAAATGGGAGAATTACAGTTCTTTTTAGGCTTGCAAATCAAACAAAAGGCTGATGGCACCTTTATTCATCAGTCCAAATATACAAAAGATCTTTTGAATAAGTTTGATTTACAAAATAGTAAGCCCTGTTCTACTCCCATGTGCAACACCACACAACTAGATGCGGATCAGAAAGGTAAAGCTATTGATGAAACACTTTACAGATGTATGATTGGGTCCTTGCTGTACTTAACAGCTTCTAGAACAGATATCATGTTTGCTACTTGTGTCTGTGCTAGATTTCAGGCTGCTCCTAAAGAGTCTCATTTGATTGCAGTCAAGAGGATCTTTAGATATTTGCAAGGTACACAATCTCTAGGATTATGGTATTCCACTGGACACTCTTGCAAATTAGTTGCTTTTTCAGATAGTGACTATGCAGGGTGCAAGTTAACTAGAAAGTCAACTTCTGGTGGATGTCAATTCCTAGGCAACTGTTTGATTTCTTGGCAGAGTAAGAAACAAACATCTGTTGCTACATCCACTGCTGAAGCAAAGTACATTGCAGCTGCAAGTTGTACTTCTCAGGTACTCTGGCTTCAGAACCAACTTTTGGATTATGGCATTACAGAGACTAAGACTCCATTATTAATTGATAGTGCTTCAGCTCTGTGCATTGTCAAAAATCCAGTCCAGCACTCTAGGACCAAACATATAGAGATCAGACACCATTTTATTCGGGATTGTTTTGAAAAAGGTCTGATTGATCCTAAGTTTGTGCCTAGTGCTGATGAGCTTGCAGACATTTTTACTAAGCCTTTGGATAGTTCAACTTTCCAAAACCTTGTGTTAAGGCTTGGTATGCTGCAGCTAGAATAAGTGATAATTACTGATGATCTCAGTAACTAAGTACTGATAATCATTAGTAACCATATCATAGATAGTATTGATTCTGTTAAAACAACTGATCAAGTTACAACTACTGATGTAGTTATAACTACTGATATCAGTAAAAACAGATAAGTACTGATGTCCTATGAAACAACTGAAAACAACCAAAAAGGCTGATGAGTAAGTGTTGAGGACAGTATGAAACAGCTGAAAGGCTATGAATTGACGAAAACTACTGATGAGAACTCTCTCTTCAGTTGTTTCTACAACTACTGTTTCATCCTAAACAACTGATGACAAAAACATGTCTCAGTAGTTTCACAACTACTGATGACTAACACCAAGTCATCAGCTGTTACAACAACTGATGACAAAACCATGTCTTTACTAGTTTCATAACTACTGATGACTAACACCAAGTCATCAGCTATTTACAACAACTGATGACAAAAACATGTCTTCAGTAGTTTCACAACTACTGATGACTAACACCAAGTCATCAGCTGTTTTCAACAACTGATACAAAACCATGTCTTCAGTGGTTTCACAACTACTGATGACTAAAATCAAGTTATCAGTTGTTTACAACACCTGAAGACAAAACCAAGGTTTTTAGTAGTTTTATAACTACTGATGACTAAAACCAAGTCTTCAATTGTTTTCAAACACTCTGAGTCAAAACCATGGTTTTCAGTAGTTTTATAACTGCTGATGCCTAAAACCAAGACTTCAGTTGTTTCAATATCTGAAAGGGTAATACCACGTCATCAGTCGTTTAAAACTACTGATGATTAACACCAACCCTTCAGTTGTTTTCTAACCCTTACCCTATAAATACCTCATACCTAATCCTTCAGTTTTATCATTTCTAAACCTAACGTTCAACCTCCAAACTTCTCTCTCATTAATGGCGATCATGCAGCTCAAACCACGACAAACTGTGTAGCCTACCTCACCAAATCACCTTTCTGGACAAAGTTCGATAACGCCATTGATCTAATGGTCCAGTCCCTTATAAAACGGCCTTCCTTCTAAATCCCACCATTCATGCCGAATCCCTTCACCAGTTTTGGACGAACGTCACCATTACCACTGGGGAGAACAACTCCGAGTCTCTCCAGTCGGTCGTCAACAACCATCAAGTGGTCATCACTCCGGCAATCTTACGCCAAACCCTAAACCTGGATGATGCCACTTTTCCTGCTGGGTATCCAAAGGGCACAACTGATTTATCCTTTGCCCACCATGGATATCAGGGAAACCTCAGTGCCTCTACCATTCTAAAGAAACATTTCCATGATGCAGAACGTCTTGTCTTTCACATGGTAAATGTTCGTTAGCTCCTAAGACATCCTCGTGGGATTAAATGTCTACCAGATGGCAGCATGTACTATTCTATATCCTTGAGCAACAAGACTTAAACTTTTCTGAAATCATTTTTCTTGAACTTAAGGATATGGCCTCAAAATCTATTTCTAACCGCTGGATATTATATCCTCAGTTCATTATGGCCATAATAGAGAATCAGCTGAAAGCTGAGGGACTTGTTGGCCTTGGAGTCCCTGCAATGGCTGTATTGCCTGAAGTATACTCCAGGCACAACTCTGACCACACACTGAAACAGGCTGCCAAACTGCGAAAACCCACGCAGTTGGAACCCACAACCACCACCTCCAGAACTAGAGTCCCCTCCAAGCCAAAATCCAAAAAGCCAAAATAGGCTACTCAGGGAGATGAGTCCCCTGAGGATGCCCCTGTACCACAAACGCAGGAAACACATACTGGTATTAACCCCCCAGTTGTGTCAAAGACTCAACCAACCATAGCCGCATAGGTATCCTCTCAAAAGGATCCTGTTGCAACCAATATTGGGGAACCCACACTGCTGGAACCTATCTCACTTGAGAGGGTTACCATTGAAGCGCACCATTCACCCGGGTGCATTCCGCTTCTACCCAATCACCACATGCAACCGCCCCCCAAAGTCCTACATTAATTGTTGCACAAGTGCTGAGTCAGTTGCACTCCTCACCCCCTCCCCAGATACCAATTACAACTGGGCATACCTCTACCATGAGGGGAGGATCAAAGTGCATCTGATAACCCACATCATAGGGTTACAATGTTCCATTTCCTAGTGTAGAAAAGGAGATTGGAACTTCTGGTGAGGCTGCCACTTATCCTGCTTCCGCATATGATCAGGATGTAGTTGGTATCATTACTAAGCCTTCCCAGAGGCAACTGCTGATGAAGGACATAGTCCTGAGGCAGGAAGTCCTAGTTCCAAGACAAAGGGGCACATGCTACAACTGATCTACACTCAGTGCATGTTCATCCTGATTCTATCAGGAGGTCAGGTGATTCAGTACCCACTGATGATGACCTGGGCTTCTTTTATGATGTTTTAGCCCAAAACACCATCCTGGAAGAGGAGGTGAGCAGACTCAAAGAGCTGCTTGCCAAAACTTCTGAGGATCAAAGACCATCTGCCTCTCAAACCCCACAGATGGCACCTTCATCTGAAGGTCTCCTAAAACAGAGCCACTCCCAAATTCTCAGCCACCTGCCTCTGCTTCTGGCACTATTTCTCAGGAACAGAACCCCCCTGAGCAAATAGCTGCTATCTTTCAAAACTCCTTACCTCTCATCACACCCATAATCACTGATATAGTGATCAAAACCCTTGATGAGAGAGGCTTCCCTCAATATACAACCCTTGATAGAGGAAGTTGTGAGCAAAAAGCTTTCTGACAATCAACCCTTGCAACCAATGCAACCAAAAAGGGGGAGATTCAGTCAGTGAAAGCAAAAAGGAAGAGGAGTGCAGAGAAGAAAAAGAATGAAAAAGAGACAGAAGTGGTAAATGAGAAGGAGTTGGTTGGAGAGACCAAAAAGGAGAAGGAGAAGGAAAAGGAAAATGCCTTGGAGCTAATGGTGAAAGAGGCTGATGCCGAACACAGCAGATCAATGGATAACATCATTGATCAGTTTTTTAGGCAAGGCCATGACACTGAACAACTTGACTCTGAAATCAGAAGATTAGAGATTGAAGAAATCCAATCAAGATGGGCAAGTTATGAGGTGTTAGAAAGAGAAAGGCTGGAGATCATGATCAGATTTATAGCGAAGTATCTTGGCAGATCATTGATCGAAATCAAGGCTTGGTCCAGGGACAACATCTTGGCAATAACCACCAAGATCTGTTCGTCTGAAGTATACACAAAGGGCTTGTTATGGAAGCTTTGAATGAAGCGGGTGCTGGGAGCAGGACTGAACTAGCCAAGCAATCTAAAGCCACACTCACCTCAAAAATGCTAGAACACCTGAACATTCCCCACAAACCAAAACCACCACCACCCACTAAAACAATCCCTTTACCCCAAAAACCACCAAAAACCAACCCACCAAACCAACTCCCTCACCCTCAAACCAATAGCCGATGATGTACCCCAGAAGAAAGAGAAGGGTATTGGAGCTAGAAGATGATGATGAAGATAGGCTGCCACTCTCAGCTGTTACAGTTGCCGAAGGCCACAAGTCACTCCCCAACAATACTCTCCTGAAACCAAAAGACAAATTGTGAAAGTGAAGCTAGAAGAAGAAGAACTTCACAAACAACACGATGAGGAATTGTTGAGGAGGGTTGACAAAGCTTATGCAGCCACATCTTCTATCATCAACATGAAGAAGCAAGCTCTCAGATTATACACTCTTAAGCATACATTTCAATATCAAAAGGAGAGAGTAAGGATTTGGCCTGATCCCAGGGTGTCTTATAGGATTCACAAGAAAAACATTCCACAGAGATACATTGGCCAGGTGAAAAAGATTGTAGATGAAGTGATCTCCCTGGTCTTTGTAGTATCACCCTGGGAAATCCTAGAGGACTTCAAGAAAGCTTATAAAGCTAACCAAACCCCACAGAAGATGCTTGAAAATAAAATGGTGAAAAAGGGTTAGTTTATAAGAGGCTTGAAGAAGTCAGGAAGAATGAGCTCCAGTTGTTCCTTGAGGTAATCACCCTGATGAGTTTGCTTATAGAATAATAACAACTGTGGAGCTAAAGAATGGGAAACAGGCCAAATACCTATCTGAGTACTATGGGCCAGAATCTTTATTTGAAGGAGGTGCTGAAGAGCTGACCATGGAGGAACAAATTACCTTCCTAGAGGCCTATACAAGAGAGTCATATAGACTCATAGTGGGAAGTAGATCTCATGAATGGGGTAACAGCTCTGTGTCCAGTTCCCCAAGACAGAGTTCCCATTCATACTTTGCCAATCAAATCATTGAGACTACTTCCAGGCCAGAGCTTACAAGGGTCACTTCTGAGCTGATCTAGAAGACAAAAAGACCAATCATTCTGCCATAATAAGTGGGACATCTTCAATAAGTTTAGAGGTTTTGGCTGCATTGGTTCAGGGGGAGTTTGTTGGACCAAAAGAACCAATGAGCCGGATCAGAAAAACCTCTAAGTCCCACAGACATCACAACAACTGCTGAAGACTTGATCAGCTGTTTCATAAAGTCTGAAGAGCAACAGCTGAAGTACAAGTACTGAAGACTTCAACAGCTGAAGATCAAAGTCTGAAGATCAACAGCTGAAGAACTAAAGTACTGAAGATCAACAGCTGAAGAACTAAAGTACTGAAGATCAACAACTGAAGACCAAAGTCTGAAGATCAACAGCTGAAGTCTAAAGTACTGAAGAACAACTGCTGAAGTACAAAAACTGAAGACATCAGCTGAAGACAACAGCTGAAGACATCAGCTGAAGACAAAAGCTGAAGACATCACTGATGAAACAGCTGAAGACATCAGCTGATGACAACAACTGAAGTTCAAGTACAAGTACTGAAGCCTTCAGAGTTTGTTACAACAGCTGAAGAAGCATTCTTCAGTTGTTGTGATGGTTTCCTTTCAGTAGTTTTCTTTTTATTTCAGTATTTGTAAAACGACTGAAGAGCATGTTCTTCATCGTTGTAGTTTCAGTAGTTTTCTTTTCAGTAGTTGTAGTGATAGTTAACACTTAGTATTTTTGTAAGGAGATGTCAGCTGTTTGACATCTTCAGTAGTTGTGTTAACTATCAGTAGTTTGAATAATTCTGTTAGATGTCACTATCAAGTGACATCAGCAGACGTCACATCTCCTATATAAGAGATGTTGACCTAATTGTATGTGTGACATTCTGTTACCACGAAAGCGAATATTGAATGAATATATTTTGCAGAATTCTCTTTGTCTATAACCGTTTGTTCTTACTTCGAATATCTTTTGTGTTCTTGTGAATTTGCTAATTCATTTTTTGTTCTCTGCTGCTATACTCTCAAATCAATCAAACGTAGATCACTGATCCTAACAGTAAACCTAGTATAAATAGAGGGGAGTCAGTGGCAAAATACTCATCAACCCCTAAATTGCACTAAATCGCACGAAAGCAAGGTTACTCTACCCAAATTTCGTATCCGTGATTTAGCTTCATGTTTGTGGCACTAACGATTATGCTCTGTTTCTACAGGTAATGCGAGACGAAAATCGACCTAAATGCTCAGTTTAATCAAGCCCTAATGACCTAATCGGGTGAAAACTAAACCGAGACAAAACTTCAAAATAAACCACTAACATGGACTTAATCGTCGATTTATTTTGTAGTAAGTGTTATTTTGATTGATTGTGTTAGGACCTGGTATTTGACCGAAATACCTAGAGATTAACGTGTAACCAGATCAAATAGTGCGGAATCCTATTTGATTGGCGATCCAATCAGTGAGAACACACGAAGAATCAATTAAGAATTGAAACTAACGTTAGAAATCGATTGGGAATCGATCTAATGTGTTCTATGAACTTGGAGAACGAATTGAGAGGTTTCTGGACGGCTAGGGTAGTCTGGAATCGTAATTCATCGAGAGTTCTTCTTTTTCACGAATTGAGTTGTATTTATAGGTTGGTATTATTCAATCGTGCGACTGAACCATTAGTCTGGTTCAGTCGTGCGATTGAACCATGCGGTTGATTCATTCGTACGACTGAGTGTTCAGTCGTGCGACTGAGCCAATCTTATGTTACAATCGTACGACTGATCCAGTCTCCTGGTTCAGTCGTGCGACTGAGTCAATCGTGTGAAGTTATTCATGCGTATGGTTCATTCGCATGAGCCATTCGCATGAGAACTTTATTATGTTAAGTTTGAATGTATTGTGTATTAATTAATAAACATTATGTGTAATCATTCAAGCAATCACTAACCTAATTAACCAATTAATGTCGACACATTAATGAAACATTAAACATTATAACTAACAAACTATCAATATCATTTCATTAATCATACAATCAAGATCTATTACATCACATATCATGATCTAGGGACATACATGTATCAACAAACTCCCCCTTGGACCTAGATCTCTCTAATATCTTGTTTTCTTCATTACCTCCTCATATTTCTTGTACTTGTCCCTTCTTTGTGACTCCCGCATGAATATAAAACGCGAAGCAAAGTCTTATGACATTTTGGAACTGGAGGGCCTGTACAATATCTTGCGTATCATAGAACAGTGGCCACTTGTAAAGTGTATAGACATCATTTTCCGACAAGTTGGTAAGCCACATCGGATCGAATACTCTGATTGTATCCATTTGGCCCTCTTTATTTAGGACTATGACGCTTCTGCTGTTCTCCAATCGTAGTACCACCACTTAAAGTGTGGTGTGAAATCCTTTGTCATTTCCGGAATGGGATTCTTGACATTGTGCGCGGAGGATTCCACTTCAACACTATCTTTGGTTTTCCAGTATGGCATCCATCTCAGACCTTCTAATATACCTTGTAGGTTGTTGAGGTCTGAAGTTAATCCACCTGGTGTGTGGTACTCTTTCTTTAGGGCAGCCTCAAACCAGCCTGGCATCTTTCTGGGTCAGCATACAACAGCTTCAATTTGGCTAGCTGGTTGAGCTCAAAACCTGGTAGAGTCTTTAGATCATGTGGAAATCTAAAGTACTCTATGCCCTTCTCCCTCTTAACGGCATAAACGTTAAGATCATCAAAATATGCCCATGCGATAATCCTGCCTGACACCTTAAGATGTTTCTTGACTCTGTAGAGCTTGGTGTAGGCATCCCTCTTCGGTGCAGCACGTTGGGCTCTAACTTCTTTAAAACATTCAGCCTATTCAGCCTTACGGATATCAACCTCATCCTTTGTGGCTTGGGCCATTCCCTCTGTCTTCTCTCTTCTCTGACTCTTGCTCCATTTTGTCTAACATCTCAAATGTATCACCGACAAGGGATTCACCCAGATTGGGAACCACATTGCCCTCATTGTCAGCATACTGAGGATAGTGCTCTGCAGTGACATTTTCTATCTCTATTTCATCAACGTCATTTAGCTCGTCATCACAGGTAGCATTACATGTCAGAGCATCTTTCACTATTTCATCAGGATTGAGCTTGAAAATTTCTGCCAGTTGCTCGTTTGATAGATCGTGAATTACTTCCCTTTCTTCAGGGGTATAACTCACTGACCTTCTGACAATCCCTTGCAGATCAAGAACCATTGTGAGTTGAGACTTGACCTGCTGAAGGGGAGCAATATCAAACTCATCTCTTTTGTATTTGGATCTGTTTGATTTACACATTCATACTCAAATCATTAGTAATTTATCAAACGAAATGCATTAACTTAATATAAACATTTAATACAGGTTTTCCAATACAGAATACAAAAGTAAATATACATAAACATCTACTATTTACTTTTATCTGAATACTCGCTCATCACATGGAGGTGCAGAAGCAGAAGCTGGCAGATCTTGTCTGTTCTTTGATCTTTTCTCTTGCCCTGGAGCTGAAACAGATTCAGCTGCTCTCCTCCGTCAGTATCATCATCTTCGTGCCATTTTCAGTTTTCTCTTCGTCAGTTTCACTCTCATCATCATCATCATTTCTGTCCCCATCCCTTATCTTTAATGGCTCTTCTTCGATTCCTTTCAGCTTTAGCAAAATGGTCTTTTAGCCTTTTCCAACTCCTCTATTTCTTCCCTGAGGTGACGCTTTGAGCTTGGAGGATGGCTATCTCGTTGCTGGACAGTCATCTGTCGGGCCTGTCTTTTTATCACTTGGACTGCTCTGCAATTTGGTGAGTTTGTGCAGCAGTCAGGTCAGTAAGCTGGCGGATTTGGAGGCCTTTTCCTCATCGGCAGCCAGCAAACGCATTACCATTCTGTTTAGTGCCGACAGCTGTTCTTCTACCGCAAATGTAGCGTAGAGGTGATCTGTAAGTGAATAAGGGATAGGCTTGAGGGCTCGGTTTTGGTGGCTAGTGGTGGTGGTGGTGGCTTGGTGAATATCGGGTCAGGTCGGGATGATAGTGGTGGTGAGTGAGGGGTGAATGATGAGTGGTGGCTGGGATCTGTATTGTGGTGGTAGGTCTGGTGGTGTCTGTGGTTCTGTGGGGGCTGTGGTGGCTATGGTGGGGGATGGTGTGTCTAAAGAGGTGGTAGGGGGTGGTTAGTAGTGATGAAGGTTCAAACGGCGTCTTCTTTGGTTTCTGCCCATGGGGTTGAGCCATCCGTTTTCTCCTCGTTCCCCTTAAGTGGATGCTCCCCCTCCTACCCTGCCGATTGACCCTGGAACATAGGTCGGGTCAGTCTCTGTCTCTCCAGAGTCTCTTGGGTGCTCACCAACCACTTGAAGCCCATGTACTGTGGGAAACATTTTTCTTCCACAGTCCTGGTGAGGGGTTCCTCATCAGACTCTTCTTCTTCTACTTCTGTCTCAAGGACAAAATCATGATGAACCCAGCTGATTCGGTAACTTCTGCGCCAGGGCGGATGCTGGAGGCACGACATCAGACGTAGTGCCTCTCTGTGGAACAGGCATATTGTCTCCGGCACCCCCACTATCATCATCATCTGAATCATCAGTAGGTAGGACAATTGGCTCCACGTCGGAGTCACTGTCCTCGTGACGCCATTGGCGTCTCCCCGGTGCCAACATAACTTTCATCTGCTAAATGGCCAATCAGCCTGTTGCCTGGGGCTTCACTGCTTGCCCCGGTACACCACCATCCTACCCAAAGTAGTGTCATCCATAAGTTCCAAATCAGCATCGTGACTTCCTTGGGGAGCAGAGGCAGCTTCTCATTGAAATCATCTGAAGAAATCTTGGATACATACAAAAACCTTCTTTCCCTTTGTTCAAGGTCTCTATACCAAATAAGCAAAGATCATATTAGAGAAGCTGAAAGGGTGGTTCAGCACCAGAGCCACAAAGGCATTTTGTATCTGATCTGATAAGTCATCGAAACCAACCTTCTTGAAGCAATGCACTTAAGAATCACATGTGCCAGATATTTGTATTGTGGGCACAGGTTGCTCTTATTTAGCACCCCCCGAGTAATGTTCCCCGCATACTTGATTCGGAGGGAACACCCTCTCACTGTCAAGGATGTAACTTAGTGGGGTGAGTGGAGTTCCCCAAACTCAAGGATTCTCTGGATGTCAGTAGCGGTAATGTCGATAGCTTGACCAAAATGGTGCTTCGGATGCTGTATGGCTCATGAGAGCGATCCACTGAGGCAT